>CAFUXE010001283.1:213441-254874 GCA_903364295.1 Serranus cabrilla
ACTCGGAGGAGCTTGAATGCAATCTTTATTAGGATCTTTATTGCAGTATTTTATTTGGAACAATTATAAATATATATATGAGCATAGTTGATTAACATAAAAATGGCACAAAAGATTTATAATTTGGTTCAAAATGGGTCATAGATAGTCGAAATATTGACCTGAAAGCAAAAGTGCAACAGCAGATATTGTAAAGAATGAGGCCATTCCTCTTATTGAAGAATAAATGTAGGGTGTGTGATGGTGATTTTGCGCGGTAGAGGTATTCTGGACGAAAATAAAGAGAAAGGAAAGTTCAAGTTGAGGGAATTGAGCGAGAGTGTGCAGATGCTTTGGGTTGCTGGAGGTACAATCCCTCCACCTCCGCCTTAGTTTCTCACAGGAGTGCTGTTTCCTTTCACCGTCTTCTTCAGGTGGTGGTAGTTGGGTAGAATCTTCATGAGGAAGTCGAGCTGCAGAGTCTGAGGCTAAAAGATAAAAAATATATATATAAATAAAAATCCATCCCTGTTTACATGAATCTGCACACATGCCAGCGAAACTTCCGTGACTCTCAGGCACAAACATTCAGACTGACCAGCGGCTTTTCACTCTGCACACGGCGGATGCAGTTCGAGCCGAACACCACCGTGTTCTCCGGTACGACCTCGCACGTGTTGATCTGGCAGCACGCTCCGATGATGCATCCGCTGCTCAGGATCACGTTTCTCCCCAGATCAGCTGGGGTTTAACATTGACACAAAGATGTACTGTCATAGAGGAATACACTCAAGTGGTACAGAAGTTAGAGTTGGGCAATATGATGATGTTCACTGTGAGACAACAGAAATGGATTGTCTTTGTCATACTGTTTATACTGTTTATACCCCGTCACTTTAACACCTCACACTGGTTCCCACTAGGGGCCCAAAGCTCCCCAGTGGCTCATCGGTAGAGCACAGACCATATATATATTATATGATATTATATATACTTTTTTTGACATTTTCTTTTAATTTTCTCCCATATATTTGACTATCACCATGCCTTTATCCTGTCAAATAATATTTTTAAAAATCCTGTTAGATTTATCTTTTTATAATGATTAAACTAAAGTATATGTGTGTGTGTGTGTGTGTGTGTGTGTGTACTGTATGTATATACTTCAGTTGGCCTGTATCGGATTCATTTCTGTAAGGAAAGCTGAAGTTGTTATTTCTAAAGTTGAATCATTATTAAACATATAAGCTTCAATAAATCTCACGTTTTTATTATTATTTGACAAGATAAGGGAATGGCCAAGTGTCAGGGAGAAGAAAACACTAAAAAGAAAAAAAAACGAATTTCTTTTACAATATTTTCAGGAAAAAGTCTGCTCAGAACTCCAAATCACTGTGTGGGTTGATTGTACAACCACAGTTCATCATTTGTTCAGTGCTGTTATTGTTAAGCTTTGACTATAACATGAAAAATCTGTGTGATGACAAACCTTTATTGTGACTGGTTATTTTACCAATAAATTGATTCTCTATTGATTGTCCAGAAAATGTACCATTATGATGATATATGTGAACCAGGCTGGACACAGTAACTGATTACATGACTTACCTTTAGACTCAATCACATTGTTGTCTCCAATTTTCAAAGCTTGAGACACTGTAGCAGAATCATTAAGGATTTAAACCAAGAAGTTAAAACAGTTGACAGTCATAATATATTTTATGAGGATCACTTATAGTAATTGTGACTAAGATGAACAGCGCTCTCTGGTGGACAAAATATATGTTGGCAATATTATTATTACATTAGTATTTCTGTCAATACATTCCTTGTTTTGACCCATAAACGTAAATATATCTGCAACAAATTAATATTTGCTAATTTAGATATTATTAATTTATTTATTTTAAATGCATTCCTATACCAGTGGTGGAATGTAACTAAGTACATTTACTCAAGTAATTGACTGAAGTACATTTTTTAGGTTCTTACTATACTCACTATACTTCTACTTAATTACATTTTAGAGGCAAATGTTGTACTTTTTACTCCACTCCATTTAGCTGACAGCTTAATGTTACTTTTCACATCAAGATTTAACATTAATAAATATATGACCAATTTAAAATAATTATGCATGTTTGTAAATTAAACCACATAAGACTATTTTTAAGTAGTTAAAATCATCCTTACATGGACAACAGTGAAATGCTGCTGACATGAAAGCATCAAAAATAATAATCTAATAATATATCTGGAATACTTTGACACTTTTGAATACAGGACTTTTACTTATAGTACAGTATTATTACTTTTAAATAAGGGATCTGAATACTTCTTCCACTATTGGCCTATACACTGTTATTTACATTTAAAGGATACCACATCCAACTTCAAACACATTATTTGTCCCAATGATCATAGTCTTTGGCTCCACTCCCTCTGTGTCAGGCATGATATTCTCTGCATAGCTAAAGACAACACATACAATAAGATATGGTGAGTCAGTTATGACCAAACAGGGACAGTATGTTAAAAATATACACTGTACCTGTTAATAATAAGTGCCTGCTCCTCTATCAGATTACCCTCTCCAATGATAATGGGCCCTGCTTCTGCTATGATCCGTGCTTTGGGGTGGACAACTGATCTAGCACCTGTAAGAAAATAAAAAGTACAAATTAAAAACTGGAGGCACTCGGCTGCTGTTGACAAATGGCGTTTTACAGTAAAAAGCAGATTCTCACCAATGGTCACATCCCCTCTAATTTCGCTTTCAACACACACAACAGCTCCAGCTGCAATTTTAGCACTGCGAGAACACACAGAGAGATAAGAAGATATAATAACGTCAATAATGCACTGAAAGCTACATAGCTGATCATACAATTCAAGTATCTGGATAATTACTGTCCATGCGACCTATAAATAGCATATGGGTGTCGCCACTCGTGATTTTTTAAGGATTATTATAGAATTCAATTAAATTTTTATTTCCTAAGAGCTAAAATTAACTCAATGCTTAATGCCAAATAAAATGTAGTTATGTACCTTTTCTGTGCCATGATTTGCTTGGCGTCTGACATCCTTGCGAAGATGAATAAATGTATCGATAGTTGATTATTAATCCTGGTTCAGAGTTGGCGCTCAGGGTTGATTATGTTTGTCTGAAAGAGAAAAAGTCGGCCTGGGACGTTGCTGCCCTCTATTGTCATTTTAAGGATACTGCAATTAAAAGTTAATATTTAATTATTTATTTATTTAATATTTAAAAACCTTGCTCATTTTATTTTTATCTTTCTGCAAATCGTTAACATACACAAGATACTAATACGCTTATATTTTATCTAGCTATAGGACGTGTATGTTATCATTAATATTCTTAAATTTTCCTCTTTTAATTTTTTAATTTTTATTTTTTTACCAAATTCCATTTTCACATGTACATTGTTTTCCATGGCAAATACATACATACATACATACATACATACATACATTAATCTGCTATGTACTAAAGCATATTTTAATCTTATTGCAGTATCACCGAGTCTCCTGCAGGGTGCGTCAAATACAAATCAATAGGAACACATTTAGCAATTTGATAGCCAGTTATATTTACTATTTTATTTTTAAAGAGAATCCTACCGCTTTATTATACATCTACATAAGCCTAATATCTTGTTGGTACCTTGGCTGAATAAAAAACCCACAAAAAAAGTCTTCCTGTGTTGTTTAAATGAACCTGTAAATGATTACTAAACTTATAGGCCTATATGTAAGGCCAGAGAAAGTTTTCTTAAATGTTGTGGCTAATTCCGGCCACTTGATCTCGTTTTAAACAGTTCTTTTAACCAACACACTTCCTCCTAAATGGGATTTGAATTGTGTGAAGAGAGCCATAGTTCACTACGCTAAAACAGGAAATTGAACAGTACCCCGTTTTCAGAATAATATCTATACGTCACTATGTGTGAATACCCAACAAAGAAAATGCAAGTTGCCAACCACTTATTATACAGACTTTGTGGGTTTGTGTGTTGGTATAGTCTTGTATTATATGTTTAATTTACTGAGTTTAAGGGGAGACCCTACAGGTGAATAGAATAACGTACTGCACACTGCAGAGGGCAAAAATTTTCCTTTTTACTCCACTACATTTATTTTCATTTTAATATCAATGCATCCATAAATTTTCTTCTGCTTATCTCCTGGGATGGGTCATGGGGGCAGCAGCAGATTTAAATAATAATGCAAAATACAATCAACAAATAAATTACGATGTATTATTGCTGAGTGCTTCTTCCCAAGTTCTTGCATTTTTACATACATTTTTATTGATTTCTTTGAGCTGGATGATTATGAAAATCTTAAATTTAAGTAATTAAAGTGGTAGTGGCAGCTCCAACCTGTAAATGATTTGATGTGATATTAAATACAATTAAAGTCACATGTGTTTGTTATATTACCAATATAAAGCATGTTGTGAGTTAATATTAAGCAATAAGGTTGAGGGAATATGATACAACCTTGCAAACAAAATACTGGTCACTAACAAAACAGTGCAGTCACTACCAAAAACTGGATGTTTAAAAAAAAAAATCAATTATATTGAGTTATCAACCAAAATGTTATATGATACAATATATATAAGGACAAGTTTTTGGCAATGAAACATACAAAACTTATAAATATTTCCACCCTGACTTTGAACCAATTCAGTAAGAATTATTTTATGGCTGTTTTGCCAAGCTCGGGAGGCAAAAAATTAGGTTTAATTTTTTAATATAATGTCTAACCACTGAAACTGTATTTTTGCTGTGTTGTTTACTTTGTATAGCCTACATGCAGCGAAAAATAAAATAAATGAATACATCTTCTACCACTGATGTGTGAACGCTCACTTTTATGACCTTTATTTTGAAACGAGTCACCGGAAGTGTCCCCCCTCGTTCTGTTCGGCTTGGTGGCGGTTTGAGTTTTGAGGGGGAGCGAGTTGTCTCATCAGCTCCTTGAACGTAAAGTGAGCAGCGGAAGGAAGGAAGCACCTGAATCTGCGTGTCTTATTTAGTATGTTTGAACACTAGTTACGGTCACAACACGGCTTCAAACATATCATAAAAGTGCAGTTAATACGTCGTGAAAAAAATCCCGACTTGTTTAAACCGTCGGAAAACTGTATTTTTTTTTTGTAATGTCAGCGTGGAAGTGCTGCTAGCTCGCGCACCGTAGCTGAATTTCGTGCGGTTAGCTTGTTTCAACTTTGTGGAAATATGTAACTGTGACAAATGAGACTGTAACATGGAGCAGTCGGCTACTCTCGACATAGAGACGCTGAAGGTAAGCTAACAATGTTAAAAAAGTGCATTTTTATGTCATTCTTTACCGAAACTGACAAGTATATTAACGAAAGGGGGGAATAGTTTGACACGTACGTCACATTATGCAGCAGAAAGTGAGTTTTACTAACCTTCCTTTACAGGACAGGAGGCTATTTGATGTATTCATGAATTATTTATTTCGTGTTGTTTTATTCAGCAGTCCAAACTCAAGCTTGCAGTTTGCAACAGGTGCCCCCCTGCTTCAATTGTTTGATTTTAAAATCCAGGCTAATTAAAGATGAATGTAAACTGTCTGTAGTGTTGCAGTGGTTGCATCTCTCTCTAGTCGGCAACATGATGATTAATAACAACTCACCTGAGCTCAAACACCTCCTGGACTTCTCTTTTACATACCTCCCTCTTATCCTATACCTCATATTCTATGCATTCTCCTCTTCAAGAATCACAGTAATGTGACAGCCTATGAATATTCTGCCTGCATGCTTTCTCATTATCATTCCAGTCTAGCAGGGGAGGCAGTAACCTCTGGGTACAGTATGTGCATCTTGTCTCCGTGCTGCAGTGCAAGAAGCAGCTCGGTGTCAGAAACCCACACAGCAGAGCTACTGTTTGGCTGTGCACTCAAGTCCATCCATTGGCCCCTTGCATGCACACACACATAGAGACACACACACAGACACACACAGAGAGCTCTGGGCTTAGTGGTTAAGTCACGCTTATCAGTCAAGAAATCACTCCTGCTCACACTGGCTCTGAGCTGATCCTGCACTTCCCACTTAGTGACAAGTCTGCAAGTTTGTCTCTCAGCTCATTTGTTCTTCTTTTTTTGTGGAAGGTGATTTTAAAGCATCCTCTATCTTCCCTAATTAAGACAGAGGCTTTGTTTAGAATGCTTTGTGGCGTTATTTTTGTTGATGATGCGCGGTTCAGTCTGGCACTTCCCCTGTGCGTTCGACTGATGAATGCAAATGACGCCTATGGGGTGCTGTCCAAAATGGCCCCGTTGCTCTCTCCAAGGATTTGCTAGGGATTAGCAAGGAAAGCTAGTGTACTGTGGAGAAGTGTCTGTCTGTTTACATCAGCAGTTTGTCGTCTTCTTCCCCTGCCAGAGCTCTCATCAACACTGAGGAAGGAACTGACAGAGCTGAAAACATTTAGAGACTTGACAAAACCAGCTGCCGACGTTAATAAACAGTGTTGGATGTTACTTTTACAACATATTCCACTCAGGGCTGCCCTCTCTTAGTCAATTAGTCAACCAATTGATTGTTTTGGGCTGGATTTCTTTAGTCAATTAGTTGTTTGTTATGCTTTTTTTCATGCTGAATTACTTTTTCCCAGGATATTAATGAGCATCTCTGTTAATGAGACTGGTCTCACCTCAAAAACGACAATATAGGATGTTTGTAGCTCAAATAAATTTATATTATTTCTACAGTATTGTGATATGAAACTAGAGGTTGTCTTAGATTTGGGATATTATATTATCATAACTGATCCTTGTTTTAGGGCTGTATTGCAGTAAAGTGATGTTTTCTGGACTTACTAGACTATTTTATTATTTACCTTTACCCAGTTAGTCGTTATATCCACATTCATGATGATTATTTATCAAAAATCTTATTGTGGAAATATTTTGTAAAAGCCCCAATAGTCAATCCTGGAATATCGTCAGAAAAAGGGATTTGATTTTCCCCATTTCGCCCAACCCTAATTAATTTACTCCCCAACCCTGTCAATAAATCATGAAAAAGGTCAGAGGCACCATTGAATTCTGTTGCACACTTTTGTGTTGCCAAGTACAAATATTTTTCATGAAAATGTCATCAAAAGCAGAGCTGCATGTAGCAGCAAACGGAAATTCTCTCTGAAAACTCCTCTTCAAACAGTCTGTGATGTTCTGCCTTGTTGGCTGCGCGCTCTGATTGGACAGCTGCGACCTTTCCTCGTGCTGGACTTATCAGAGATCTTTGATCCCTGCAGGTCTCACGCTTACAGTAGAGTTACCTTTGTTTCCTTCAGCTGACGTGCGGAAGTGCTCCGCCATCCATGCATAAAGGGCACACGCTGCAGAGTATGAAGCCATTGACGAGCTCCACTGCTTTTGTAACACCACCCGAGACGATGGAGCCACAAAAATTGGATTTCACATCTAAGTGGAGTGCCTATTGACAGCAGCAACCTCACTCACATGTTTGATTGTCTCATCAACAAAGTGTGAAATGGTTACATCAATGCACTGAGTTGCACATTTGAGGAGTATAATTGGTTTTCCCAGTTACAGTTGTGTATTCAGGCTTATCTGTCTCTTTGATTGGACTTTCTGTCAAACTGAAAAGCGGCAAGGCCAAAATGAATAGGTGCTTTGATACTGTATGACAGACTTGTAGCAGGATTGTGTCCATCCCTTTTCCCCGTTGCTGCCTCAGCGTTCATGCACACGACGGATGAGTACGAGCTTTACAGTCATTAGTGCATCTCAAATGTTTTCTTACCTCCAGCTGAGGCAGCCCTGTGGGACTCCCGTGGCACCGCTGAGTGAGAGAACGCTAGCCGATTTGCTGATTAACATTATCAAGCATTAATAACGTCTCATTTTCTTTCATTAGGGGATTCTCGGCTGCATTTTGCTGCCTCTGCAGCATGTCACTGTTTGATCAAAACAGCATGTAGAATATCACCCTCTACGCTAATTGGTGAAGATGAGACATGCTGGCAGTGGGTAGGGGACTGCTGGGTAATTGCTGGCTTTGGCTGGATCCAGCTGCAACATCTGTAGTCAAAACTCTGAGGCAGCCCCCCACAACCCCCCCCTCCCCGAGCCCAGCCAAGCAAAAAGCAAAGTGACACAGTCAGATTTCAGCACTAACTTAAAGAGGACTGATAAAGTAGCATATGCAGATTTACATGGACCTGTCCAGCGCAGCTCGTGATCTACAGAGACAGCAGTTTTTATAGCTTATTGTACCTCAGAGAAGCAAGTTACTGTGTAGGTGTTAAGTTTCTATTAATAGAAACTACATGTAATCAGGGCTGTAGGTGGTAAACCATCCGTAGCTTTGAGTAGATTTCAGAACTATCTGTTCGTGATAATCTGTTGACATTTGTCTCAAGCATACGAGAACATATTTTATAATTTAGAGCTGCACAACTGTCTGAACTGTCCTTAACCCCTAAACCAGCCTTTTTGGATGAGGATTTCAGACACTAATTGCTGGACTGGAAAAAAAAGTGTTCTTATTTGGGCTGTCTGAGTGGAGAGAAAGAAGACTTTTTGTAATTGGAAGTCTGAGCAGTGAATTATACTTTATCCAGTTATGCACATATTCATACGGTTGTTGTTAACTGTATCATTTGCATTATTTTGGGGATGCACTTTATGGAATTTTTTCAACTGAATAGATAAGTGATGCTAGCCTGCTTCTTGTAACTGATACCTATAATTTCACATTTTTGTATTTTAAAAAGAAGTTCATAACCTGTAGTTTATGCACACCTGACTGTAAGAAAGGGGAGCAAAAGTGCCTCACAACACGTGAGAAACATTTTATGGAACATTTTGCCTAAAAGTTTAAATTAAATGCTTTAAATAATCTGTCACATTAGCTACATGCCAATATATAGTCAGTGTGTTTTTTGGCAGATTGCAAATCACTGTTAAAGTTGCACAGTGTCACTTACTGTGCCAGAGTGTGGTGATGCCATACTTGTTAAAACAACTTGGCTTTGCGTAGTGGAACTATAATTTATCTGCCATAATTTCATTGGCAGATATACATAGAAAAATCCAGTTTATCATCTGATGTGCTGCCCCTATTCCAAAAATGTTGGAACACGTTTTGTGCAGGAACATATTCTTCTTAATGGGAAGCTTCAGTATTTTTCAACATGGATCCTACTGTCTGATGGTTGTGAGTCTTTTTGACTTGTGGAGGTAACATTTTTGGATATTGGTCCAGTATTGAGTGAGAGAGCTGCAGACTGTAGCTGCTAAACGGCTGCAATGTAGCAATTAGGGGTAATTGCGCACCGTCGGTGTATGTCAACTGAAAGAGCTTGTTGAGATTTTCAATATATGTGACTGACAACATTATGGAAAGGACCATAGAAAGAAATAAGACCTTTTTCTTCTCCTTTTGCTTGATCCGGTCTGTTTGTTATTGTATCTCACCAAGTCTTGTTTTGAAACCTCCTGAGAGGCGACCTGTTGCTGGAACAGAGCAGTGGAAATGTGAGTGAGAGTTGAACAAAGTACAGAAAACAGAGCTTTGTGTTATCCAAAAGATTTCCAGTGTCACGGCTGAATATATTGCTGATTTTGACAATGTGGATGACCGCCTGTATTTATTTGAGACAGAGTATATGGATGAAGAACTCCTACAAATTGAAGAGTGGAAGAAGAGAGAGAAAGAGAGGGTGAGCCAGCTGCTGCAAGGCTGCAAAGCTCTGGAGACTCACAGAATTCCTTTGATTGCTGTGACACAATTGTTGACAGTTACCAACACAAGATTGTTGTTCCCATTAGTCACTTCGACACAAAAACATGGGAAAACACGGTCCAGGTTGAAAACTACTGAAGTTTCCCTTACGGAGGAGGAATAAGGAGCAGAATGCCCGTTTACTTTTAAGCAGCTTCTTTCCCTCTCAGAAAAAAAACTGAACCAAACCAAACACTAAAGCATGTAACAAAACATTTATTTTATGTTATATTTTTATTTTAGTCAGGAAACAACTGACTTGGTAAATGAAGGTTGGTTAGAGATTTATTTACTGTCTGAACCCAGACAGTAATAGACTTTAAGTGTCATCTGTCGCTGCAGTGACCTTTAATAATTTCTGATTATTATAGGGACTGTTTCTTTAGTTGCGTCAGTTAAAGGGCAAAATTATTAATAATGCAGTTTTTGATTATTTATGTAGAGGCCATGAAGATCAGTTGCTACCTTTGTAGTGGCACTGAGTGGTCATACTCACACCTACAATATGGACGCACACGGTCACTCTGTTGTGTAACAGTGCTTTTGCATCTCAAGTGTTAATTGTCAGACCTATAGCAGACATGAACTGATAAATGGTATTCAACACAGCGTGGCATGCCTCCACAGCTGACTTTGTAATCAATATTTTGTTTCTGAAAAGTCAAAGTTGTTTCTCACAGCCGCTGCAGTTGGACATCTCGATCAGTCCAGTCCGGCGTGTTTTAGTGAGTCAGCTGTGACCGGCATGCTGAAATGACAGATTGACAAAACGCCCAGCCACTATGCACTCCTCCATTTGCGCTGTGAATAACCAAGCTTTAGGTGGCATGACTCGACCAGGGTAATATATGCATTAAAACTCTTGCAAAGAAATCACAGGATCCACTAGCGTTGGGAACAGTGGGTTGCCATAGAAATTACAAGTGCAGAAGTTTCCCCTAGCAACAGTGGATTGAAAATAGACTGAATCTGTCCGGCAGGGGCATGGCTGTAGGCTAAAAGATTGGGTTTTAAACAGTTTGTGTGTATGTATGTTTTGAATGTCTTCCATTCTGGGTAACTGTTACAATGTTAGAAGTGTCTTGAAGGGGATCTGCAGTAACTCAGTTTATGGTTTTAGTGAACATTATATGGAAGTCTTGTGTGACACTGCATTGAGAGTTTATACTCAGCCTTTGTGTAAGCACCTCTCATAATGCTCTTGTCCCTCAGCTGTATCACTGGTTAAATTGGAATCACTGACATTTCTAGGCCAGCGATATGGGTCATTTGTATTTGCTGCAAAGTCGCAACATCCATTTGTGAGACATCTGCCACCGCTGGCAGATGTGACCTAAACTATTCGTCCAAGGAAGCAGTCATTTAAAGAGTGGATTAAGTTGTGAAGCTCTGCACGACTGTTAGATATCATGTTTGAAGTGCTTTACCCAGAGTTATTATCCACTCATTCATGCTCTTCCAAGGAACTGTGTCAGTGAGGTCTGTAACTACTGTTGTCATTAGCGATTATTCTGTGTATTTCTGCTGTAAAATGACCCATTGTACCATGGGAGTCTATGGGGATTGACTCACTTTTGGAGACACGCTCAAGTGGCCATTAGAAGAACTGCAATGCTTCTGCTTTTGTCGGATCTATGAAAGCGCAGGTGCTCCTGGTGAGCCTGAAGGATGTGTGACTATTTCTGGCACTAGCTGTTTACCACATGCTGCCAGATGTTCACTGTTTTACAAAAGCAAATTCACTTCTTTATAATGACTAGACCTTGTGAGAGGTACAGCAATGATAAATTCCATCACAGGCTGAGATTTTGTGTCCTTGTTGTTAAAACGAACGCTTTCTGTGGCATTGCCCTTTTCAGAAGCAAGTTAACCGCAGCTGATGTAAAGAGAAGCTCAGGATGCAGCTCCTGCCTCTATTTAAACCTGCTTAAAGTCATTTAGTTGCTCTTGGAAAAAGTATTTAGCTTGCTAAGCTAAAGACTCTTTGCTTGCGCTGCCACAGCTAATGAGACCCTGTCAGGAAAACACACAATCTAATGATACCTGCCATCAGTGTCCTATGCTAATGACATGCTGAGTGTGAATAAAGCATGTGGCGCATGGATTCTGACTTCAGTTATGCATGCATTACACTTCTGGGGTCCCACTGGGAAAAACTGTGCTCAGGTGTGTTAATTATAGATGTGTGTTTCAGGCAATTTAAAGTGTTTTATACTGGTATGATGCATTAATAGAGCTCCTTGGAAGTATGAGGATCTCTGACATAATTGGACATAATAAAACATTCTGCTGCTGCCGCTGCTGGACATTTTTTTCTCTTGCTTTGTTCCAGCAGGCGCTTAGCTCTATGCATTATCTATGCAAGAGGGTGGGATGACAGGCAGCCTCGGTATAAATTCATCCCAACAACAGCTGAACAGAACAGTTCAGAGCTCAGCCAGCTAGCACCCTGTGATGGGGAGTTTCACACTGTCAGCCCGCGGTCACGATCGGCTGGAGAACAGCTACTGCTCGCCCTCGCCTGGACGACCGCACTTGACAGACATCATCCTCTCTGATCTCAGATCAGAGCTCGCTTGTAGCGGCTTCTCAGTGGCTGGCAGGCACTTAGTTACTCAGCCAGAGTGGAGAACATTTCTCTGGCACTAAATTGACCCTTTTTTCTCCTAATCCACCTCCTGTTTTCATCCGCACTGAGTGGAAGAGAAGCAGCCAATAATTTGCTCATAATGGGAAATTTCATACATAAAAACTGGGCTGTAGAGATGTCCTTTACTTGAGTCATGGACTGACTGCCTGTGGCAACTGTCTCCATCAGTCTGTGGCTGGACATGGCTCCATAAAGCCTGCTCAGTGCACTTTTAATGTAATCCTGTGAAGGGTTGATGGGCAGTAACATTATAAATATCTCATCCAGAGCGAGTGTTGAACAGGTCAGCTGCAGGAAGCTGTCGCTCACGGTGATTTTCCTTGTGAACACTGGGAGCCAGTCTGACAAAATGTCATCAAGCAATTAGCATCGAAAACAAAGCTGTGACTTGTTATTAAAGCCATAAAAAAAAGTATTTCCATTGTAGAGCTCATGAAAACAAGCAGAAATGGCAAGGACCATTAACTCTTTCCATGTTTTCGAAAGAAAGTTATACAATTTAATCAAGCTGAAACTGTAAAAATAGAAATAATTGCCATACTGTTCAAGAACCATAGAACATTTTTAAATCCGACAAACTCTTCTGTTAGTGATAATGAGAAATTCAACTTGAGTTGTTTGTGATTTAAGGCATTATAACTGTTATACTATTGGTTCATCCCTTTTTCTAGCCATGATTGTGCTGTTTCCGTTGAGGTGAAGGATTTATCTATTGCAGTGGGAAAAAAGAAATCTAAAGATTTGGCTTTAGATTTCTGTTTGACCAAACAAAGAAGTCTATGCATGCAACTTAAACTAGAGCCCTACTGATACTGATTTTAGAGGGGTAAAATTAATCATTAGCTGATATGGTGTCTGATACAGTCATTTTTTGAGTTGGAATGAAAATAGACCTGTTTATGTGGATTGTGCACTGATTTTTCACCACTCTGAGAAAGTAGCTCTCTGGTTGAATTTGCAAACATAAAACTTAATTAAAAATATTATATGCATTATACAGACAGCGTATTGTATGTCAGCCAATTCTATAAATATCTGAGAAACAGCTAAATAAACATCATTAGTGTTCAGTGTCAGTCAGCTGCTGACTATTTAATAAATGAATAAGAAAATGAATAGCTAACACCATTTCTAAATCACACCAAGCAACGTTTTCTGCATTCTATATTGTGTAAAAATGTTTTTAAAACAGCACATACACATATACTGATATGCCTTAGATAATATCTGTCAACTGATATATCTACAGGGCTCTAATTTAAACAGCTCTTCCACTTCTGGGTCAGGAATTCCCACAACTGATCGCTAACATGTAAACGATGAATCTTCTATCGAATGAAACACACCGGCACTGTGCACTCCGATTTGCTACCACTTCTAACCCAGATGACCCTGTCCCTTTAGGCACAGGCCGTGATGAATTACCCTGCTACCAGCTCAATTTCTGAAAGTGTGTAGGACACCAGTACACACACATGTTGTTACAAAACCTGCATTTCCCATGGAAAATAGTAATTTTCCCACAAAATACCCTTATTTGAGTCATTTTTAGTGGTGTTTGCAAGGTAACACCCACTAACGATATGCTATTGCTTCTCAGGAGTGAATATATTCTCGACAGCCAGCTGACATAAAAGCTCCTGTGTGTGTTTGTTTTCCAGATTACCCAGGAGCAGTTTATCCTCGCATCCCAATCCTTGCATCTACAGCGACCAGGCTGTGATGCCGTGTACCCTGTGGGTCTGTACGGCTGGAGGAAAAGATGCCTCTACTTCTTTCTGCTGCTGCTCCTGGTCACCATGATCGTTAACCTGGCCCTCACGGTCTGGATCATCAAGGTCATGAATTTCTCAGTGGTGAGTACAGAGCAGAGTGTGTTGGATGTTAACTTAATAATATGCAATCTTTTTATGAGTAAACGAGCTTTACAGTCGCTGCTGTTTGTTGTGATGCTACAGTTGTTCAAGTTTATAAAGACTTCACACTTTCCTACAAAATATCCACTCCAAGGCTGCAATTAATGATTATTTTCATTATCACTTAATTTCGAAACTATTCTATAATTAATTCATTAACCGTTTTCTCTGTACCGTTGTCAAACAACTGTGGAAAACGCTCATCAAAATTTCCTGGAGCCCCAGGCGAAGCATTCAAATTGCCTTTTTTCATTGGACCAATCATCTGAAACCCAAAGATATTTAATCTACAATTATATAAAATAGAGAAAAGCAACAAATCCTTACGTTTGAGAAGCTGCAGCGTGTGTCTGGCACTTGATAAATAACTTATTGAACAATCAGTTAATTATCAAGATGGTGACAAATTAATTTTCTGTTATTTCACTAATCATTAATGGACTTGGAAATAGTTTGTTGCAATTTATTTAGTTATTCTTTGCTTAAGGAATAGTAATGGGATAGCAAGCATGAGCAGCAGCAGCGGCCTCAAAGAAAACAAAAAGAAAACTCAGAAAGAAACAAATTCAGGAGGCTGGTTAGCACTGAAGATGTTTCAATCATTGAAAAAGGATGCCATTTAAAAGAGTTAGTAATTCCCTCTAAAGTCTCAGACTTATGACAAAAAGGCTTATTATATCTTACATAACGCTTATTATAATAAAACCACGAGCATGACAATTTGGAAATGTGTTTTAAGGTCTGAAAATGAAACATTAAGCGGTTTGCATCCAGTGCACAGCAAGACTTAATATCAAATGAAATGTTCAAAAAATGTTCAATGCATTTCAAAATATAGATGGAAAAATTACAGATCATTTACACACTAATTTAGATACAGAAGCATATTAAAGAAATGACCGTATCAGTGTCAATCTTCAACTTAGTTTACTGTGTCAAAGGTTGAGGAAGAGTTTGTCACTAACTTTGCTGTATGCAGATTACGTTTAGATTTTCTCTCTCTTCTTCTTTCTTTGTTTTGACATTAACGCGAAATCGCAGTGGAAGAATGTATTCATGCAGGCCCATTTGAATAGTGTTACAGGCACCGTCTCTCATGTTGTGTGCTTTGTCTCGTGTGGATTTGATAAAGAATTAGAAAAGACTTGGCAGCAGGGCCGGCTGACACGCGATGTGTTAATCTCAGACGGAAACCAAACAGGCGGATGCTGCGAGCTCCTCTGACATTTCCAGGGACAATGCAAACAATTTAGCATTTTTTCAACAAACTCGCGATGGCAGCACCCCCCCCCCCTCCTGTGATGGATACGTCCCCTGACTATTGCCATCACTCCTCTACTGCTTCGCCTCCCATCAATCTGTGTCATGAGTAAAAGACCTTATCAGTGCTGTTGGTGTCGCTCCAGAAAATGTACTTTGCTGCTTCCCATCTCTCAGGGCTCAATAACAAAACGTGCCAAATTACACCCTATCATGTTGCTGTTACAGTCTTTTCTTTAATGACTGCTGTACCTCGTGAGAAAAGTTAAACTCTTCATGCATAAATGCATCAATAATAATAGTATAATTATGTATTTGGAATATATAAAATGAGTCCAGTCTGGTCTACACATTGCTGACAGTTGACATTATTGGCAACATCTGCTGCTGGGCACAATGAAAATTGTTGACCTGTCTGTAGTTTTTTAGAGTGGCTGCAAATGTGTCTTCGCTGACAGTTGCATCAACATGAAATCCAGTATTAAAGCTATAATACTAAAATGTAAACTTTTGTTTGTATCTGTCTTTACTTGGCATGAACTGCTACTAATAGATAACAAAACAAAAGTAGCTAATCGAGGCTATTTATCTGGTGTGATTACAAGGTTAGTAAAAGGTCATGTTGGAAAAATGCAATTAAGAAAAACAGTATTTTTTTGTTTTTCTCATTCTACCAACATTGCACTAAATCACCTTGTAAGGTCTTAGTAGTCTCCAGGGTTAGAGAGCTCCTCCAGATTCACAAAAGATATCACACACCTGTTTTTACTGGCTAAGTAGAAATCCACATAACTAGTAAACTGGCAAAAACAGTTGAGTTCTGCTTCAAAGTCTGTTACTTTCATGTTGTTTGGCTAATCAATCTAAGCTGGAGATGACAATACAAACTCCTCCAATATGAATGAAGATGTGATTGTAGCACTGTGAGATAAATGCTCATCGATGTGCTTTAAATGCACATTCTGCTCCAAAACACATTTCATCCATTACCATCAACCATTTGTGTGGACAGAATACCTTTCACAAGCACACTTTGATATGTGACTCCTTCATTCTTGGCTTCTTCTCTTTAGTAACAAAGACTGTTAAGATGAATAATTAAACTTGCTCTGTATATCTCTGACACCTCGCCCTCTGCACCGGATCAAACAGTAAACATAGTATACAGTGGACTTGTGAGGCAAAGCCGCGTTATGTACAAAACAGGTTCTGTCTGCTTGTTAAGGAGAACAGGTTGACCTTGGATGTCTCCAGCTCCACACTTTTCTTTTGAATTTTTACAAAGCAAACTCTTTCTGTTGTTGTTTTTCCACCTCAGAAACATCACTTTTATCTGTTCACTTCTTCTTTTTCACTGGTGCTGAGGAACGAATCCAGGCCTTCAGCACGTCACGAGCGGACTGCTGTAACGCCCTCCTGTTTGTCCTGCCTCCCACCTACTCATCTGACTGACTGCAGCTTGTACTGAGCTCGTCACACCCACCACATCATCTCCACTACAGCACAGGGGTGACTTTAACTCTGGCTGCTGACATACAGTACAAATAACTCCTCACTCCCCACCCACCTCCTCCACTCCTCTGACTTTGTCCTCCCGTCTGTCCCCAATCCTCGCTCTCCAGCATGTATGATGGAGCTCTCCTCACTGTACTCCGCCTCTATAATTCACTATCTCCATCCATTTGGGCTGCTAGCGCTACGGACTCTTTCAACACATCCCTCAGGGCCCATCTGTTCACTCACATCCTCACAAAGCTGCTGTCAAACTTCACTTTGCTCATTGTGGTATGGCAAGGCATAACCTTGTCCAATTTCCACTTAACTATCTGAAACCAAATCGGGTCCTGAATAATATAAATGTGAGATGAGAAATATGCAGTGAAGTCGCAGAATCATGCTTTATTTTACAGTTTTTGCAATTTATATTACATAAATGTAATGCATTTTCTATTGAAACGGGACATCGAGGGATCAGTTAAAAGAAAGGCAGCCTGATCTCATATGACAAGCTGATAGACAAGATTATTACCAGCCATGGTGGTCCTGGAGACTCCTGAAACAGTTTGAGGTTCTTTGCCAAGTGTTTATATGTCTCATTTTTTGAAGATGTATTCACGGAGATGGGTGTGGTTCGGGCAAGGACACCTTCAGTGCAAAGAAAATAAAGCAGCAGACACTTAAAACCTGCTTGACTCTCGAAAGTCATCACAGCGAACATCAAGTCTGCATTAACCTTTTGTCAAAGTTATATTGTAATTATTTGAGGTAATACACTGCAGACTTTTAAAATCAATATGCACTTTAGCCGCAATTAACAGGCTACAACAAATCTTTAATAAAAATCAACAGAGTGGCTCTTGAAAATCACCATCACTGTCAAAACACATCTTTCAAGAGCCCAGTAAATGATTTTCACACTGCAGAGATGTTAAGAAAAACAACAGCCATTCTGGAATAGACGTTAAAACTTCAGCCTGCATCAGGAAATATATTTTTAAAGGAACTAAAACCTGAAAGCAAACTAAGCTGCCTTCTACAAGGCTAATTAGTCAGGTTTTTAATACATATAATTGGGGATTTACCAGTCCACTTCAACTTTTCAACTCAAGATATCTGCTGCTACCAAGGACTGATCTGATATTTAGATTACTCTCTTTTCCCTAAATTAAATCTCACTGTGATGAGGTAACATGAGGCCAGGAATTGTTGGAGCACCACCAGATGTAGACTGCAGCTTGCTGTGAGTGAATGACTGCAGCTGACTATTGATACACTGAGTTTTATAATGACATTGACAAGAAAACTCTATTCACTGTGGATTGATCATGACTGTCAGGTTATCACCGGCCCTGAAATCAACCTGGTGGATCAGATTGGTGCTTTCCTAAAGTAAATCCTTTTGTATGTTCGTATATGTACAGTACCAGTCAAGGGCTTGGACACACCTTCTCATTCAATGTTTTTCTTTATTTTTTTATATTATTTTCAACATTGTAGATTAATACTGAAGACTTCAAAACTATAAAAGAACACATAGAATCCTACAGTCTTAAAAAAGTGTTAAACAAACCATAATAAATTTTATATTTGAGATTATTCGAAGTAGCCACCGTTTGCTTTGATGGCAGCTTTGCACACTTTTGTCATATTTTAATCGTGCTAGCCGTCAGTACTAAGCATACTAATGTTAATCTGCACAAGCATAAATGTGTCTTTCCTTTGTCGTTTCCGTGAATCTTCTCAACATTCACATCCATAGCTGCCACATTAGCCTGGTTCTCCTCAGTCAGCCTCCCACTGCATGCAGCCTGTCACCCTGACACCACCGGGTGTCTGTGGCATTGTCACCTCGATGTCATGTCCTACTTCTTCCCTGTCACTCAGCGCTGCTGCCTGTCCACCGGCCCGTCTGGCACGCAGCCGCTCCTGCTCTTCCTAATGCAGTTCGGCGACAGCAGGAATCAATGTTTTATGCATTCGAGGAGCCATAATCCCTTTAAATCAAATTAGGAAAGGCTGGAACGGAACTGTTCATCGCAGCATCACTGATGGTCGTGATTGTGTTTCAGGGCGGGATGGGAAACCTTCAGTTGAAGCAGGACGGGATTCGTCTGGAGGGAATCTCCGAGTTTCTTCTGCCTCTCTACGTCAGCGAGATTCAATCCAGAAGGGTAAGTTGCCTCCTGTGCTCCTCTCAGCAACTTCAACTTGCCTGTAGATCAATACTTTGTAGCACTGATAAACCAGAAGTTAACCACCATCGACTGAAAGCCATGTGAAAATTTCTTGCATGCAAAGCTGCAGACGAGCTGGTATCGATGCTGAGGATGTTATGATCAATTAATTAGCAACAAAGGCCAGCTTCCCTCTGAGCTCTGACTTGACGATACTTTGTTGTTACATTATATTTGTGCCTGGATAGGGGAGATTACACTCTTTCTCTCTCAGTCCTGTGCTCCTCTCCTCCTCCTCCTCCTCATTTCCTGTCATCCTCCAACAGTGCACTATCAGGGCCTCCCATCGGCAGGAGATGGGTAATAGGCTGCCTCTCAGCTCCTCTCAGGCCACATACAACTCTACAGGAGATTACAGACGATTACAGAGGGACCCGAGTCCCCCCGCTGGATTTCCAATCAAGCCCACGCGATAAATTCCCCTCTTCCACTTCCTCCCTCCTCTTTCTCCTCTTTGATGTTTAGTAGATTAACCAACACAGCTCCAGTGCAAAGTTGATCCAAATTTCCTTCTCCCACACGAATCACAGACGCACAGTTGGATCATCCCCTTTTTCAGTGATTAGGCATGGTGCAGAAAGCAATTTCAAGCACTGGAAGCTGGGGTTCCATGTAAATTTGATTTTTGAGGGACGTCGATGGAGGAAGTGGCTCGATAGTGGGTACAATTTGCCACAGCAGATTGAGAAACAACTTGGAATTGCCCACTCTTGCTCTTTGATCTTGTGGTTGGAGCTAAATGTTGATTTAAATATAACAGTCGTGCACGTAGCAATAGCAAACACCTTAAGGCCATCGCAGACGCCCAAACTGAACATAGGACAAAGCCTGTATTTCATTCCCCGGTGCAATACCACCTGCAGACATTTTTACTGTCTTGTTTTACAGACAGGCTGTGCAGTGGCCCCCTTATCTACCGGCACCAGAGATATTTGCAGGACAAAAATCTCTGTGGGTCACTCGATATTTCTCACCTGAGGAAATATGTCAAGCACGGCCAGAGCGGGGATTATGGTTATCCAATGAGTTTACACCACAGTGCACAGTGCTGTTCTTCAGTCAGATAACCACCACTGATCAATAAGCCATTACCGAAAACAGCAGTGCACACTGTGGTGCACTACAGAAGTTAAATATAGGACCATTATTTCTTTCTATGTTCACGCAGTCCAAGCTGCTGTCGAGGCTGAACTCAAAGTAGCTTTAGTTTTACTTCTCCTGGATCAATCGCTGCTTTGAATCTTCACCAATGACTGAAGCCATAATCTGTGAATACCAAGCGGAAATGGCTCCCTCTGTGTTTTTGGCAGGAACTCTGATAGCTGGCAGCAAATTACAGGCTAAGCAGCCCCTTGAATCGGCGCTCTCAGTAGCATGTTGTGAAATGAGAGTTGGTAACTTTGCACAAACGATTTACGTTGGTTGCTATTCCTGCCAAGTAAAACAAAACAAAAAACATGCACAAAAAAATGCTTTCACTACAACAAATGTTCAGGCCATTTGCAGTCCTATTGCATGTTGCAGACCAGTTGTGCATTGATATTTGATGAATGAAGTATATTCAATTCAGTGGAGCTTTATACATGGCTGTGGTTATGCAGCACAGGCACTAAATATCCCAGAATATAAACAAAAAACAAAGTAACGAAGCCATAAAATAATATTGCAATTTTGACATGATCATTTCCTGTTTTTTAAATGGATGATTCTCAGGGAGGATTTTAATAAGACTGATTGATTGCTTGGTATATCTTTGTAGTTTTGTATGTGTAAAGAGTTTTGACTCATATTTGTCCTATCAGGACTGAAACAGTCTTCGTCAAAAATGTATAATTAACAAAGTCTCAGATTAACACTGATATAGCTTTATGGTCCATAACTTTACTGCTTCGATTCTCCACCACCGACTTCTTCAGCTTCGCCCCCAGCAGCATGCCGGTGTTTTCAGACAAAAAAAAAAAAACTCTACAAACCCTCTGTATGCTACATACCCACCACTGAACAGCAGACAGACAAAGTTCGACAAGCTGTTGAATATAATTGAGCTTTTAGAGCTTGAAGAGCCAGATATTTCCCCCGGGAGTTGGGAGAGACTAAAACTGACTTAAAAAGAAAGTCGATATCGGACTTACAATCGCCAAGTGACCAGACACGCAACTCCAAATGAATACTAATGTTACTCTGTATCTACTGGATATGCAAATAGACTGTTTGCCAACCGCTTTGCCCACATCAAGTCCATAGGGTGATAATAGCTTGTTTACAAGTTGTTGCGCTGCACTCAGGTGTCAAGAAGTGAGAATTCTGAGCATTTTTCTGCAGACATAAGACAAGCTTCACTGAGCATCACTGTTTAATGTTGTCATAACACACAGTTACCGTATAAGAGCTTTAACTGCATGAAATATAATCTGTAATGAGTAAAATTAAGACTGAATTATTCTTATCGAAGAATTAGTACAAATGGTTGAGTAAACAACTTGTGGGTTTACTCTAAGGCCTAATTAAGACACACTGTATTATAATATTAATAATATACTCTTACTACTTTTAAATAATGTAGCCAAGCCCTACCACATACTACACTGCCTATATACTATGTTATATAATTTATCTTTTGCTGTATTTTCCACAGAATAGTGGCAAAGTACAGATTCAAGTGTTGATGTTTCACAGTTCCTGCCTGCTGTGCTCTGCAGTCTGTGAACCCGGGTGCTCACAACTGCCTCTCCAAACTTCAGAAGTGGTAACACCGTGGCTCCGGCAGGTGACATTTCAAGTGCACAGTTGATTTCAAACACTTAAAAATTAGAGGCCCATTGTTGCTTTCACATCTGAAATTGCTTGAAGGTTCAAGTGCAACCTGGACTACAGACACTCAATATTATGATTATCTTAATGTGTTTGAATAATGTTGGCCTATTTTTGCAGCAGCTTTCAGTTGTGCTGAGCTGTCTGTCAAATCCCTCAGGAAGATGAATGGGGGAGTATTTTGTGTATAATTTTTTCTCACCCCTGGGGCGTCCCCTATGAATGCCTGTGTTTCTATCTGTCCATCAACTGTCCATCAGTCCGTCAGCTGTCACAGATTCCACAGAACATGCACACGTGAATTGTTGGCAAAAAGAGGCCAGTATGACAACCTTAATATCAGATGTTTGAAATCCACTTTACACGTATACACTTTTACATTAAAAGCACATGATTGCCACACGTCCGCCTTCCACTACACATATGAAAGCCACAATACTGCTGTAATTTCAAGCATGCAAAATCAGGTTGACGCTTTAAATTTCACCCCTCTGAAAGCAACAAAGTGGCTGTAATTGTATACTTTTTGAAATCTGTGTCACTCCTGCCACCTGCCAGAGAACGATGCATCCATAATTTCAAGTGTTTGTGAAACCAAACGTTGGAGCCGGCATTACTTAGCTCTTTCACTTTCCTCATGCAGAAACTTCAAGCAGGTTGGTTCAAGTAATGCTTGTTCAAAGGAACACGTTGTCTGTGAACCTCTAGTGTGGCTGATGCAGCCATTGGCAGAACACGGTGGTTTCTGGCACTTCTGTTGTAATGGCTGTATTGGTTAAACCATAAAATTGTGAGCTTCAGACACTCCAGAAAAACTGTATTTTAAGGTTTTTATCCAACTGGATATATTGCAGTTTTTCTGATTCTTCTTACTTTCTGAAAAATCCTGTTATTTCAGTATGACTGTCAAAGAAATTTATCAGAGTATTTCTAACAAATTGATTAAGTTGTGAATCCACACAGACTTTGCTTCTGTTTTGGTGAGGAGTTAAGTGATAGATAAATCATCCAGTATACAACACTTGTTTTTGTCATGTTGTCATAGGTCATATTGCATCTTATTCAGCTAATTAATTGATTTGATTTCTACTAGGTTTTCTGCAAATACTTCATAAACATAAGAGACAAGTCTTGGGTTTAGTGATTCGTCTTGGAATAGCTCCTGTTTTGCACTTGCTGCAATAGTGTAATAAAGTCTGCTGCAGCTTGAGGAGGATAGAGGTCAAATTAGATTTGATGAGCAGATATATTTTTAGCCAAATGCTCAGTAAGTTGATGTATCCAGTGACCATCAATCATGGGCTGTTTAGACGAAAGTTTTGTCTCCCTGTTAAGAACTACAGGAAATAATTTAAATGAATAGTTCGTCCTATTTGCTTGAATGTGTTCAGAGAAAAGAAATAGCTGCTGTAGTGTTAAAGCCTGCAGCCTCGGCTTTGATTGTACGTGGTTAAAGGCCACAGATAGAACCAGCTGGTGGACATAAAGAGAGTCAGAAGGTGAGAGAGGTAGAGCAGATACGACCTCTGCACATCTGGGTCTCCATATTTTCCTCCTGAAGTTCTGTGACTCCCTCCAGCTTGGGCTTCTTGTAATGCTGCTGACTTTCACCCCGTTAGTGACAGAGGTCGAATTTGTCAATGGTCTGATCGTCTGGCGTGGAGGGAAAAAAGTCTGTTCTTATGTGCATTATGATTCTTTGGATGCATAAAACTGAATAATGATAAACTTAAAACATGATCCTCAACATTATGATTTTGTAAGACCAGGCTGTACCTTCCTTACAGCAGAACCACCTGGATGGTGACAACTGACATACAGTGAACATGCAGCGTTTTGTTATCAAGTGATACAGGAAAATGCTGAAGGTGCTGCTGCAGGCACACTTTTGGTTCTTTTCAGTGCAAGGAAATATGTAAATATATAAAAAGTAACCTTCAAGCTGACACAACTCCATTTGATACTACCATTGAGTTAAGAAAATATATTGTAAGTAAATATGTTTCAGTTATGGATAAAAAAAAAAAGTAGCAAGTAGTCACACAGGGAGAAAAATATAAACAATGTGCAGAAAATAAATTTTTTTATGAAAAAGAACTTAGAAAAACCTTCCTTAAATATATAAAAATGATAATGATGATAATAAAGCCTGTAACGGACACATAGTTTTTTGTATGCATTGTTTTTACAGGAGGAAGAAAATGGCTGAAATAATAGGCCACTTGGGAATGTTTTAACAAGTAAATCTTTTTAAACAATTGCACAGGAATATAATTTTGAATAGTATGAAATTGAAATCATTGAAATCAGGATACAATTCTGAAATAGCACCTTTGCTTTGAGCTAACTCTCTGAAACAATGTGTTGTGAGGCAGCACGGTGCCCAGATACAGTTAATCAAATCTCTGCTGTTCAGACTGTTGGCTCTCCTTATCGTCTCCAGGGACCCTGACTGATCTATAAATAGCCTCAGATGCAGGTGTATCTTTATTGGAGTGAAACTTCTCCCTCGGGTCTCACCTACTCGCAATGGAGATGCGCGACAAAGAATGTTGTAAGCACCCGAATCTGGATTCAAGTCTGCGGATGAGGGCTAAAGCCATCCGCATGTTTCACTCTCACAGTTTAAAATCAAAGCTTTTGGACCAAACTGCAGCAGCAGCAGCAGTGCCTCAGAGATTTGAACATCCTTCAAACCAAGCTCGCTAGAACCAATTTAATTTGGCTAACAGTGTTACACTGAAATACAAGAGCATTTTTAATATGAAAATATTAAGCATGCCTGCAAACATGTTCCAAAACAGCCTGTCCCCTGTATAGAAAGAGCCTGCCTGCAATATTTTGGTATTTGGATTGAGGAAAATGAAGCCATAATAAGCGTGCCTTTTCAAGTTCTGACAATTTCTTCTTCATTAAATTTACTTGTTCGGCTCGGTATGCAAATTAGGATGTAGCACAACAATCAAAAATAATTAAAATTCAAACATTTATGCAAATATTTGCTCAGGATTACGGTTAAATCCCGAGCAGTGCTCTTTATCTGTGCTTTAAACGTCTGCATTTTAGTTTTTACACTCGCTTGCACACAGGAAGGTATTGCCATCATATGAGGTTGCTTTGTTTTAAACCATTTCATGGAAGCAGTGTGCCGTGCTCGCTTTCTGCTGTGATGTTATTCATTGTATGCAGGGAAGCATCTCTTGCCTTACAGCAGCCATGGTAATTTTTCAGTCTGACGGGGCCCACTGCACCTACAACAACAGCCTCCATTTATGTGCATTCACTCTGATCTGCACTTGACCTTCCTCAACGGGCGCAGTGACTAAAAAGCCTTTTATGTGATCCCAAAGAAGTGTTGAGAGCAGCGGCGTCTCAGTCATGGCCCCTCAGGAAACCGTTTAGGACCTATAAACTCTTTAAAGGGATGCTTCAAATCAAGAACTCCGATTTCTACATGATACTCTGCTTCTATTCATGATGCGCATTTATATTTGAAAGGGAAAGCAAGGGAATGAAAATGATTCAAATGACCTCTGCAAAGTTACACAATGCATGAGCTTAAGATAATCTGCTCCAGTTTGCTGCCTTAGTTTTAATCAAACTACATTATGGCATTAGTATTAGCTCACATGTGAAACTAATAGTTGACAAGGAATAATACAATTAAAATAAACTATTAACAAGAACATTCTGAGCTACAGGGGGGGCAGGAGTTCAAATCATCAGCCCAGTGAGCCATCAGTGGATTTGCTTGTGGAGGCAAAGTAAACTTGTTTGGTGCTTTTCTGCAGAGGTCAACTTTATTGGACTCTGAAAAATGCAAAGTGTCTTGACAGTGCTGACCTTTGAGGGAAAAAGAGACACAAAGTGGAGGAAGCTCCACAGAAGAGATCAGGGCGGTCATGGCCAGGAGAGAAATGTACAAATATGGTTTCCTCAATAAGTAATAAATAGTAATGTTATATTAACAATGATTACTTATTACTTATTGAAATGAAGCCACAGACAGTTGTCCCCCCTCAGCTCTTCGTGGTGCGTTAGCGGAACTTTACTATGTTACTACAAAATCTACAATACAATTTCAGGTTATCTGAAGAAGAAAATATACCCCTAAAATTACAAATAACAGCAAAATAAAGGAACTTCTTTTTTTTCTTATAATATGGAAAAAAGTTCCCTGCATCAGCTCTTTTCAGTTTCATTTCAAACAGCTAAAATAGTTGAGTGTGGGTTATAATCCTTTTCAGGATGCACACAGCGCCACACGTGTGCCATCTTTCAAATGTCAAACAGCCATAAACTTGCAAAGTAGGGACAGGACCAGAGTTTTAACCAGAGTTAAAGTGTCTGCAGTGAAGAAAGGATACACCCACGCTCGTCAAACACACGGAAAACACACATCTTCAGCTCAGCCGCTCCGCCATCTCCCCAAACTCTACCCACACTCCATTACTCATCTTTGGATCATTTGATTTCATTTATTCCATGTAGTTTAATTTAGTGGTTTATATCCAGGGAGGATTCACTTGGGAAGGCCTTTTTATGGTGCAGCCTTCTTTGTATTTACACAGTTACACCCCTGCAGATTTTGGAGATACAGCTGTGACTTTCTCTCACAGCCACAGAGTTTAGGGATTTAAAGAATAGGAACCAGCTTCTTTAAAGCCACGGGTTGGATAATCTGGTTCAACTGTTGGCTGGTCGACAACCTGTCGTGACTGCTTGTACTTTCTGCTCTGTTTGACTTTGTTGGAGTGACGTCAGTGTTTATTTTGTGACCAAAACTATGACTAAATAAGTTTGTAAGTGACATTCATTTATAAGAATAAGACAAGATGATGACAAGGCAGCACCGATCGCTTAAAAAACTGACTAACTCAAAATGCAAAGTTGATGATGAAAAAACTAAAATGTAGTTTAGAAATGAAAGGAGAATTCAGAGTAATAAGTGAAAGTTAACATCAAACAACAATTATTGGTTTTGGCCCCTAGATTGACAAATTAAGTTATCAAAACTAGAGCCTGACAGATATATAATTTGACAGATTTTATCGACCTTTTTCTTACACAACATATAATTCAGAAAATGTTCCTTGTTTTAGGAATGGTGTTAGCTATACATATTTTTTATTCTTTCTTTTTTTTTTAAATAGTCTGAAATTGACTGAAGCAAATTATTTAATTGCTATTCTTTATTTTGTCAGATATCATTTGTAGAATTGGCTGACAATAGAGTCATTGTTTCGATAATGTATAAAAATGTTAAGTAGTAATAAAGTTTTTTGTTTGAGAAAGTAGCTCTCTGGGTACATTTGTAGAGTGGTGAAAAATCAGTGCACAAATATCTGTTTACATGCCACAAAATATTACTTTATCGGCCATCATATTGGTTATAAGTGACTTTTTCTCCTCTAAAATCAGTGTCAAAGATCTCATATCAGTCTGCTCTAATCAAACCAATAGAAATGATAATGGTTATAAAAATTAACAGGGAAGACTCGCTTCACTTCCTGCTTAAGAGACCCCAGTATAATATGTAAGATTCTAACATAACATATTTCTCCTTCTCTCCTTCCTTCCTCCCTCCTGTGGTCTGTCTCTCTCTCTCTCCTCCCCCCTTCATGCTTCCCCTAGGACAGCTTGTTGGTCTTGGGGTCAGAAAAGAACGTAACGCTGAACGCCAGAAACGATCAGGGCCAGCTGACCGGTCAGCTCACAGTGGGTGAGTCTCTCTGACTACTGTACATCTATTCTGTTTATCTGTTTGAGATGATGACGCGCTGTGACATCACTGTCAGGGTGTGGCCCTTTTCTTTATTGTGATGTTAAAAGAATCAACGTAATTATCAGGGCTACGTGTTAATTTACTTTCGTTTACAGCCCCAATTTCTTTCTCTGTGTACAACTTATTAAAAAGTGATCTTAGATTAATCCAGCCCTGACTGTAAATTGCCTGATCGGTCTTATTTAATTAATGACTTTAATCAAGATTAGCGAAACAATTAATCTTAAAATTCTCTTTAATCGTCTCTGAGCCTTCAAAAGAGACTCTCTGTAGTTTCTTCCAGACACTAACCTTTGATGCACTTATTGAAAGGGCAATGGATTCTTCTTATTATCATCAAGTGCAACCATCAGTCACTCCAAATTACCAAAGTCATTTACATGATTAATGACCACTGGAAAGCAAATGACCTGCTTATTAACATTAATAGCTATTGATCTTAGCCAACATAAGTTGAGAGTTGATGCTGATTTGACTGGTGATATGACACTCTTTGGTCACGCTTGACCTTCCTCGGAGAATTAGTGCCTGCTTTTGTAGAAAGTGCATTTTGTTTGAAATGAGATGAAACTTGGCGAGAATAATTAAATTCCCCAGCCGTCGCAGCCCATGGATTAATGGAAGAGAGAGGAGGAGAGAGCGAGAAAGGCAGACGTTAAAAGTTTCTGCATGCACATCTGGAAAAACACCAAAGTCTGGCGAACAGGAATTAATATTCCTCACCAGCGGAACAGATTACTGATTTGTCTCCATCCATTGTAAAAGCATGGCTGATCCAGCTTTGTTAGGCGCCTTTCATTTGCAGAGCAAGCACTCTACATAGTATTTCACATTGCTAATAGTCTTACATGCCCAAACATAGTTTCCCAAAGCTGATTTGCAAACCCATAAGGCAACCTTTATTTGACAGCACCATTTACAAAAAGAGCATTATTGTTGGCATTGCAGACTATAAAACTTTTTAGGTTCTTTAAAGCTTTTTCATTATCAAACCAAAGTATATGTTTAGTCCTGGAAGCGTTTATAAAATATTGAGAGAGGTAGTCAAGCTAAACAATTACAAATAGGTTGAGATATTAGCATCAAAGTCTTACTGTTGATTAAACTTCAGTGAGGTGCTGGGAATACTGCGTTTGTTGCAGCTTTGTGTGGAAAACCAGAAGCTGGATGTGTGTCTCTCTGCAGGACCTGAGGCTGTGGAGGCCCAGTGCCAGAGGCTGGAGGTACGAAGTAAAGACGGAAGCAGGCTGTTGTTCACTGCAAATGAGGAGGAGGTCACCATGACAACAGAAAAGTTCACCGTCACAGGTAAACGTGTTGTTCTCTCACCTTATAATCATCTGATGTCTGATGAATGTAACAGAAAACACCAACGCTTCTGTATTGAGTGACGGTTGAGACACAAAAGCTTCAACATGCTTATACAGGATTCAGATTTTCTCCCATTTGAATCCATATTTAGTCAAAGATATCCAATTAATGCAGAGTCAAAGTTTGATTCTGTTTGTGTGGGTTAATTTAAAAAATCATTCCTTCAGGCTACTTCAAATAACTGTCTTCCTCCGCTGATGGATTGCTGACGTATACGAGCAGATGGCTTTAAATGATGTTCCTTTTATCTAAACCCAATTTATTTTCCAAACACCACGTTAAAGACTTTATATGTTTACACTTACAGTCGTATTAAAATGGCAAAAATGCAGAAAACAGAACCTGTGGGCTATTAAAGGCGTACATCCAAGCACAACAACATGTTTGTTGTCATGTTGTTATTTTTCTTTATTCTTAGCCTCTGTATATACACTAATTGGGCTTTGGGCAAAGTAAACAAGACACCATTATGCAGCGATATACCAGCAAACCTTTTCTTTATGATTATTGTGTGTTTAAAGGATTTCCATTATACAGCTTATGGTTAAGTTAGTTTACTTATACTAGGACAACGACAAGATCGCCACCTTAAAAGTTCACGTGCAGGAAAGTGATTTATTTGTTGCTTTAAATGAGAAATGAAAATCTAATTTCTACTTTCAGAAAATCTTGCTGTAGGTCCTACAATCTTGCTTTCACAGTACAAAGAAAACCAGAGCCTGCTGAGAGTCATAGGACGGGTTTGATTGACAGTTTGTACATCAGATTAAACAAAACATACCAAATGACGGGAAAGCGCCCTAAGTCCATTTCTGTGTCAGTGCCGAATACATACTTGGCTGTTATTTATAAATGATATCTATATATTTTACTCTTTTTCTTCCAGGCTCAGAAGGCGCTGTGTTTGGACACTCAGTAGAAACTCCCCTGATCCAGGCGAGGGCTTCAGAAGACCTGAAGTAAGTTCATATTCATTGACTCAACAGAAATTCATTAAAGCTTAATGTCACATGTTCATATCCTGTTCAATTAAAATGGAGATCTTTAAATAATGATGATGAATGTTCCCTGGCATTTCAAAGTCAATGCCTGGGAAAAAAAAGGAAAGAGAAAATCTGGCAGGAACCATTATTCACCATAATAATTATTCTCAAGCACCCTCTTGTAAACTCAAGCATCTACTGGTCGGCTCGTTATCACACAAATTTAAAACTAGATTTGACCATTATTTTAATTTCACAGCCGAGGGGTGAGCTAATTAGTTGGTTATTCTCTATCGCAGGCTTGAATTGATTAAAGCATCGAGAGAGCACGGAGAAAGTTGGTGAGGTTGAGATGCGTATTAGACTCCCTGCTCTCCGCCCGAGGCTCCGAGCTCTGTGTCGCTCCATTAACGAGCTATAACGAGTGCGGTTTGTTGTCCACCTTACTGGTCCTGAAGGGAGGGCTGGGATCAAAGTTGGCAGAAAAAGCAGTGTTCTGGCATCTAATTCCTCCAGAGTGAGAGGAATACTGATGAGTTTCACTTTAAAGCAACCACACGTACGCACACACACACACAGGATCCACACACACAGGCTCGGCTCAGGGGTGACCATCTGCAATGTGGACAAAATCTTAACGAGAGGAAGCCGAACAGGAGACGGTTGAGACACGAAAGCTCCAACATGCTTAAATAGGATTCCGATTTTCTTCCATTTAAATCCATATTTGGTCAAAGATATCCAATTAATGCATTGTAAAAAAAAGTTTGATTCTGTTTGTGCGGCTTAATTTAATACATTTTCGAAAATTATTCCCTCAGGCTTTTTGAAATAACTCGCTCTCTCCACTGATTGATTGCTGACGTATACAAGCAGATGTACAAACTGTACAGTCAGGGCTTTAAATGATGTTCCTTTTATCTAACGTCCACGTTAAAGACTTTATATGTTTACACTTACAGTCGTATTAAAAAGGCAAAATGCAGAAAACTGAACCTGTGGGCTATTAAAGGCGTACATCCAAGCACAACAACATGTTTGTTGTCATGTTGTTATTTTTCTTTATTCTTAGCCTCTGTATATACACTAATTGGGCTTTGGGAAAAGTAAACAAGACACCATTATGCAGTGATATAGCAGCAAACCTTTTCTTTATGATTATTGTGTGTTTAGCGGATTTCCCCTTTGAACTGCTTCATTTACAGCTTTTACAGAAACACATGCAGGCTCTCCTGTAGAACACACCACAGGTTGAAGGGAAACTTTGGTAGCTTTCAACGTGGACACTATTTTTCCAAGAGAAATCAAACATTTTCCTTTACCTTTCTCTTGATCCCGTCTCGTTTTGAAACCTCATGAGAGGCGACTTGTTGCTGGAAGACAACAGTGGATACGTGAGTGACAGTCGGACAAAGGATTGGCTGTTGTGTTGGAGTAGAGTCGAGTTGTCGGAAAGATTTTTAATTGTCATGAATGTTTAGATGATGTTTCGTAACTGGAATGAGGACCTTGAATTTGATGGAGGCTGGATTTATTTGAGTAAATGACTGAAGAGTAGAAAGGAGAGGGGGCACAGGTAGAAGAGTGTTTCCTAAGGCATAGTGCATAAATGTAAGCAAAACAAAAAAAATAATAATAGCGAAGGGCTTGAAATAAACGTGCATTTTTATTTCTTATTGGTTGGAAATTTGGTGGTGAAAAATGCAAACACGGGAATAAACAAAGCAACATGGAGCTGAGCACTTCTACCACAATCTGCTTTTACCACGATGGTAAATATTACATTTCTTTGAGCAATATGTTGATAATTTTGCATTGAGACATTAGGTTTGATTCAGTGGAAGCCTACAGACTGAAACTGAAGGACACGTATTTAATCTTTATAATATGATGTGACCCATTTGATTAGGAGCCACAATCTGCTGCATGTTGGTTCATTTCCTGTACTTGGGTCGCATTACTTTTATAGTGCAATTGAACCGCACTAGGAGTTGTTTGGAAACAAACTAAGACCTCCTCTTGCAATTGGTCGTTGGGGCGTTCACGAACCAAACGAACCATAACAAGGATTTAACAGCACCAGGGTTTGACTGAAACAGACTAAACTTTGGGTTCTGAAGGTGCTCTAAGAAACAGACTATTGACTATTTTTGTTGAAAATATTTGACTTTTTTTTATCAATTAGATGAAGATCAATGATGATTTTCCTCCAAAAAGTGGACCAGAAAAAAATGTATGCTAGCAATCGTGCTCTTGCTGAGTACTGCACCAGTTTCAGAAATTGTTGTCCCCATCAGTCACTTACAGACAGAAACCCTATTAACCTGAAACTGTCGTGTGGTTTGTTTGAAGCTGTCATTGGAAACTGAAAGGTCAAACACTTTCCAAAACGACTCTGCAGGTGATTAAATGAACCATCTGTCCATCAGCGTCACACTCCGTCCGCGCTGAAGCCAGGAGAAGAGAAGAAGCCCTCAGTGCTTTTATTGAAGAAATACTTGACAGATCTGATATAAATGATGCTATTGCAGCTTCTTACCTCGTTAGGAGTCACTATTGTTGTTTTGAATGTGCAGTTGTCTCTACAAAGTATCTGTCAGTAGCTATGCAGATAGTTGTTAGCGATTGTGGAAAAATAGGGTCCAGGTTGAAAAATACCAAAGTTTCCCTTTATTGTATGATCATCAAAGTGTTGTTGAAAGAAGCTTGTATATATTTATGTATGTAATCTAGAATTCAACAAAATGTTATCCAGTTAACTGAACCACACTGCATAGTTGTGTTTTCTGACCGTGAAGAAGACAATTTCTCTTTCCAAATTTTATGTCTCAGATATTATTATTCACAATATGTTATGGCAAAGTAAGAAATTACAGCTCAAAAGTTTGATTTAAATTCAAAAGCTTTTTTGCAAGAGAGTAATTTTTGGACTAAAAAAGCTTGAAGAAGAAACTAATTTGGGGGGGAAAATGCTGACAATTTAAAACGGTGAATCATGTATAATGAGGACAATACTGTAGGTCTGCCAACGGATGAATCTATATCAGTTTATTATAAAATGTGACATAAAGATCCAGACGCCATCATGGAGCAGAACATCTGTGACAGCTCTCTGTCTCTGCAGCGGGTCCTTTTAATGTCAAACAGCAGCCACTTTTTCAATGTAAAGCATGACAGTCAATTAGGAGACTGAGCAGCCTGCTGATTGATTGCACACGTGTAAATCATCATGACATCATGACGTCATACTGCAGGATTAGAAATGTAGAAGTAGAAAGTAGAAGAATTCTTAGACACTGACACACACACGTTATCACAAACATGTACACTTTTGCATTAGTTTTCTTATTTTTCCAAATTGCTATCTTGTACTCAATGCAGCTGATTCAATAACCTGATTATGCTTGTAAAAGAAACTCATCTGTTTAAAAAGTGGAATATGCATCATCTTTTTAGCATTTTCTATTTATGGCCCTGGCACTTTTCAGCCATATTTTACCCATCATTCCACCATCCTGAGAGTGAGAAAAGGTAAACGCTGTCTTCAAACCACTCGCCACCTGTTAGTAAAACTTTCTGGATGATAAAGATGCAGCCTGGCTCACGTCCATGCTGCCCTTCTCTTCCTCTTTAAAAAAACATCATTCTCTTTGTGATGCGCTTTATTTCTCTGCAAGCCAACAGTAATGTGGGAGAAAAACAGAGCAGAGACAAAATCAAAGAAATCCACCTGAGATCTTCCTTCTCTTTGAAGCACCTGTTCTTCTCCCTCAGCGCTTTATTTGTGTACGCTGGCACTCAACTTTATCCACATTTGTCATCATCATGCGGCTTCTGAATAATTGAATATAGTGTGTATAATAACTCTGTGGGCATTTAATTACACTTCATTACAAAATGTTTTAAAATAGCCTTGTGCACTTCATTGCTTTACTGCATCTACAGGATTGTTTGCATATCTGCTTCAATCTATTAGGTTTATATTACCAGTGGATTCTTTGGCACAAGAATGAAAAGTTAGAATGAAGAATACGTGTATAAATAGGTATTTAATCACCTGTAATGCTTAAAGATTGAGGTTGGATTTTTGAGGTGGGGTTGTGGTAGATGTAGACCTAACAACAGTCAGTGTATCACCAACATGGAAGTAAAGCAATGTACTTGTTTAGACAGCCGCAAAATCTATATCCATTGCACTTGTAGCAGCAAAATATTACTATTTAATCAAGATAGTTTCTCCTTTATGTAAACAGTATATAATGAATATCCCAATTTCCCAGAGCTCACTTTCTATATAATAAATGCATCAAACTGCAATAGTTTTTGATTTACAATGATGTAAAACAGAGTAAAAGCAGCAGATACAGAAGAGATACTCGAGGAAAGTTAAACTCTTAATTATAATCAAAATCTTTGCTAATTACTTTTCTGTCTATCGAGCACGCCTGGAGTTTTATTTAGAGTCAGTGCCACTTGGCCTTTGGTGTTGTCAATTTTTTGAAGGCTCAAAGGCCAAATGTCAGGGCAGCAAAGCCTTCAAATAGAATAATGATTTCAAGTCCCAGAAATAATGAATTTAACTTAAGGGTTATTTTATTTTTAACAGTATGACTATCAGGGAAATAAATAAAGATCTTTATTTCACAAAATATTTTTTGGTACTGAATTTGCCAATAGCTCCAACAATCTTCTCACTCTACTCAGCATTAAAACTCTGATTTATAAACTTAATTTTAAGTTATATTTGAGAGATGAATTTCCTGTCTTTTTATATAGATTTGAGATATCACCTTCATGTTGATCGTTTTGTTTATCCCAAATGTGAAGCGCTTTGTAAAGTCACTTTCAACAAGAGCTCCATGAATACATCATTATGATTATGTATCATATATCATTTAGACTGTACAGCATGATGCTGTGCAGAAATGTGATGAATGTTTGGTATGAATATTCCAAACAGTTAAAGTAAGTAAGGCCAGATGCACTTGTGAAAAAACTCACTAATACTACAGTTGGGGGAATAGCATTTATTGACACATCTAACGAGCAGCATGTCCAAGCAAAGAACGCATATGTCTGTCTTGATGTGTACTCACTGTTTTAGCTGTGAATATGTACACAGAGTTGAATGCACTATACTATATAATACTTTCTGCTATCCTCATTAATAGCCCAATGCTGGAGCAGTTAAAATCAAACCCAGCACTGGTTATGTTCATAGCATTTCACTTCAACAGAATAATTCAGAAAAACAACAAAAAGACACTTGTCTAAAAAATGTTCTGTCGGACAAGAAACATAGGAGAAAATGGAAAAATGCATAGAATTTTTTAGGGGCATGAGGGCCAAACTAAGGGGGCATGGCCGCGGTGAATCCCTGGGCTAGCATGGACTAATCGATTACTCAACTAATCGTTTCGGCTTTAGTGCAGTGTGCATCTTCTAATGCAGAGGCAGTAGTGCAGAAGCTTAACAGTTGAGTAGTTTGATCGATTTATAGTTGTTTTAGTCCCCTGTGACTGACTTTACTTTCCTGAGTTCATCCCATTTGTCAACAGTATGCCCAAAAAACTAGGAGACATGTTTGTGTACAGTGACTTGTGAATAATCGTACTCTCGGCTGAGGAGCTATTAAGAACAGAGGCCTTGACGTTGAGGTCTCTAAAACAAGGGCAGCGCCGTTATAAAGTGGATATAGGCCTGCAGGAGAGATGTGTCAGTTTGTCATGTCTAGCTCTCGGCTCACAGCTTCATTACTGATAGTCATAGCTCTTGCTGGGCTCTGATCAGCTCCTTCACCTGACAGTGACCTCTGTAGTTTCACTCTGGAAATACCCTGCGGTGCCGAGTTCGAGGACAGAAATCAAGATAGTCAATTGCAGGCAATTTGGCTCCGAGGATTCATGTTTTGACTCCCCAGCTAGCTGCCCACTCAGTCTGATAATAGAAGCAGCTTTCCAACCAGAAATTACAGTCCTAAATATGAAAATATTTCTGTCAATTACATAATCAGATCATTTTGCGTCTCCGTCTGGAGGATGGTGCTCTGATTCCTGATGCACATGTCCTAAATACATCTGAATAGGCTGGGAAGCTGTGTGATAAATGCTGTGATATTTTCCTTGTAGTATCGCTGAAACATTTCACTGCGATGCTTCTGTCGTCTAGTTTGTTCACATTCAGAGAGACTTAGTCTATTCTCTTGAAACGTAAGGAGGACACATGGTACACGGACGTCTGATCAGTGCCACGAAAACTCTCCAGGTCTCAGTCGTGTCAAGAACTAACTTTCTTTTTTTTTTTTGCAAGCTGCTGCTTAAAAAGCACACGGGATTCTGTAGAGAGACAAGTCTGACATTAAGAAGCAAAGGCAGACCAGACAGGATTTGAAGGCTCTCTGCTTCCTTTCTGTGCAGACATCACATGGTACTTTTCTAGGCCCGGCATCAGAGAGCAGCAAAAACAGCTTTTCATTTCGTTTTCTCTACAACTCTCTGCTACTAGAGCTCTCCTCCTCTTCGGGTCTAAAGTCTGTTTGCAGTGCGGCCAGCCGCGCACTCCTCTCTAGTTGATCTGAGCAGCTTTCAGGACTGACTCTGCAGTAGCCGTGTCCACACAAGAGTGACAGGTTCATTAAGAAGATAAAGGCAGAGCAGAACAACTCTTCCTGGTCCCACTTAGCTCTGGTCAAACTTTCTACCTCCAATTTCTTGGGATTGAGATGTAGTGCAGCAAGAGTGTATTCTTTTCTCTTTTTTTAAGTTTTGACTGCAGCAAAGAAAAATGGTTGTTCTTTGTTACTGTGATGGTCGTGTCTGGCCATGAGAGAAATGATTGGATAGCAGAGAACATTACATACAGATACACAGGAAGTACCTGCTGTGAGGTTTAACAGGGAGGCTTATTTACAGTCATATTCAGTCCTCCATCTGTCATTTTAAATAAACAATATCTATAATTGCTATATATGGTTCAGAATCTGTCAATATTGTAGCTATGTGATGCAGTTACTGTATGAAAAGTGGCTTGTGTTGGTAACGATTTTTTATCACAATTTCAAGGTCCTCTTTATTAGGACTGCAAAGATATCACAAATGTATCCGCCGTAACAATCTGTTATTGCTCAGGTTATGATATGATGTTCACAGACACATCAAATACCAAGTTAAAGTAATAATGTTGGAAGATTTTCATTTTAAATAAATGTATGTAGCGGAGTATCACTGAATGCAATCTCAAAAACGTCAATATATTTATGTTTTAGACTGAATTAGTAGTAAGTTTTGTTAGCCTAAACTCAGCTCACAGGTTTTGTCGCAAGTAAACAGTTACTGTATCCGAGCAAAGAACAGAACAGTGAGCACATTTGACGAAAAATGAAAGTAGGATTCAAAAATTGACCTGCATTTACCACTTTTTGCTATAGGTGCAATTCTAAGTGCTTTATGTAAAAAAAGACATTTTTAGCATTTTAAGAGTAAAATAGAAGACAGAAATAAGCATAGAATAAAACAGAATAAACCTTAAAATCAAAATTAAGATGTAATTAAGACTGAATACTTTCATTTTATATATATTTTTTATATATCATCTTGTGAATATATATAATGCACTTCAAAGTGTTAATGTTGAAAATAGTAAAAATGACAATACAATTGAATAGATCTGAATCAAAGGCCATGTTTGATAGTGACATGAACATGAACTTGACTTTCACCTTTGAATCCCCGGAGCTAACAGAGCAGATGTGAAGTATTTAACCGACCTCGTCCACTATGACTTCATCTGCGGCCATCAGCACATTTGGTCCTGTGCAGCTCTTTCCATAGACGATACGATGACCTTTTTGTTGATGTAAAGGTTATCCTGTACGCAGCAAGAAAAGCTGGTCTGTTGTAAATAGCCATTAGGACTGAAAATGCCACATAGGTTATCTGTAGTGAAGGCTTATCATCAGAGTTTTGGATAAGAAGTCCTGAAATATTCTGAGTATAAGTAACTCTTTGGTACGGAGGAGGATGGAGCTCCCTCTAACTGATAGCCTGATCAGTCAGTCTAATGATCTGAAACTTTCTGGACACTAACTGAATATAGCTTCATTTATTAGTCTCAGAGCTGCTAAGTTCATTTTCCTAATGGGTAACACTTAACGGGCCACACAGTTTTCTAACAATTCCCCAGAAATCCGGATCAGAAACCTACAAAGAATTTATCTGAGTGATTTGGTGCATGGCTATGAACACAGTGCAAATATGTCAAGACACATTAAGTAGAAAACTCTACTCGAGACAATGGAAAAAGTAAGAATTATAAGAAAGAAAATTGATTCTTAGGAAGATTCCTGGAAATAATAATCATTTTTCCCCATGAATAAGTATCAATTGACAGTGTAGTTAGTGAATAGCAGGTCAGATGAACAAAAGTAACTATGTTAACAGATAAGGAGATTCCTTTCATAATCACCAACTGACACCATTGATTTAAGGGTCTTAAAACTTTTTCTCTTACCTTAGATTGCAGACCATATTAGCGTTACTTTATCCCGAGTCGGCCGGCTTTTGGCTAACATTCTATCAAATTCCACATTAACTACTAATATAAATGATCATGTTATGTTTGCAGTTAATTAAGTGGTGTGAAACTAAAGTCAAGCTTCTTATCTTTCAAACCATATATCAGTTTAACCATATACTTTAGCCTCAGGTTAACCACAGTCGGCAAAAGGACGCTAACACCAGTGAATTAGCCGTGAGCTAACATTTCTTTGATCGGTCACTTCCATCTCTGTTATCAATACAGACACTTTTGAAGGACATTGCGGATGTGACCCGATGGGGACGAAGTATAGAAGTAACTATAAGTGAGTCATGTTTTCGGCTGAGTTTGTGTGTCTGTTTTCAGCAGGATGAAAGAGGAAACTACTGGCTCAATTTTCACCAAACTTGGTGGAAGATTGTACCTTGGGCAATGGAAGAACCCATTATAATTTGGAGCTGATCTGAATCCCAACAGATGTAATTGGAAAAATGTGTCCTTGATTTGCAAAATTCTTGTGAACGCTTTGCTCAGGTTGGGAAAGCAACTCGGAAAAACCTTTATTTGAGCCTCAAATTCATTGTAGAGCTTAGAGAAAATGATTTATCCACAGAGTTTAATTAATAATGTTCTGAAGGTGTCAATCATCAGAAAAGAAAAGAAAATAATTACCTTTTTTTTCTGAGAATTTCTCAATATTGGCTTGAAATATAAGGTTCAAAGTTCACTCCTGATCTTGGAAACAGCAGTTGAAAGGCGACGTTTACACTGTTCCAATTTCATATTCTTTATATTGCATTAATTAAACATTAATGAAACTGTTTAGGAGTAAGCAGTACAGTGAAATTAGACCTCCTGCTGCTATTGGAGCCTCAGAAACTAGAACATAAGATTTCTGTACATGGTAATGAAAGTAGTCTGAGACGGTTATAAAACCTGAGAGACATTTTTAATTTAATTTAATTCATTTAATGTATTATTATGGACTGTGTCTGAAACAAGCACTCTTGGAAATTGAGCACTTTGTCTTCTGGCAGGATTGCCCGAGCTCTGTATGTGTGTGTGTGTGTGTGCGTGTGTGCGTGTGTGTGTGTGTACGTGGTGGGTGATGACAGAACTGCTTTGAATGGAGTGAAAATATCACACAAGCATCACATATCACTAACTGCGCAGCTCAGTGCAAAGAGTTTTGAATGGGCTCTTTTAATGAGTCGTCTGTCCGAGCCATAGATGATCAGTGGATGCTTGAGAAAAAATAATTATTAAAACATACCAAGCGGAGACGCACTCGGGCACCGCTGCTTGTGGCTCACTAATGAACGGCTGGCGTTCGGGAGGAGAAGTGGTTTGCCGTGTTGCTATGGTAGATAGATGGAGGATGTTTTTAAAATAATTGGAAAGTTAAATATTCTTATGTCTGTTTTTTTACAGTTAATTCTCAAAAAAAATAATTAAATGCATTCTGAATAAAAAGAATAAAGAATTTCTAGATAAAACAGAATAAAAAGTTGAAACTCAAAAAATAAAATAAAAGACATAACAAACATCACGTCATAATAATGTAAGTTGACCTACAGCATATCTGCTGCTTGTTGAACAAGAGGAAAAAAAGGAAAACAAGCAGTGGAAGAGTAAAAAAAAACAACAACCTACAGAGCAGCAAATGTATCTTTATTCCCACAAGTCTACGGTATAAATATTCCCAGGTCAAAGGCACAGCACACAGATCCTTTCCAAACTGTATCTGCTGAAAGCTGATTTAAAGTCAAAGCGGCTTTTCAAATGCAGATGAAATTCATTTGCTTTTCTTTTTTTTTTTTTCTCTCCCGTTATTCCAATAGCGCATAATCCGAAATGTGTGTCACTTTCAGAGGGTATGGAGATTTAAGCGATTTCAAGGCGGCTCCTTAAAGTCTTCCATTTAAAATTCATTGAAAACAGATTTGGGGAAGATGGGGGGGGAGAAAATCAATTTGAAACGGTTATGAGTTATGAAAACAAATTCCACATTGATTGGCTCTCGCACTTATCTTTGCCTGTGTAAACAAATGGTCCACAGGAGGAAAATGCAAATTGCATTAGCTTCGGTGTTGCCGAAGGTCAAAATCACCTGGTACAATTATGTGCCGTTTAGGAGCAACACTGGATTAGAATAATGAGCCATTAAACATGAACAGCAGCTTTGAAATTCCACAGGTGGAGAAGTGGTCGGCATTAGTGAAGCCCAAAAATGTATTTATGCAGCAAGAGTCAAACAGAAATGTCAATAAGCTGGTTTGTTTTTTTTCACATGAGAAACATTTTGACTCAATTTTTAAATGCTTCACTGCCTTGGGTCTGTTATGAAACAAATAATACGATTGAATTCCATCATCCTGCCTCAAACAAGTAACTACGCGGGGATATTCCTGAAGTATGAGCTGAATAACAATCAATTTAACCTTGAACACGTCTCGTCTCCTCAGCTATTAAATCTAACTGAAAGGCAAAGTTTTAGTAATGCAAAGATCCTGAAAGTTTAAACGGATATAATAGAGGTGGTCATGCACTAAATCTGAGCTTGGGCTTGTTTCCTTCTTTCTTCTTCTTTTT
>CAFUXE010001285.1:0-13421 GCA_903364295.1 Serranus cabrilla
CTATGATTTCCAGGGAACCTGCCGTTATGTGTTGGCGACCCTTTGTAATGACACTGATGAGCTCCATTACTTTTCAGTGGAGGCGAAGAACGAGCCGTGGAGAGGTTCTACTGTTTCAGTCACAGCTGAAGTGTTTGTAAATGTGTGGGGCTATGAAGTGCACATGTCAAGGGAGAGCCATGGTGTGGTAAAAGTGAGTAAAACAACTTTTGAACCATTCCAGAAATCTGTTATGAAATTGTATCTACGCTTGATAAGACCGGTATCATATTAAAAAGCACCAGATAGTTGCAACACAAATATGAATCTATGATTGTTCATCAACTTCTGTTTTTTTATTTTCAAGGTGAATGGAGTAACTAGAGAACTACCTGTTCTCTTGAATGGAAGCCATGTTTCTATCTATGGAAGTGGATCTCACACATATCTCATTGCGGATTTTGGCCTGAGTGTCAAGTATGATGGATTTTATACAGTGTATATCTCTGTGCCTTCGAGTTACAGGTATCTGCCATATTTGAATGCTTCAGTTTACATTCTAAAAATCAAGGTTATCATTTATATTTGATACATGCAACTTCAATCTATCAATCTATTGTCATCAACATAGAGGAGAAACATGTGGACTTTGTGGGAACTTCAATGGCAATCCAAATGATGAGTTCCACACCCCATCTGGAATGATGGCCACCACTCCAGATGAGTTTGGAAGAGCTTGGAAAGTGGAAGACGACAGCAGCTGCAGTGATGGTTGTGGCTCCTCCTGCCCACAGTGCACCAATGAACTTCCTGCTAGAGACCTTTGTGAGGTGATTCAGGCAACTGACGGCCCCCTCAGCTTCTGCCATGAGCATGTGGACCCAGCACCATATTTCAGGAGCTGTGTGTTCGATGTCTGTATAGCCGGTATTGATTCCCTTTGCGGAGTCATTCAAACATATGTCAGTGCCTGTCAATCTGCTAATGTTGAAATCTACCCTTGGAGACAGAACACCACCTGCAGTAAGTCAAACAGTCAATTTCTCATTTTTTCCACCTGCCTCCTGATCAACTGTCTACTCCCAAATTTGTTAAACCAACTCAAGGTAATTTAACCTACTAATGACCATAATTTCTTTCCTCACTTATGAAGGACTTGACTGTCCAGTCAACAGTCATTATGAGCTGTGTGGTACAGACTGTGGCCACACCTGTACCAGCCGCACTGATGCCACCTGTGAGCAGGTTTGCTCTGAGGGATGTTTCTGTGATGAAGGTTTCTTCAGGAGTGGGACGAGATGTGTCTCTGTGGAAAGCTGTGGCTGTCAATATGAAGGCTTCTACGTTAACGTAAGTCACGCCCCAGTTAATACTTTCTAATGTTGCCATAAGCAACATTTTCATTGGCAACATGTTCTTTTCTCTCTTTCATGTTGCAGGCTGGTCAGTCCTTCTGGACAGAGGGTTGCACCCAGCAATGTAAATGTCATGGGCCCAATGACCTGCGCTGCTCTGCTGCTTCTTGCTCCTCTACGCAACAGTGCAGCATCAGAAATGGCCAGCTGGGCTGTTTTGATGATCTGTCTACTTGCACTGTGTGGGGGGACCCACACTACATCACCTTTGACCACAAGTCCTATGATTTCCAGGGAACCTGCCGCTATGTGTTGGCGACCCTTTGTAATGACACTGATGAGCTCCATTACTTTTCAGTAGAGGCGAAGAACGAGCCGTGGAGAGGTTCTACTGTTTCAGTCACAGCTGAAGTGTTTGTAAATGTGTGGGGCTATGAAGTGCACATGTCAAGGGAGAGCCACGGTGTGGTAAAAGTGAGTAAAACAACTTTTGAACCATTCTAGAAATCTGTTATGAAATTGTATCGACGCTTGATAAGACCGGTATCATATTAAAAAGCACCAGATAGTTGCAACACAAATATGAATCTATGATTGTTTATCAACTTCTGTTTTTCTAATTTTCAAGGTGAATGGAGTAACTAGAGAACTACCTGTTCTCTTGAATGGAAGCCATGTTTCTATCTATGGAAGTGGATCTCACACATATCTCATTGCGGATTTTGGGCTTAGTGTCAAGTATGATGGATTTTATACAGTGTATATCTCTGTGCCTTCGAGTTACAGGTATCTGCCATGTTTGAATGCTTCAGTTTACATTCTAAAAATCAAAGTTATCATTTATGTTTGATACTTGCAACTTCAATCTATCAATATATTGTCATCAACACAGAGGAGAAACATGTGGACTTTGTGGAAACTTCAATGGCAATCCAAATGATGAGTTCCACACCCCATCTGGAATGATGGCCACCACTCCAGATGAGTTTGGAAGAGCTTGGAAAGTGGAAGACGACAGCACCTGCAGTGATGGTTGTGGCTCCTCTTGCCCACAGTGCACCAATGAACTTCCTGCTAGAGACCTTTGTGAGGTGATTCAGGCAACTGACGGCCCCCTCAGCTTCTGCCACAACCATGTGGATCCAGCACCATATTTCAGCAGCTGTGTGTTCGATGTCTGCATAGCCGGTATTGATTCCCTGTGCGGAGTCATTCAAACATATGTCAGTGCCTGTCAATCTGCTAATGTTGAAATCTACCCTTGGAGACAGAACACCACCTGCAGTAAGTCAAACAGTCAATTTCTCATTTTTTCCACCTGCCTCCTGATCAACTGTCTACTCCCAAATTTGTTAAACCAACTCAAGGTAATTAAACCTACTAATAACCATAATTTCTTTCCTCACTAATGAAGGACTTGACTGTCCAGTCAACAGTCATTATGAGCTGTGTGGTACAGACTGTGGCCACACCTGTACCAGCAGCACTGATGCCACCTGTGAGCAGGTTTGCTCTGAGGGATGTTTCTGTGATGAAGGTTTCTTCAGGAGTGGGACGAGATGTGTCTCTGTGGAAAGCTGTGGCTGTCAATATGAAGGCTTCTACTTTAATGTAAGACACATCCCAATTAATACTGTATAAGGTTTCAATAAGCAACATTTTCATTCACATGTTCTTTTCTCTCTTTCATGTTGCAGGCTGGTCAGTCCTTCTGGACAGAGGGTTGCACCCAGCAATGTAAATGTCATGGGCCCAATGACCTGCGCTGCTCTGCTGCTTCTTGCTCCTCTACACAACAGTGCAGCATCAGAAATGGCCATCTGGGCTGTTTTGATGATCTGTCTACTTGCACTGTGTGGGGGGACCCACACTACATCACTTTTGACCACAAGTCCTATGATTTCCAGGGAACCTGCCGTTATTTGTTGGCGACCCTTTGTAATGACACTGATGAGCTCCATTACTTTTCAGTAGAGGCGAAGAACGAGCCGTGGAGAGGTTCTACTGTTTCAGTCACAGCTGAAGTGTTTGTAAATGTGTGGGGCTATGAAGTGCACATGTCAAGGGAGAGCCACGGTGTGGTAAAAGTGAGTAAAACAACTTATGAACCATTCCAGAAATCTGTTATGAAATCGTATCTACGCTTGATAAGACCGGTATCATATTAAAAAGCACCAGAGAGTTGCAACACAAATATGAATCTATGATTGTTCATCAACTTCTGTTTTTTTTATTTTCAAGGTGAATGGAGTAACTAGAGAACTACCTGTTCTCTTGAATGGAAGCCATGTTTCTATCTATGGAAGTGGATCTCACACATATCTCAGTGCAGATTTTGGCCTGAGTGTCAAGTATGATGGATTTTATACAGTGTATATCTCTGTGCCTTCGAGTTACAGGTATCTGCCATATTTGAATGCTTCAGTTTACATTCTAAAAATCAAGGTTATCATTTATATTTGATACATGCAACTTCAATCTATCAATATATTGTCATCAACACAGAGGAGAAACATGTGGACTTTGTGGGAACTTCAATGGCAATCCGAATGATGAGTTCCACACCCCATCTGGAATGATGGTCAACACTCCAGATGAGTTTGGAAGAGCTTGGAAAGTGGAAGACGACAGCACCTGCAGTGATGGTTGTGGCTCCTCCTGCCCACAGTGCACCAATGAACTTCCTGCTAGAGACCTCTGTGAGGTGATTCAGGCAACTGACGGCCCCCTCAGCTTCTGCCACAACCATGTGGATCCAGCACCATATTTCAGGAGCTGTGTGTTCGATGTCTGCATAGCCGGTATTGATTCCCTGTGCGGAGTCATTCAAACATATGTCAGTGCCTGTCAATCTGCTAATGTTGAAATCTACCCTTGGAGACAGAACACCACCTGCAGTAAGTCAAACAGTCAATTTCTCATTTTTTCCACCTGCCTCCTGATCAACTGTCTACTCCCAATTTTGTTAAACCGACTCAAGGTAGTTTAAACTACTAATAACCATCATTTCTTTCCTCACTTATAAAGCGCTTGACTGTCCAGCAAACAGTCACTTTGAGCTGTGTGGTACAGACTGTGGCCACACCTGTACCAGCAGCACTGATGCCACCTGTGAGCAGGTTTGCTCTGAGGGATGTTTCTGTGATGAAGGTTTCTTCAGGAGTGGGACGAGATGTGTCTCTGTGGAAAGCTGTGGCTGTCAATATGAAGGCTTCTACTTTAACGTAAGTGACATCCCAGGTAATGCTGTATAAGGTTGCCATAAGCAACATTTTCATTGGCAACATGTTCTTTTCTCTCTTTCATGTTGCAGGCTGGTCAGTCCTTCTGGACAGAGGGTTGCACCCAGCGATGTGAATGCCATGGGCCCAATGACCTGCGCTGTTCTGCTGCATCTTGCACTCCTGCACAACAGTGCAGCATCAGAAATGGCCAGCTGGGCTGTTTTGATGCAATGTCTACTTGCACTGTGTGGGGGGACCCACACTACATCACCTTTGATGGGGCACTGGCTCATTTCCAGGGCACATGCTCTTACATCATTACTGAGAGTGCGAGCCACAGCGACAGTGAAATACAGTTTCAGGTAGTAGCCACCAATAATCACCGGGGCAACAACCGTGTGTCATTTGTATCAGCAGTGGATGTATACCTCTCAAATCAGACAGACAGCGTGCATGTAAGGATTGGACCCAACAGCAGAGTAAAGGTAAACCCTGTAGTGCGTTCAAGATAAACAGCTTTCTATATTTGTCTGGTGTAAACAGATCACAACAAGTGCCTCTTGTTCATCTCTTTCTAAACTTTCATCCTTCCAGGTGAATGGAAGTGCGGTGTCTCTTCCAACCACTGTAGGAACATTCGCTCGGGTGGTGAGACAGGGAAGCTACATAGTGGTTGATGCCACTGACTTGGTAGTCCAGTTCGATGGCCGGAGTACTTTACTGGTCAGACTGGGCCAGCACCATCAAAATAAAGTAACTGGGATGTGTGGAAACTTCAACAATAATCCTGCAGATGACAAAGTCTTGCCCAGTGGCACAACGGCACAGAATGACAATCAGTTTGGACACAGCTGGAAGTCAAACGCAAGCCAACCAGGGTAATCACCGACCAAATCTACAGTTTAATTCCAATGGGGATTTCAAATGTTAAGATCATCATTAATAATTAACTGTTTTCTGTATTGAAAAGGATTGGGTAAGTATCAAAGTGATTGATCCTGCAGAAATTCCGCAAGCGTCAGAGCTTCAAGCTTTTATCATGCAAACCCATTTCTTAATCAAGAATAATGAATTTTGAGGCAAAATAAACTGGTTAAGAAAGCAAACTTCAATAAACTGTTAAATATGTAAGTCTTATTGTCTTTCCTAGATGTGGATCCACAGATGATTGGAGTGGTGGCGGATTGAGCGACTGTCCCTTTATGGAGGAATACTCTGAGCTCTGTAGTGTCATCACCAACAGCAGCGGTCCATTCAGTGATTGTCACCTGCACTCTGACCCAAAGCCATTTTTCACTTCCTGTGTCTATGATCTCTGCCTCTACACTCCAGCCAATGACATGCTGTGTTCTGCAGTCTCAGCCTATGAGAGAACCTGCTCAGTTGTGGGGTTAAACATCCCTGAATGGCGCTCTGCTTTGCAGTGTGGTAGGTTTGCACTGGGTTCATGGCTAGACAAGATAATGAATTAGAAAATTGTGATTCTCTTAACACTTTATAATAAACATCATAAATAAATGGTGAATAGGTGTTAAAACAAACTTTAGTTAATAGTTATTTCTTGATTAATTGATAATGCTTACTTGTTTAATAGTTAAGCTATACTTTGTTATCTTGACAGTTTATTGTTGATCACATTGTATTGTTACACTATATAATGTTTTGTTTAATTATAACCAAATTATGTGGAAACCATTTATAAACATTATGAAGATCAATATTCGATGCATAATCAGCTTTTGCAGCTTTTTTTTTGCAGCCATTCTGAGTATGGACACAGAAACAATTACTACTATTTACCAAAGTTTCAATTTACCATTTATTATTAACGGTTATTATAAAATGTTACTAAGTTTGCTCATGAGATAATACGATCTGCCAGCCCAGCAAGCTCTATGTTTATTTTATTACTCATACTGTTTCATTACTCCTTGCCTCATCCTTTACCCGTAGCTGAGTCAGATCCCTGTGAAGAGCTGGACTGCACAGAATACGAGTGGTGTGGAGAGCAGGACGGTGTGTACGGCTGCTTCTGTGATGAACACTATTCTCGGCCCAACAATGAGAGCTATGGTGCGTGCTCCTCTTGACCTATATTTTTTTTCTAAGATAACAATAATAACAATGTTTGTGGGCAGAGGAAAAGTGGACATGGCCTTGAGTGAAGGTGCATAATTACTGTATTTATGGCATTAAAAAACATGTTCAAAACCTCTGCATGGTCAAATTCAAGGATTATGCACATCGAAATCTACCTTCATTCATTTTTCCTAGACTCATCGATCACGTGTGCCAGTAGTTCAGGCACCTTGTCCCTGTCTCGCTGCCAGCTGTTTGAAGCTGGCTTCCATCCCAGCGCCCTACATCTCCGAGATGAATCCTGCAATGGGACTCTCCAGGACGGACGACTGGTGTTCCACTTCAACAATGACGACCAGTTGTGTGGGACAGTTCTTAGGGTATAGTCCATGGCTTTCAGTGCTATCAATGCAGACCAGAGCATGTGAGTGGAGAGGCGCAGCGACAATTTCCTGCTTCGTGCAAACACAGCTGTTTGTTCTGTCAGCTCTCCTGCTCATTATCGCATCAAGCTCAACTCAGATTTCACTCCGCTCCATTTTGTGAATTCCATTGTCGTGCTCACAACAATTGAGTTTTGACAGAAAATATTTTGGCTGGGCAATACACAGACACACCCCAAGTTTGGCTCAGGTATGTTTTTAAAAGTCTTGGTGCTCAAGGCAGCCATCCATCTTTTAAGAACATCTGCGCGCTCCACTCACATGCAGACTGAAGAACACTATAGATGTAAATGTTCTCCTCAGGATGAATTTCATCTGGAAAATATTAATCATACTTTTTTAATCATCTAAATCTTAAAGAGCAATGGGACCCACTTCCTCTATGAGAACACCATCCAGGGCGACGGAGGCCTAGACCTTCAGCTGGTTTTCTGCTGTGTATATCCTCTGACTCAGGCTCTTTCTATGGATCTTGGCATCAACCCTGTAGAGAGGTAACATTCACAACATCTGTCTCAACTATGTACGCAAGAGCAAATACATCTACATACATGGGTTAGTTCTTCTTATGGTTAACATCAGTTGATCGTGATGTTACACTGTACTCAATGCAACTAAGCTCCTATATCCCTCATGATATATTACACAATGTTAAATCTGCCCATCACTCCATGAAAAAGTTTGCTGACAACATTCATACTCCTCCCAAATACTGTGTTACCAGGTTGAAAAAACATTGTGTAAGTTTAATTAAAGATTGATCTACATAGCTGGTTTCCCTGCTCTGTGTGGGAACACTTTTTATATCAAAGGTTCCTTACAAGAATTTTCCAGCACTTCCCCTGAGTTGTTTGTTCTGAAGTGTAGTCACATTATGTGTTGTGTGTGTTTTTTGTAGCGTTGCAAAGAAGAAGCTTCCATCAGGACTGGGTCACTATCAAATGAGGATGATCCCTTTCCAGGATGCTGGCTTCCGCTTCCCCCTGACCAGTAGCAACAACATAGAAATGGAAGTTGACCAGAGGTTGTATGTGGAGGTGCGGACAGAAGGAGTCGATGAACGACAGATCTCAACCATTGTGGACTCTTGTTGGGCGACACCCGTCAACAATGCGAGTTACCCTCTCCGCAGGGATCTCATCATGACTAAGTAAGTAACTTCTGTGTCAGTCGACTAATTAAATCCAGATTAAAATGTAGCCGGATTCCTGCCTCTCTCCCCTCTTGCTTCTTCTCTTGTATGATTTAACCCTGATCACATTTTATCTTCCTCCACTCTTCCAGGTGTCCGAGCCCATCAGACGGCACAGTAGAGATCATTCAGAATGGCAATTCCACTGTGGCCCGATTCTCCTTCAACATTTTCACCTTTACCAACTTTCCATCCATCTACCTGCACTGCCAGGCCCACCTGTGCCTTCTGAGATACAACAACTGTGCAGCTGTACGTATTATTATTATTACAACTGAAGACATATACCATATGTGTGTCTGAGTACTTATGTACTGATACTGGTAAAATAATCCTGTGAGCATTAAAAACTTGATTGCTGACCTGCTTTGTGCCTTGTTTGGTGCTGCAGAGCCCCTAAGTGATCACTACCTATATGAAAGAGTGCACTGATGAAATCCTCTAATATTTGTTGTTGTTCTGCAGCCTTGCGACCCCATTTATTACAGAGGTCGGAGAGACGTATCCTACCATGATTCTGTAATGCTCACACTTGGACCTCTGGTCGCCATGCCGGGAAAATACAAGGTATGTACACTTATGTATCTTATTATCTCTTCATAGCATCGGGTTTCCTTGTAAATGATAGGTCATTGTTGTTGTTCTCTTGCAGACAAAATGATCACTACAACGACTGCAGAGATCCTAAGATGGCAGGAAACACATGGACATATACACTAACATATAATTTTTATCAAAGGACAGTAGCTTAATCATGCCACTTACTTTTCCTCCTGAACTATAGTGCAACTATTTCGACAAGATCATTGTTTATGTAGACCTGAAAAAGTTCTATAGGACACAGAACTTTAAATCTAAAGCTTAGTGCATGTATTGAAATTTCCTCTACACAGACATAACATAGATAAAAGAACTAAGTAAAACACTGATCTACACTATACAAATTTAAAGTAAGTCATAATGTGAAATGACACTTAAATAGCTTTGTTTGCATGCATTATGTATTCTTAGCATGAACAATATGTATCTACACAAATATGCAAAGATTTGGTTTTAACATTGATGCCATATATACTGTTTTACCTATTTAGGCAGTAAAGGAGCTAGAAGCAGCATATGTGCATTTATGTGAGTTTCAGGTTGATATGTCAGTATATTTTGCTAGGTAGGTTCTTCCTTTCATTTTACTGAATCTGGGGTGGTTTGGGATATTCTGTTTCCTTTGAGTTTCCACAAAAACTTTGCAGCATATCTTTAAGTTCCTAAAAGTTTCCAAGATCTGTGTATTGGTTTTGTTTCAGCACAAGACAGTCTCCTGTCATCCCAAGTTTCATTTTCCCAGTTTAAAAAAAGAAATTAATTGTCTGTCACGCACATACTTGATGGAGTGAGTCATAAAGCTACCCACAAGGCAACATTCATTCAACATATCTGCACCCAGGAATGCAAACACACAAACAAAGCAAAATCCCATGATGGGATGATGTGGCAAAAAAAAAAAAAAAAATCTTAATCTTCTTGGCACATTAACAGTGTCAGAGAAAAACACTTACATACAGTAGTTGCACCAAAGCAAACAAAACTAAATCCAATGCGAAAGCCTCCTTTAAGATCCTCGGCTTATGCCACTCATTGTAAGTGTGTCACTGACACCGTTTTAGGTTTTGTGTTTGGCAAAGCACTGTTCATTATTTGAAAAAAAAAATAATATATATATCATGGAAGATACTGCTTTATTTTAAACACCGTGCACTATCAGCATTTGTTTTAGAGACTGTCCTATGAAATGTACCATTTATTATTTTTAATCCAATTCATCATGCAATATCTAAATATTTAAATCACTAATAAAAGCCTATAGAAATGCAGATAACAACTTGAATCATTTAACAGTTGAAGTAGCTTTGGTTGATTTCATGCACCTCTAATGCACATAATAACTCAAAGCATCTTTCGTGCCTGTTTAGTTATGATAACTCAGAATTTGTCATTCGCTCTGCATGCGCTTCTGTTGATTGTTTTGACTATCAAAAGCTCTAATTAGTGGCTTCCATTTTGCGGTAGGTAATTATTTAGAGAAAAAAATCCCTGACAAACATTTTTTTTACTGGAATACTCGTAACAACTACCCACACTGGTTTGACCTGCCTGTGCAGTGCAGTCAGTAAAGAACAACATCAACGCCCTGCTTTGAGTCTGGCTTGACAATCAGCCCACATCTCGTGATTTAAGAGTACTAGAGATCTCAGTTCCTCTTTATCTGCCATTCCATCACTGACTGTGTATTTTTTTTTACTTATCGTGATCGAAACTGTTCACCTCTAATCTCACTCTCTGTAAGTGTCATTGTTCAGAATAACTTTCATAAATATACTGTAAGATAAAGAACAAATTATAAAAAAATCTGTAATCGTAATTGTAGAACAAAGTCATATCGTTAATTGACTCGTTTTCTTTCATTATCCTGAACTGCTTTTCTGAACTTTGGTTGTGGGGTGATAGCTAATCCTCGCTGCCATTGGGTGATAGTTGTGGTGCACCAGCAGCGTAGCCAGAAAAACAACTCTGGGTGTGCACCATACAAACTGGGTGTGCCAAATAAATTTTTTTTTCAGCATAAGAGTAGGTCAGATTAATGATCACCACCAGAAATATTTAACAAGACAAGGTCAAACCTATTATTTAGCTAATTGCATTTGGCAGTGTGTTAAAGGAGTTGTTAATGGTAGCTTCTGAATATTTAGGATGCTTTTGTCGCTTTGATACAAACAAGTAATAATACACTTATTACCTGTCGTTTTTCACGCCTCTCACAGATCAAATAGAGACACTTCCCATGCAGCCGGGCCTACATTGTGCTGCTACAGAGCATAAAATTACTTTCGGGACATTTTGGCTGCAAGGGGTAGCCTAGTTTTATAACATACTTTTTTAGTGTGCAGCTTCTCAAAAACATAACCACACATTACTCTTGCTTGCCGCAGTAAATAATATAACCAGACATAATCAGGCTTAACAGTCATCAAACATGTTATGACTATGTTGCAGGCAAGTCTGAGAAATATGGTTTATTTTATACTGCAGTGTAAAATACAAACATATATTGTCAGGCTTGACTACAGCATGGTCATAACACAGTAGAAAAGTGCCTACCTGTGCTGTTTGCAGCTTAGTAACCTTTGTGTTGGGCCATAGCAGCATCATGGGCTTTACCGGTTTTATACAAAAACTAGTCTCTCATTCCGGTTTTGCTAAATCTGTCCTCTTTGACATCTGTGTTGTCCGGCTGGACATCAAGCTGAGGTTTCTTAAGCATTAAGCAGGGAACTCTGTTTCATTGTGGTAAAAAAGCGGCAAAACTTACACCGTTTACAGTACAGCTAACGTTAGTCTTCCATGATACTCGCTGGGGTCACAGTCAGGGCAGCAGCTCTTTGCAAATTGGTTGGCACTGAATGATTGCAGTTGTTTTTTTGAAAGAAATCTTTTTAAAAAATATTTAAAATGATCAAATATCATAATTAACCACTAATAGGGCACCACAGGAAAAGTTTTTAGACCAGGAAGTAAGTTAGCATTTTAGCGCTCTGGGGTCCCTCCTCTCAAAGTCAATGAGGATTTTGAATGGGTTTGTGGTTAGATGCCTGGAAAGGGTCTGTCGATAACACAAGATGAAGAGATTTTTGCGTTTTCTTGCTCAACATAAAATACATCAGCAAACACCCCCACTTTGACCCCCACTTGTGATTTCTACTACGTGCTCTTAAAAGGCGGTTGCTAACAAGTGGCTAAATAAGACTTAGACAGCTTGTCAGGGATATTAAAACTTCATCAAACCGGACACGGACGGGAACTCTCTCAATCGTCTGCCTTACAGCTTCTAGTCGTATTTTTCAATGCTCTTGCAAACTTGTAGATTAGGTTAATAAACAATTTATGAGCCTATGGTTTCACTTGCTTGTCAAACAGCTGGTTAGCTTGTCGGAGAACAATTGAAGCTAACAGTAGTTAGCGACTGTGGTGTATTTCACTAGCATAACGTTAGCTTTTTACTTCTGTCGGCTGCATTAACACTTTAAACATAATAGAAGTGGTGTTCATTTGTGAAGATTATCCTGCTGAACAGAGTGTTTTCCACAGAGTTTATTTTCTGCAATGATCCAAAATCCAATGCAAAAATCCCATAGGCAAATTGTCAGTACACCCCATGGTGATGCTACTCCTTGCTTGGCCTGCAAAAAAGATGTCATTTGCTTTATAGTCTATATTTATCACAAAAAATTAATTCTGCGCCTGACTTTGGGATTTGAACCTGCGAAAACAACAGAGAAAAGTGCTGCATATTTATGGTACCGTACCACACCTTTATCTGTCTCACCATTCTGTGCGCTCACATTGTTTAAGTGCCACTAAGTGGCCCAACATTTTACACATAGTTTCTTTGCAAGGCATTGTTTTTGCCAGTAAGCCTTAATCATGTACGCCTACTTCAAACATTTTCAGTTTCTGATTCACTGGCAGGTAATTAATAACCTTTGTTAAGGTCTGGCTGTAACTCAAGTTTCCAGCTAATGAACGAGACACCTTTAATTGAGCTAGTAATTGACCTATATGTTGTGCCCTAAAAAAAAGTACAGGAAACTGCATGCTGGACTAAATATACAAGATAAATACTTTATATCAACACAATCAAGAGCTATGGAGGTGCAGCACAGTAAGATAGAGAGAAGAGAGTCTGATATGTTGTATTCAGAATCTGTATTCCAAAAAAATAATCGCTTTTATAATCTCTTTTAAAGTAAAACTTTGCAGATTTTGTGCCAGATCCATGAGCAGGGAACTCTGGGTGCTGGATCCCCATGTTCCCATTCTGCCAACACTGCAGTGATACAGAACCGATATCAGAATTTTGCAAAGTTTCGCTTTACATTTAATTCTTCTATTCAATTATTTTTTTTTTTAATTAATCAATAATCTATCTTGAACAAATGTGTATTTCAGTCTTTAAATCTCCATTCAATGATTTCACCACAACCAAACAGATTCTCATGTGCGCAGTTTTATACTTTGCCAGTGTGCCATCGATGTGCGTTTTTCAAAATTAACAATGCAGGCGAACACTTCAATAGAAACAAAACAGAAACCAAAC
>CAFUXE010001285.1:13487-37000 GCA_903364295.1 Serranus cabrilla
CCTTGGAACAGAACGTTTTTTTTTTTTTGCCTATAAAGAAATTGTTAGTCAGTAACTTTTATTAAGATTTAGTTGTTTTTTGTTGTTGTTGTTGTTGTTTTAAAGTTTAGATGACTAAAACATTGTGGTTAAAGTTTGGGAAAAATCAGCCATATGGTAAATGAAAAAAATAATAGTTTGACTGGAAAAATTGTACCTACTAAATAAAAACAACCCCCCCACAAAAACACAAAATAGTTCATATTCTGCAGATCATCCAGCTTAATAGGGTCAATTTTTCTGTAAAGTAGAATTTGTAGAATGAATTTGTCGATGTTGGAAGCACCCAAAAAGAAATTCCATCCACCCGGATTGTACAGAGATGGAGGCAGAGATGATTATCTAAAAACATGAGGAAATAAAACCTCTTAAAGTACATCAGAAACATGTCCTTTGTCATCTCAGCAAAACACCCCTTTGAGTATTTTGAAATATCCTGCAAACGCGGGACTGAAAACCGAACCTCTTTTTGTTGAAGTAATAACTTAATCCGTGTTTCAACCAAGTTAATATTTTTGATTTGGCAATTTTTTATTATCTCACTGGACAGTTTTCCTTAAGGGAGAAAGTGTCCGATTTCTATGGCAGAATAAGTTTATGCTTTTCTCTAAAGGTGACCAATATTGTTTTGAGATATAACATGAGAAGGAAAACTCCTTTGAAACAGGTATTATGAGTGCTTTCTGACCATTTACTCTTACTACTAAAGCCTTTGGTAGAATATTACATCTCCTTTTTGTTTCTGCAAAACAGTCTGATAATCTTCATTATTCTTCCTGCACAATGGAATGTTTGGTTCACTTGTTATGAGGAAACAATGAGATTTTTATCCGTCTGATATTCCTGTAACTGGTCAAACAACTGAGTTATGGATCCGTGCCAGCTCCTGCTGTATAAAGCTTTGTTGCAGCGCTGCAGAGTCGAGCAGATGAAGACAGAAGAAGCATCTGAACAGGTAATAAATTTATTCTGTATAGATTAGATATTATTTTTAAATTGCTCTGCTGAATACTGATTGTAAGTACTTACAATGTGATGCTGATTTCCAACTGAACTATATTGAGAATTTAACTGAGATTATAATAATATAATTGGAGGCATTAGTCAGAGTAATGATGCATGGCTAAGATGATATGTAATTAAATAAAGCAATGTTTTCACTTTCACAGACATCATATAACACCATCAAAACGCTTTTTTTAACCATTATTACCTCAGATAAATTTACACTTCTGTTTGCCACTTAGAAAACAGTTATATGTTAACATATTAATGAAAACTCCAAGAAAATTAGAACAAATAATTAGTTTTATGTTCAGATCTGGATTCAGGTGCAGATGCATGAGATGGTTTTTTTTCAGAATTTGTGTCATTATATCAGAAACTATTGTACTTACAATAAATAAATACAAATATGTGCATGTGAGTAAAATGGGAATTTCAATGTTTATCTTGATCAATATGAATTTTGATCAAATGTGCATGACTTTGCATAATTGATGTGGTATGCAATCTCAGAGTGTTTTCTAAAAAAAATTCCCTTTTGTTTAGTGTTGTTTTAGCTGTTGTGTTTCTTTTATTTCTTTTGGAATTAAATTCTTCGTATATTTGGTCACCAGGTTTGACCTTTGAGCTTTGGAGAATGGCAGGTCAAATCACGTTTCTTGTGCTGCTTTTGGGGCTGATAAGTAAGTTTTTAGTTGAATTCACTTTTATTTCTGTTGATACATTAATGTAAATTCACTAACTTACTTTGTTTGTTGATTTTAGCTGACTCTGATTTTTATCTAATTAGATTTCTGCATTTCTTTTCATAGGTAGTGTAACTCCTCAGACAACCTCAGGTAAGTTGAAGTTTAACCTTTAAGTCACTTGTAATATAATATGATCTGTTAGCAGGAAGGAGTCGCTTAAATCAGATATTTTCACATTACACATGGACTAAGCGATGTGAAAAACAAAAATATAAAAAATGTATAAACTGATCGCACACAATCTATTGTAGTATTGTACATGCATTTTGATATAGTATACACAATTTACATCCGATGTAAACTAAGCCAGTGCTTAGTTTGACGATCGTATATTGCAGCAAAAGTTATGGGTGTTGAGTTTACGGAGGTACCACACTTTGTCATCAGAGGCAAGGGTTTGCTTTTTTCTGCTTTGAGATACTTAAGAAAGTACATAACACCAGCTTGAAAGGTGGAGCTTCACTGCCGCCCTCTGGTTACACCTGGCATGTGTTGCCAAGTGTGCTATGCTGCACCTTTAACCTAACAGTGATGTCATGTTGTCATGTTGAGACACTATGAAGTAACTTAAGCCAAAACAAATTGCTTATTAAAGTAGACATTTTTCACAGCTTTGAATTCAAGTATCCTAGATCAGAATCCTAGAACTGGCTTTTTGCTTTTTTCACAAGACAAAATGTCTGCTTTGAAAAAGGTTGGTTGGTCAGTAAATTGGATAAAAAAAAGTCCACAAAAACATAAATAAGACAACACATATTTTTGTTAGTATAGGATCAACATGGGTAAGACTCATTAGGTGTGGTGATCTAGGAATGTTGCAACATTTTCCAATGAGGCGGATATGGAAGGACATTCTGTCTCATCATTAAAATGTTTTGTTCTTTCTAGCAACTCTCTACCCAACCAGTGGAACAAGAAGCGGCCAAGTAGACGATGGAAGCTCTCCTCGAATTTCCCTGCAACGGAATTTCATGTATTTCGGACGGTCCTATAATCAGATTTATGTATGTTAATTGATTTGTTGTTGTTGTAAATTTGCAAATAAAATATAATACAATGCATTAGAGATTATTAGAAACATATTTTATAAAACTTTAAATATCTTATTTTCAACATAAATGTTTTATATTTAAGAATTACTGCAGTAAGTTGTAGTCAATATACCATTACACCTAAAATATCTTTACATAAAACACCATAGCAATAAATATGTTCATACTTGAGTTTAGTTGATACTAGTTACTGATCAATTCTTTATGAGTAAGAACCTTCTATTTGTTTCCAGGTAAACCACAATGGACACCTGACCTTTGACAGTGGATGGTATAGTTACGTACCTCAGAGGTTTCCAATCAATGGAGCCAGAGACTTAATCGCTCCATTCTGGACAGATTTAGACAACAGAAGAAATGGTCAGGTCATCTACAACCAATACACCACCGGCAGTGTCGTCCAACGAGCTACACAAGACATTAACCGGTATTTCCCAGGTCTGACCTTTAGTGCCAACTGGGTCTTCGTTGCAACATGGTATGAAGTGGCCTACTACCCTTACAGTGGAACAGTAAGTCTTCTTCATCTAAATTGGGAAATACAAATGGTGTGAATGTTTAGTTCACCTTTTACTATATTTATTATAATAATCACAAGTGAACTTTTACAGCGTACAACTGTCCAAGCAGTCTTGATCTCTGGGGGTCAGTACTCATTTGTGCTGATGAATTATGGGGAAATAGCCTCAACCAGTCGCAATGTACAGGTAAGAGCTAACAAAATAATATACAATGTACTAAAAAGCATAATTTTGAGTTGCCATGCCATACTTAAAACTGCAGCAATACAAAAAAACATTTTTAATCAATGTGACATTTACTTTCAGGCTGGATATGACACAGTCCAGTCCTCTCACCACTTCACCATCCCTGGATCATTCACTAACACTGCAACAGGCCCTAACTCAGTTTTCCGCCGAACCAGCAATGTCAATGTACCTGGCCGCTGGGCTTTCCGGACAGACCATGGATCAAGAGGATGCACTTTCAATGGTAAGAAGGACCAGAGGGTTGACATCATAGACACTTCCTTACACTAATGTGAATATGTGGCAAGCAATGAAGATAAATTAAAAATCTCACTATAAATCTGTGCTTGCTGAACTAGTGAACAATGTTTCAAATGCTGCCCACACCAGAGTATATTGTGCACTGAACTGCTATGGCAGAAGAATATGGGGACATAAATAATACAGTGGCAAATACATTTTTCATTATATATCTTTAATTTAATCATTTTTTCCTGAAAAACACAACAAAACAATAGACCTATGCAAAAATAATCAAAAATAATCAAAAATTCTGCTGTCTGGACAAAAATACTTTGCCTATTTGCTACCAAAACTGAAGATTACACAGGTTGATGATTGTCCGACAAAAGCCCTTAAAACCCCTAAAGCACTTCTATGTTTCTTTTTTTCAAAGGTCAATCTGTGCAGCTGGGTGGCTCATTCTGGAGCGACAGTACCTGTGCACAGAAATGCACCTGCACCTCAACAGGCCTACAGTGTCGAAGCCAACCGTGCACCTTTTCCCAAGTCTGCCAGCGTACAGCCTTTCAGTTCGGCTGTCGGACAGTCCAAAGACGTACCTGCACCATCAGTGGTGATCCACATTACTACACCTTCGATAACCAAGTGTTTCACTTCCAAGGCACCTGCACTTATGTCCTTTCTGAGCAATGTGGTCGTGGATTGCCCTACTATAGAGTAGAGGGCAAGAACGAGCACCGGGGCAGCACTCGAGTCTCCTGGACACGACTGGTCAAAGTGTTTGTCTACAATGACACCATTGAGCTTGTCAAAGGACGTCGTGGTCAAGCTAAGGTTAGTAATAACAAATAAGTCTTTACTGATTGTAATATTTGTATTTATTTCATATTTTTACGACAATGTCTTCGCTGGTATTCTTACAGGTTAATGGCAACTTTGCAGCCACACCAATCTCCCTGAGCAACGGCACAGTCCAGATTTATGAGTCAGGTTTTTCTGTTGTTGTGAGTACTGGCTTTGGCTTGAAAGTATCCTATGACGTAAACCATTATGTCAGGATCAGTTTGCCCTACACCTACCAGAATGCAACATGTGGCCTGTGTGGAAACTTCAACAATCGCCGTGAGGATGACTTCCGAACCCGCCAAGGGGAGCTTGTCAGCTCTGATGTGGTTTTTGCCAACAGTTGGAAAGCAACTGGAGACACAGACCCCAGCTGTGGAACTCGATGTGGAGGTCTGAACTGTGCTGCCTGTACTGCGGCTCAGACAACTCTATACAGCAGCAATGCCCATTGTGGTATCCTCCGGAGCAATCCTGGACCTTTTTCTGTTTGCCATGGACGACATCCCCCACAGAACTTTGTAGACAGTTGTGTGTATGATCTGTGTGTTGGAGAAGGATACCAACCCATTCTGTGCCAAGCCCTAAATTCATATGCAAGTCAGTGTCAGCAGAGTGGTGTACAACTGCCAAGCTGGAGGAGACCAGGTTTCTGTGGTATGTCTGTCAGTCAGTCAATAATATTTCAAATAAACGTTACAGGAAAAATGTTGATGATGTCAAGACCAATGTTGTTTTCTTTTGTCTAGAAATCCCCTGCCCAGCCAATAGCCACTTTGAATCCCAAGGCACAGGATGTCCAGCTACCTGTGTAAATCCCAATTCTACCGACAACTGCCCTCTCCCTGCCCAGGAGAGCTGCATCTGCAATTCAGGCTACATTCTTAGTGGTGGGGTCTGCGTCCCTCATGCTCAATGTGGCTGCAGCTTTGAGGGTCGCTACTACCGCTCTGGAGAATCTGTAATACTAGATGACAACTGTGGGAGACGTTGTACCTGCAATGGCACCATGACTTGCCGCTCCCATAGTTGTGGTCCATTAGAGTCTTGCAGAGTGGAGGATGGAGAAAGAGGATGCAGACCTAACAGCTATGGAACATGCTGGACAAGAGGCCCAGGGTCATATCATACATTTGATGGAGTGACATACCAGTATCCTGGGGCGTGTCGATTGACTCTTGCCAAAGTAATGGGACTGTCTAGTCACCCACATTTCATGGTGACCGCAGAAAAAGTGCCCAGAGGCCAGCAAGGTTTTGCCAGGTTGTTGAAGTTTGAGGCAGAGGGAACACAAATCTCCATTGAAATGACAGGCGGCAGCAAAGTTTGGGTAAGTTGCAAATATAGTTAATGCAGTGAAATGACACCTCAACATTTTTTGTCCAAAATGAGAATATTGCTGTCTTGTATGCACCATTCTTGTTTTGAACAACACATATAAGAAAACATTGTCAGCCATAAAGTCTTGACACTGGGTGTTTAAATGGCCCTTTAGGTTGACGGTCAGCGGATCAGACTACCATTCAGCTCAGCGTCCAATCGAATCCAAATCTACCACAGCAGCATTCACAGTATCATCCTTCGCACCTCCTTTGGTTTGACTGTGCAGACAGTTTGGCCTCACTTTGTGCGTGTCACTGCACCCAGTATCTACAATGGTTCATTGGGCGGACTCTGTGGTAATTACAATGGTCACTCACATGACGACTTCCGTACACCCAATGGCATCCTGGTCAACAGTTCTCAGGACTTTGGGGACAGTTGGAGAGATGGCTCCCTCGCTGCACACTGTGTGGAAAGGGCAGTGAATCCTAACCCCAGAACAAATTACAATTCTAGTGAGTACTGCGGCATTCTTAGCTCATCAAATGGGACATTCTCCCAGTGTTGGCCCATGGTGGACCCAAGGGAGCATGTGGATGCATGTGTGGACATCATCAGAGCTTCTCCAGATCCAGCATCAGCGCTCTGTGAGGTCCTGCGAGATTATGCACTAATATGTCAACAGAAAGGCGTTAGACTGGGAGACTGGAGGAATGCAACTGACTGTGGTAAACACTCTGCACCCTTTTGGTATAGGTGATTTTGATATGATACCACTGAGTTTGCCTAATCAATTGCTATGTTTTCCTCTAGAACAAAGCTGCCCGCTGAACAGTCATTATGAAGTCTGTGGAAGTTCTTGTCCTTCCGCCTGCCCCAGCCTCTCTTTCCCTTTTGCCTGTCCCACTGTGTGTCAGGAGGGTTGCCAGTGTGATGATGGTTTTGTTCTCAATGGCAACCAGTGTGTGTCACCAACATCCTGTGGATGCTATCACAATGGACGCTATCGCCAAGGTGGTGAACGGTTCTGGGATGGTGAAGAATGTCAGAGCTCGTGTGCTTGTAATGGCACTACTGGGTTGGTCCATTGTAGCCGAAACTCCTGTGGTCCACAGGAGTCCTGCCGCGTGGTCGAGGGCGAGTATGGCTGCCACCCCAGCCCTCATGGCACCTGCTCTGCCTCTGGAGATCCTCACTACCTCACCTTTGATGGCAAGGCCTACGACTTCCAGGGAACCTGCCGTTATGTATTGGCAACCCCTTGTAACACCACTGATGGGCTCCACAACTTTTCAGTGGAAGCTAGGAATGAGCAATGGAGAGGGTTGACAGTTTCGATCACAGCAGAAGTTTTTGTAAATGTGTGGGGCCAAGAAGTGCATATGTCAAGGCATAGCCATGGTGTGGTGAAGGTGAGTTACACAGATTTAAAACTTTTGAAGACATTTGTTATCAAATAATATCTCTGACTCTACTTATGTATGCTGTATTTATTTTATCATTCTTTCATTCTGTCATTTCTTAAAAGAACCATATAGTTGGAACACAAATGCAAATGTATGATTGTTCTTCCCATTTTGTTTTTCCGATTTGTTAAAGGTGAATGGAGTAACTAAAAACTTACCAATTCTCTTGAATGGAAGTCGTGTTTCTGTCTATGCAAGTGGATCTCGCACATTTGTCAGTGCTGATTTTGGCCTGAGAGTCATGTACGATGGACAGTATACTGTGTCTATCTCTGTGCCTTCAACTTACAGGTATATGCAATTTACTGTAGCTCATGACTGAATGCTTTAGTTCATATTTCACATAATGCAATTTTTTTTGCAAATATTTAACACAAGTACCTCCAATCTATGAATATAGAGGAAAAACATGTGGACTTTGTGGAAACTTCAATGGCAATCGAAATGATGAATTCCACACCCCATCTGGAATGATGGTCAACACTCCAGATGAGTTTGGAAGAGCTTGGAAAGTGGAAGACAACCAAACCTGCAGTGATGGGTGTGGCTCCTCCTGCCCACGATGCGCCAACGAACTTCCTGCTAGGGCCCGATGTGGGTTGATTCAGGCTACTGACGGCCCCCTCAGCTTCTGCCATGAGCATGTGGCCCCAGCACCATACTTCAACGACTGTGTGTTTGACGTTTGTCTGGATCAAACTCGAGCCCAAGATGTTCTCTGTGGGGCCATTCAAACATATGTCAGTGCCTGTCAGTCTGCTAATGTACGAATCTACCCTTGGAGACAGAACACCACCTGCAGTAAGTCAAACAATGTGTTATTTAGCTACTATGCAAACAGCCCAGGAAAAAAATCAAAGAAGGGTTTTCCAATGAAAAGTCTCTTGATCTTCTGCATCTTTGTATAGTATTCATTTTTAACCATCTGACTCATCAACCATTTCTTTCCTCACTTATAAAGGACTTGACTGTCCAGCCAACAGTCACTATGAGCTGTGTGGAACAGACTGTGCCCACACCTGTGCCAGCAGCACTGATTCCACCTGTGAGCAGGTTTGCTCTGAGGGATGTTTCTGTGATGAAGGTTTTCTCAGGAGTGGGACGAGATGTGTCCCAGTGGAAAGCTGTGGCTGTCAATATGACGGCTTCTACTATAACGTAAGTCATATAGCTGTAAATTAATATCACACCGGGTCAAATCTTCCATGAAAACCACACATGCTAGATTTTATCATTTTTATGCGTCTCTTTTCCTTACTTTCCAGGCTGGAGAGTCCTTCTGGACAGAGGGTTGCACCCAGCGATGTGAATGCCATGCTCCCAATGACCTGCGCTGCTCTGCTGCATCTTGCACTCCTGCACAACAGTGCAGCATCAGAAATGGCCAGCTGGGCTGTTTTGATGCAATGTCTACTTGCACTGTGTGGGGGGACCCACACTACATCACCTATGATGGGGCACTGGCTCATTTCCAGGGCACATGCTCTTACATCATTACTGAGAGTGCGAGTGACAGTGACAGTGAAACACAGTTTCAGGTAGTAGCCACCAATAATCACCGGGGCAACAACCGTGTGTCATTTGTATCAGCAGTGGATGTATACCTCTCAAATCAGACAGACAGCGTGCATGTCAGGATTGGAGCCAACAAAATAGTAAAGGTAAACCTGTCAGTACTTTAAAGATTAACAACATTCTTTTTGTCTGGTGTAAACAGATCACAACAAGTGCCTCTTGCTCATCTCTTTCTAAACTTTCATCCCTCCAGGTGAATGGAAGTGCGGTGTCTCTTCCAACCACTGTAGGAACATTCGCTCGGGTGGTGAGACAGGGAAGCTACATAGTGGTTGATGCCACTGACTTGGTAGTCCAGTTCGATGGCCGGAGTACTTTACTGGTCAGACTGGGCCAGCACCATCAAAATAAAGTCACTGGGATGTGTGGAAACTTCAACAATAATCCTGCAGATGACAAAGTCTTGCCCAGTGGAACAACGGCACAGAATGACAATCAGTTTGGACACAGCTGGAAGTCAAACACAAGCCAACCAGGGTGAGCTGTTGTTAAAGGAACTTGTGAATTGTATTCCACAGACAAGTGCAATATCATCAGTTGCCAATCTATCACTACATAAAGAAACAATGATACTTAGACCAAGCCTGAGAGTTAAATACATAATGTCTCTTCCAGATGTGGATCCACGGATAGGAGTGGTGGCGGATTGAGCGACTGTCCCTTTAGGGAGGAATACTCTCAGCTCTGTGGTGTCATCACCAACAGCAGCGGTCCATTCAGTGATTGTCACCTGCACTCTGATCCGCAGCCATTTTTCACTTCCTGTGTCTATGACCTCTGCCTCTACTCTCCAGCCAATGGCATGCTCTGTTCTGCAATCTCAGCCTATGAGAGAACCTGCTCAGTTCTGGAGCTAGACATCCCTGATTGGCGCTCCTCTTTGCATTGTGGTAGGTTTGCACAGGGCTCATGGCTAGACAAGATAATAAATGAAAAATAAATCCTCAGAGAGCTTACAGAGCTTTGCCATTTTTCTTACTTGGTAAAAAGATATTCACCATTACCTCTTCTGTTACAGTTTTTACTCCATGTCTCATTCTTTCCCCAATATTTCTGCAGCAGAGTCAGACCCCTGTGAAGACCTGGACTGTGCAGAGTATGAGTGGTGTGGTCAGAAGGCCGGTGTGTACGGCTGTTTCTGTGATGAGCACCACCATCGGCCCAACAATGAGAGCTACGGTGAGGGAAGCTTTGATTATTTTAGATCACGGAAGTGACATATGTAAGATGAGTATTCGACATTGCTACATAGTGTACAGTTCACAAATAGTGTCGTTTTACTAACGCCAACAACAGCAGGATCCACTCAGGTTTTGGTTTATTATGGTTCTTTCTTCTTCTTTTCCTTTTTAATCATGAGATCAGCTATACAAAAGCTACAGAAACATTTTTTAAAATTGCTACCCCCCCTCCATAGACTCGTCCATCACATGTGTCAGTAGTTCGGGCATCATGTCCGTATCTCGCTGCCAGCTGTTTGAAGCTGGCTTCCATCCTGCTGCCCTCCATCTCCGAGATGACTCCTGCAATGGGACTATCCAGGACGGACGACTGGTGTTCAACTTTAACAATGGCGACCATCTGTGTGGGACCCTTCTCAGGGTACAGTCCATCAACTTTAATATTATTAACACAGACTTGAGAAGAATTTATACTAAATGTTCTCCACAAGACTTATTATAACTACAAATAACTAATAGCATTTTTTCTTTTAAATTTAAAGAGCAACGGAACTCATTTCATCTATGAGAACACCATCCAGGGCGACGTGGACACTCATGGAAGTTTAATCAGCCGCCAGAGAAACATTCACCTGCCCTTCTGCTGTGAATACCCTCTGACCCAGGCCCTGTCTATGGCTGTGGGCATCAACCCCGTAGAGAGGTGACAACACCTGAAAGTTTTCTTTACAACCCTGCAAAGCAGCAAAATAAGCTACTCCTCCATTGTGTGTCGGGATTACGAACAAAGCTGCTCAGTTAAAGTTACACAGTTGGTCTGTTATTCTCCAAATGACTTATGCTAATACAAAGAAAAAGAAATTCAGGGAAGTCTGCCCGCTCTAAATGAGAAAACATTACAGATTGGCTGCAAAGTCTTGCTGGCAAAGACCTGCCAGTGAATTGTTCCATGTGTTGTTTTTTTTGTAGCATTGTGAGCAGGAAGCTTCCATCAGGACTGGGTCAGTATCAGATGAGGATGATCCCTTACCAGGACGCTGGCTTCCGCTTCCCCCTGACCAGTAGCAGCAACATAGAAATGGAAGTTGACCAGAGGTTGTATGTGGAGGTGCGGACAGAAGGAGTTGATTCACGACAGATCTCAACCATTGTGGACTCTTGTTGGGCGACACCCGTCAACCTCGCCAGCTACCCTGTCCGCTGGGATCTCATCACTGAACAGTAAAGGAGCTATAGATACATCTTGTCCTAGCATGCTGATCACTTGTTCTTGCTAAAATTATCCCTAGAAGGACCTGTCTTCACTTGCTTTAATCACTTTTTCTTCTCCAATTTAACTGTGTTTACAATCCACCTGGTAAATTGTGACTTCTACCATCTTCCCTGTCGTCCAGGTGTCCTAACCAAGAAGACGGAACAGTAGAGATCGTTCAGAATGGCGAATCCACGGTGTCCAGATTCTCCTTCAAGATGTTCACCTTCACCAATTTCACATCCATCTACCTGCACTGTCAGGTTCATCTGTGTCTTTTGAGACACAACAACTGCACAGCTGTAAGTGTTACTGTGTTTGTGTCTGTTTTTTGTGTGTGATTTTTGATCAATTATCAACAGGTGCTTTAACAGAAGCGTCTTATGTTGTTTTCCTCAGCACTGCTACCCAGGTCACCACAGCCGATTTAGGAGGGACGTATCCTACCACGACTCTACAGGCATCTCAATGGGACCACTCATCCTGACAAACAAGAGGGCAGGTAAAGCGCCATTGTCTATCTTCTCATAACTTTTGTCATTTTTTGATGATTCAGACCTTGATTAGTATATTTTATGTAAACTTTGGTTCTTCTCTTGCAGTGAGAACGGTGAACTCGAACAGTGCTTCAAGCCCCTTCACCTCACTGGTGACCCAGCTAGTCAGTTTCCTGAAAAATCTGTTCTAGTGTGATCAAACATGGTTCAGTCTACAATCACTGAACATGCATTTGCTTTTTGATTGTATTTCTTCTCCTTGTCGTTTTGTTTTTGTTTGGGTCAAGTGAAAAGTAGATGTAATTATTACTTTACAACAGTGGAGGACGCAAATGTACAGACTACTGAAGGTGAAACCACTTGACTTTGGTTGTATTTGCAGTGTATGATGTTATCAACTTGTACTTTTAGTTCCTTTAGTACAGACTTATCTTCGTAAATGAGTTCTCTTATATCTTATGAAATCTAACCTGTACCGATTTGAAGAGTGTTTCACGTGGATTTAGAAAAGTAACAGATACAACAGTGAGTTGTATCTGTTACTACTGACAAAGTTTGATAGTTATGGTGATCAACTGCTTATGTGGATGCTGCTTAAAAATGTAAAAAAGCTCAGGGCAGAATGTATCTTATACAAATGCTGTTTAATAACTAAGAACCAGACTCTCGGTGAGCGAAAAGGCAGAAGAATGGTCAGCGAGCCAGTAAAAAGCTAATCCATCCATTTCTATATCTTATATTCATGCAATTAAGAAGTAAAAAAGATAGAATTTAAAAAATGTTGCATCTAAATAATAATCACCCCATGCTGGCAGGCTGAAGCAATCAACCTAACAGAAACACTGAGACCACACAGCTAACATTAAAACCCTAAATGGAAAACTATCTGGTCATATCCACATCAGCTACAAAACATTCAACCACTGTAAATCCTTAAGAGGCCTGTTTGGGAAGAAATTAAATAACAGACATTTTTGTCATGATTTGGAATTAAATTTTTTGTTTTTTGTCTTCATAACTTGAACAAAATGAGTGTACTAATAAATAATTAAATCACAACTTTGGCTGACTTTTCTTTCATAAAGTGTATATGCTTAGCTTTCAGTTAAATTAAGCTTGACAGTTAGCCTGGCATGAAGCAGGCTAGTTTAGCAGTATAATTGACCTTCATTACTGAGCAGGGAATCATTTAAGTCACAGTAATTGAACCTCTCACTTGAATTAGCCAGATTTATTATAATAAGCCAGAATTTTCCTTTATCCACCTTGATGGAACACCCCGCTGGTTTATAGATTTACATTTATTTCCCTACTCAAGCATTTTCATTTTTAGGAGGAATTTGTTTGTGAATGATTGTTCTCTCTCTGCCTTCACTTTTTGGGTAAAATGGGGTTGGTTTTAATCATCCTAATATAAAGGATAGCTGAAAAAACACATTTGCCCTCTGATTTTCAAACAGCTCTGGACCATTAACTTGTTTTTTGTTCTTGTTTTTATGTATGCAATATTGATTATTACTTACAGGAACATTGTAATGTTTAAAACGTGACTTCCTTCTGTCGTCTTATCTCTGAGAATATAAATGATGTCTTTGTAAACAAGAGAGGGCTTGGCTTTTGATAACCTTGAAAAAGCTATAAAATGGTCTGTAATATTTATTCCTGTAAGTTCCTTCATTTTCTTCCTGCATGCTAAACTGTTTTTAAAGGGGGAATCTAGGTCAACACAAGTTAATCTTTACTAATCCATAGCAGGAAATCATTGAATAGTTACTCACTACCACATCAAACAAAAGACCACTTCAGAAGTGGATTGTAAAAAGTACAAATAGCCGAACAAAGATCAGCATAAAAACAATGTCCATAAAAATGACAAAACATGATAAAACCTTCAACAAACTATAAAACATTTAAGCCACTAAAACTGAAGAATACAATAGACGTGACACAATAAAGTACAGAGTGTATCAGTGATGACTGTGAAGTATCACAGTGCATCATCATGGAACAAGTGACCTGTTTTATTTAACTCAAACAAATAACTACCAGAAAAACAGTACATTTAGTCTGCCAGTTTTGCAAAACAGCTTTGAACAGTGTAGTGGAGAAAATGAACACAGTGGACATTCTCACTGCTCCACTCCACTCACATGCTTTGCTACGTAAACCTTAATTCAAACATGTCTGCTTTTAAGTAATGTGATTGTAGTATGGCTGACATCATGCTCACTGATGGTTTATACTGCTGTATCTCAAGCAAGTTTCACATCTCCATAGCAACTGATTATTAACACTGAAAAGCTAAATATATAAAGTTGGATTCGGACACAATCCTCTGTTAATTATGTTTTAATTTTTATTGTGATATGTTGGAAAGAGATTGATTAATTCAGTTTTGAAAAGATAAACACAAATCACATTGTCACAATCATTTCATGGAAAGAGGAAAACTAAATATTTATTCCAACTTTATGGGTGACTGTGTACGTGTTTTGCTGAGATACCCTCAAGGAAGAACAATTTGACAGTTATTCTTCACTCTGAAAGTTTCCCGTCACTAATATTTTGTAAATGATTAACTGAGTGAATCATTGGACCGAGTGCAAAACATCCAATTTCAAAGGAAGTAAAAGGTGCCGCATGGCTTTTAACTTTTAAGTGTCTGACGTCATTGTACTACAATGTAATGTGGGGTTGAGAGTATTAGATTACATCTTCCAATGCTTTTGCTTGGCATGGTTTAATAATATTATAATTATGAAAACACAACAACAAAAGTCCAGTTAATTGGTTACCAGAAAACAAGCTGGTATTAACCGTTTATACTGTTAAAAAACCCAAACACAGAAGATTGAACAAATGAGTACTTCTGTAACGAGGGAATCAGGGTTATGGTTCTGTGCCAGCTTCTGAAATATATAAAGCTGTGTTTCTGCCCTGCATTCTTATTGGATGAGAGGGATACAGACAGCATACATGAACAGGTGATTATTATAAGAAGTCCAAATTTATTGTCAACCAACATATTTTTTGTGCAGTGCTTTTTAATGACATAATGTAAATAAAGTAAATATGTTTTATCAGCAGATACGATTTGGGAGCCTGACAGAATGGCAAGTCAAATCTTTGTGCTGCTTTTGTGGGTGATAAGTAAGTAATTTATTTTATTATATTTTGGTTTTAGTTGTTTTTATTTTAATAAATAATTGTATTATTATAAAATTATTATAATCAACAATGTTTATTTTTAGCTAATTTAATGTACACATCTGTCTTCTATTGTTTTATTAACAGGTGTGGTGACCCCTCAGGTTGTCAGTAAGTTTCCATCTATTGAAGCCTTTTTAAAATTTATGCCGATCATACATTTGTGGTGCATAGCAGTTTCACGTACATAATAAATCATGATAAATTGCACAACCTTACACTGAGGGCCGTTTTTAATGTTTTGTACAGCACATTCATACAAAGGTTAATAAAAAGAAAAAGGTTTTTAAAGAAATGTATGGATAAGGATTGCAGTAGAGTGATCTATATCAATATACAATATTGATGTGTGTTCATTTTTTGCTATCTGCTCTTGCTTCCTAGGACCCCTCTACCCAATATCAGGAACTGCAAGCTCTCGATCAGATGATGGAAGTTCTCCAAGGATAACCCTGCAGCGACCTTTTGTCTATTTTGGACGGACGTATAATAACATCTATGTATGTAAACTTAACTTGGACAAAATAATGAACATATTCTATGTAGATCTTTATAATATTTTACAGTCATATTACATTTACTACCAATGATTACAACTACTTCTAATACAAGATCCTTGCTTAAATCTAGATAGTAAATCCCCTTTGTACCATTGTAGCTAACAAGTACTACTGTGTTGGCAAAAATAAGAGAATAATAATACTTTATTTCTAGGTCAACCACAATGGACACTTAACATTTCACAATCCACTGGGTACACATACACCTTCGAGGTTCCCACTGCGTGGTCCCAGAGACTTCATTGCTCCATTCTGGACAGATCTGGACAACAGAGAAATTGGTCAGGTGTACTACAACCAATACAGCAGTGGCAGTGTCATCCAACAAGCTACACGGGATGTTAGAGACTACTTTCCAAGCATCAACTTCAATGCCAACTGGGTCTTTGTTGCAACATGGTACGAGGTGGCCTACTATCCAAATTCGGGAACAGTAAGTCAACTTAATCAAAAAGGACTGCCCAAATGGTGGAAATACAATGTGTGAATATGTGAAGACATACATTACATTCTGGGACAGCTTTAATGCAAAAAACAATGTTCTAAAATAGCTTATAGATTGTGGGAATGTTAATTTCAAATTAATTTTCTTTGAACATTCATTCTGGGACAAAAACGCGACAGCTACTTATGACAGTGATGTGTAGTAGTTTATGGCCTGTTGTATAGAGTAAGGCTTAGAGGAGCAGTATACAATAAGGATTTGGCAATAATTAATCGATGATCACATTAAAAAAAAATGTATATTCTTAGGTTCGTTACTTCACTTTTTATACTTATATTATTTATGGTGTGTTTAATATAACGTGTTTTCAGCATTTTTGGTCATTTAAGAACTTATTTACATTTTCCAGCGCACCACTGTCCAAGCCGTGCTGATCTCTGGAGGCCAGTACTCATTTGTGCTGATGAACTATGGAATAATAGCCTCAACTACCAGGAATGTGCAGGTCAGACCATTACAGTTATGATAGCTATATTTAGCTATGACTAAATATGAAGCCAAAATTTCTGATGTCTTGTATATTTATTTGCCTAAATACAAGGTTTTCATTGAAAGAAGCATACTAATTTTTATCCCTTGTATTTGCAGGCTGGCTATGACACAATAAATTCAGTGTACCATTTTACCATCCCTGGATCATTCTCTAATGCTGCAACAGGTAGTAACTCAAATTTCCGTCGAAGCAGCAATGTCAATGTACCTGGCCGCTGGGCATTCCGGACAGACCATGGATCAACTCACTGCACTTTCAATGGTGAGATCAGATACATACAGCTTATACAACAAAACACGTCAGGTACTGCCCATTTGAGACCCAAACTCAATTCAGAGACATATTTCTGTTCGTTGTCCTCTAAAAACAAAGACACATGCCTAGTTTTGGACCAAGGTTAAGGCTTTCTGGCAAAGCAATAACAGACTAACAGAATTTGGCATGACAGCCCACCCGCACAAAACATCCTTAACTTATATTATCTGATATACTGAAGGGTAAGACTGAGTGGCAGTACAACACATATTGAAACTACTTTCAGGAGTTGGGAGTTTTCCATATGTCTTTGGTGCAGGGCTTTAGTGTTTTTGAGCCTTGCCTAAAGCCATAAGAATTTAAAAATAATGTGGAGACAATCTGGACAAGGCAATACAGGATATTCACATCCTGCAAAAATACGTCCTGCACACCAGCCCCAACACCAAATTGGGCCATGAGTGTAAAGTGGGGGGAACAGTGGCAAACTATTTTTAAATTTGGTCTACATTTTGATGTGAACCACATACCTGTTAAGTTCTGTGACTGTATGGACGCAGTAAAGGGCCTAGAGTGTAAAGTAGAGGACCCAAAGACTCTTTCCTACTGCCTATCCTTCCAACACTCTTGTCTGGACCACACCTATCGTCAAACTTAGCCTTCACTTTGATCTCAACTACAAACCTGTAAAGTTTTGTGGCTGCAAGTAGCACTGTTGTGAAAATATCACTGTGGCAAAATCTGGCTTTTAACAGAAAGACACATACAATGACTAAAATCTACTTTTGTGTTAGTTTCCACAACAGTAGGCGTCACATGGACCAGATTTTGCCACGATGACAAACTCACAAGGTATATGCGGTACCAGTGTCGCTTTCTTGGCTGGTAAATATCTCAGATGAAATGAAAATCATCTACCAGTCATTTTATTATGCCATCTCAGAACTGGTTGTTCACTAAATGACGATAAGCAGTGGTAAAATTACGTTCACAAAGCTCTTGGAGGATTGAACATACATTTGTTTCATACAAGCATGAAGAGTTTTCTCTCCCCAATATAACAGTGTAAGCACAAAAAATGTATCACTTTGAGTGACATTTCTCCTTTATTCTTTTTTAGGTCAATCCGTGCAATTGGGGGACTCCTTCTGGAGCGACAATACCTGTGCACAGAAGTGCACCTGCACCTCAACAGGCCTACAGTGTCAGAGCCAACCGTGCACCTTTTCCCAAATCTGCCAACCTGCAGATTTTCAGTTCGCCTGCCAGACGGTGCAGAGAGGCACCTGCACCATAAGTGGTGATCCACACTACTACACCTTCGATAATAGCGTGTTTCACTTCCAGGGCACCTGCACTTATGTCCTCTCTGAGAAATGTGGTCATGGGTTGCCCTACTATAGAGTTGAGGGCAAGAACGAGCACCGGGGCAGCACTCATGTTTCCTGGACACGACTGGTCAAAGTGTTTGTCTACAATGACACCGTTGAGCTTGTCAAAGGACACCGTGGTGAGGCTAAGGTTGGTAATTTTATCTATTTATACTGACATGTCTTTAAAATTTTCCAAAATATGTCTAGGCTACTACTGAGTACTTGTGTTCTTACAGGTTAATGGAAACTTTGCAGCCACTCCCATCACTCTGAGCAACGGCACGGTCCAGGTTTATGAGTCAGGTTTTTCTGTGATCATCAGTACTGACTTTGGCTTGGAGGTGTCCTATGACACAAATCATTATGTCAGGATCAGTTTGCCCTACACCTACCAGAATGCAACATGTGGCCTGTGTGGAAACTTCAACGATCGCCCTGAGGATGACTTTCGAACCCGCCAAGGTGAGCTTGTCAGCTCTGATGTGATTTTTGCCAACAGCTGGCAAGCAGCAGGAGACGATGAGCCTGGTTGTGAGGCGCAGTGTGCTGGTCTGGACTGTGCTGCCTGTACTGAGGATCAGAAATCTTTTTACAGCAACAATGCCCATTGTGGTATCCTCCAGAACAGTTCTGGGCCTTTTTCTGTTTGCCATGAGCAACTTCCGCCACAGAACTTTGTAGACAGTTGTGTGTATGATCTGTGTGTTGGAGAAGGATACCAACCCATTCTCTGCCAAGCCCTAAATTCCTATGCAAGTCAATGTCAGCAGAATGGTGTACAACTGCCAAGCTGGAGGAGACAAGGTTTCTGTGGTATGTCTGTCAGTCAATAAATTATATTTCAAGTAACCTTTTGGGTAAAATGTTGATCATGTCAAGATTAGTGTTGTTTTCTTTTGTCTAGAAATCCCCTGCCCAGCCAACAGCCACTTTGAATCCCAAGGCACAGGATGTCCAGCTACCTGTGTAAATCCCAATTCTACCCACAACTGCCCTCTCCCTGCCCAGGAGAGCTGCATCTGCAATTCAGGCTACATTCTTAGCGGTGGGGTCTGCGTCCCTCATGCTCAATGTGGCTGCAGTTTTGAGGGTCGCTACTACCGCTCTGGAGAATCTGTAATACTAGATGACGACTGTGGGAGACGTTGTAGCTGCAGTTATGGCTCCATGACTTGCCGCTCCCATAGTTGTGGTCCATTAGAGTCTTGCAGAGTGGAGGATGGAGAAAGAGGATGCAGACCTAACAGCTATGGAACCTGCTTGACAAGAGGCCCAGGGTCATATCATACATTTGATGGAGTGACATACCAGTATCCTGGGGCATGTCGATTGACTCTTGCCAAAGTAATGGGACTGTCTAGTCACCCACATTTCATGGTGACCGCAGAAAAAGTGCCCAGAGGCCAGCAAGGTTTTGCCAGGTTGTTGAAGTTTGAGGCAGAGGGAACACAAATCTCCATTGAAATGACAGGCGGCAGCAAAGTTTGGGTAAGTTGCAAATATTTTACAAGAGTAAATGCAGTGAAATGACACCACAACATTTTTTATTCAAAATGAGAATATTTATCTTGTATGCGCCATTCTTGTTTTGAACAACACATAAAAGAAAACATTGTCAGCCATAAAATCTTGACACTGGGTGTTTAAATGGCCCTTTAGGTTGACGGTCAGCGGATCAGACTACCATTCAGCTCAGCGTCCAATCGAATCCAAATCTACCACAGCAGCATTCACAGTATCATCCTTCGCACCTCCTTTGGTTTGACTGTGCAGACAGTTTGGCCTCACTTTGTGCGCGTCACTGCACCCAGCATCTACAATGGTTCATTGGGTGGACTCTGTGGTAATTTCAATGGTCATTCACATGACGACTTCCGTACACCCAATGGCATCCTGGTCAACAGTTCTCAGGACTTTGGGGACAGTTGGAGAGATGGCTCCCTCGCTGCACACTGTGTGGAAAGTGTAAACAATAACTCAACAACAAATTACAATTCTAGTGAGTACTGCAGCATTCTTAGCTCACCACATGGGCCATTCCCCCAGTGTTGGCCCATGGTAGACCCAAGGGAGCATGTGGATGCATGTGTGGACATCATCAGAGCTTCTACAGATCCAGCATCAGCGCTTTGTGAGGTCCTGCGAGATTATGCCCTAATATGTCAACAGAAGGGCGTTAGACTGGGAGACTGGAGGAATGCAACTGACTGTGGTAAGCACTTTTTATTATGAAGGTTGGATAAGGTATAAATATGAAATAACTTCTTTCAATCAATATGTTTTCCTCTAGAGCAAAGCTGCCCGCTGAACAGTCATTATGAAGTCTGTGGAAGTTCTTGTCCTTCCGCCTGCCCCAGTCTCTCTTTCCCTTTTGCCTGTGCCACTGTGTGTCAGGAAGGTTGCCAGTGTGATGATGGTTTTGTTCTCAATGGCAACCAGTGTGTGCCACCAACAGCCTGTGGATGCTATCAACAAGGACGTTACTGGCTAAGTGGTGAACAGTTCTGGGATGGTGAAGAATGTCAGAGCCTATGTAACTGTGATGGCACTACTGGGTTAGTTCATTGTAGCCCCAATTCCTGTGGTCCACAGGAGTCCTGCCGTGTGGTCGAGGGCGAGTATGGCTGCCACCCCAGCCCTCATGGCACCTGCTCTGCCTCTGGAGATCCTCACTACCTCACCTTTGATGGCAAGGCCTACGACTTCCAGGGAACCTGCCGTTATGTATTGGCAACCCCTTGTAACACCACTGATGGGCTCCATAACTTTTCAGTGGAAGCTAAGAATGAGCAATGGAGAGGGTTGCCAGTTTCGATCACAGCGGCAGTTTTTGTAAATGTGTGGGGCTACGAAGTGCATATGTCACGGGAAAGAAGTGGTGTGGTTCAAGTAAGTTACCTTAATGATATTTGACATCCCTTTTTAGATGACTGTGTTGCATAATTTAGATTCAGTCTAATTGGCAAATCCCATGACCTTGTAAAAATACGAAGAAAATTAAGAGATTATATCAAGTACATGTTATCTTAATGAAAAAAAAAAATCATTATTTCTTGTTAGCCTTTCAGAAGATTAATATTGTAAGAAAGTTGTGTACAGGCTTGATTTTTATTTTCAAACTTTATTTTAGGTAAATGGAGAAAGTAAAAACTTACCTATTCTCTTAAATGGAGGTCATGTGTCAGTCTATGCAAGTGGACCTCGTATATTTGTGAGTGCTGATTTCGGCTTGACTGTGACCTATGATGGATATAGTACAGTGTTTATCTCTGTACCTGCAAATTACAGGTATCTACCATTCACCACAGTTACAACATAATGGGAATGCTTTGACATGCTGAAAATACATAGTTTTCAATTTTTATTGAAGTGATTTATAATATCTTCTAATTCATTATGCTTTATTTGTTAAACAATTATTATCAATACAGTGAAAAAACATGTGGACTTTGTGGAAACTTCAATGGCAATCCAAATGATGAGTTCCACACCCCATCTGGAATGATGGTCACGACTCCAGATGAGTTTGGAAGAGCTTGGAAAGTGGAAGACGACAGCACCTGCAGTGATGGGTGTGGCTCCTCCTGCCCACAGTGCACCAATGAACTTCCTGCTAGAGACCTTTGTGAGGTGATTCAGGCAACTGGCGGCCCCCTCAGCTTCTGCCATGAGCATGTGGACCCAGCACCATATTTCAAAGACTGTGTATTTGATGTTTGTGTGTCGGGAAATGAGGGACATGATCTTCTGTGCATGGCCATTCAAACATATGTCAGTGCCTGTCAATCTGCTAATGTTCGAATCTTCCCGTGGAGACAGAACACCACCTGCAGTAAGTCAAACAGTCAATTTCTCATTCATTCCACCTGCCTCCTGATCAACTGTCTACTCCCAAATTTGTTAAACCGACTCAAGGTAGTTTAAACCACTAATAACCACCATTTCTTTCCTCACTTATGAAGGACTTGACTGTCCAGTCAACAGTCATTATGAGCTGTGTGGTACAGACTGTGGCCACACCTGTACCAGCAGCACTGATGCCACCTGTGAGCAGGTTTGCTCTGAGGGATGTTTCTGTGATGAAGGTTTCTTCAGGAGTGGGACGAGATGTGTCTCTGTGGAAAGCTGTGGCTGTCAATATGAAGGCTTCTACATTAACGTAAGTCACGTCCCAGTTAATACTTTCTAATGTTGCCATAAGCAACATTTTCATTGGCAACATGTTCTTTTCTCTCTTTCATGTTGCAGGCTGGTCAGTCCTTCTGGACAGAGGGTTGCACCCAGCGATGTGAATGCCATGGGCCCAATGACCTGCGCTGTTCTGCTGCATCTTGCTCCTCTACGCAACAGTGCAGCATCAGAAATGGCCAGCTGGGCTGTTTTGATGATCTGTCTACTTGCACTGTGTGGGGGGACCCACACTACATCACCTTTGACCACAAGTCGTATGATTTCCAGGGAACCTGCCGCTATGTGTTGGCGACCCTTTGTAATGACACTGATGAGCTCCATAACTTTTCAGTGGAGGCAAAGAACGAACCATGGAGAGGTTCTGCTGTTTCAGTCACAGCTGAAGTGTTTGTAAATGTGTGGGGCTATGAAGTGCACATGTCAAGGGAGAGCCACGGTGTGGTAAAAGTGAGTAAAACAACCCCTACAGACATTTGTTTCAAAATTGTATCTATGCTCGATAAGAACGGTATCATTTTACAAAGCACCAGATAGTTACAACACAAATATGAATATGATTTTTCATCAACTTCTGTTATTCTGATTTTCAAGGTGAATGGAGTAACTAGAGAACTACCTGTTCTCTTGAATGGAAGCCATGTTTCTATCTATGGAAGTGGATCTCACACATATCTCATTGCGGATTTTGGCCTGAGTGTCAAGTATGATGGATTTTATACAGTGTATATCTCTGTGCCTTCGAGTTACAGGTATCTGCCATATTTGAATGCTTCAGTTTACATTCTAAAAATCAAGGTTATCATTTATATTTGATACATGCAAATTCAATCTATCAATCTATTGTCATCAACACAGAGGAGAAACATGTGGACTTTGTGGGAACTTCAATGGCAATCCAAATGATGAGTTCCACACCCCATCTGGAATGATGGCCACAACTCCAGATGAGTTTGGA
>CAFUXE010001285.1:42470-71171 GCA_903364295.1 Serranus cabrilla
GCAGCATCAGAAATGGCCAGCTGGGCTGTTTTGACGCAATGTCTACTTGCACTGTGTGGGGGGACCCACACTACATCACCTTTGATGGGGCACTGGCTCATTTCCAGGGCACATGCTCTTACATCATTACTGAGAGTGCGAGCCACAGTGACAGTGAAATACAGTTTCAGGTAGTAGCCACCAATAATCACCGGGGCAACAACCGTGTGTCATTTGTATCAGCAGTGGATGTATACCTCTCAAATCAGACAGACAGCGTGCATGTCAGGATTGGACCCAACAACAGAGTAAAGGTAAACCCTGTAGTGCGTTCAAGATAAACAGCTTTCTATATTTGTCTGGTGTAAACAGATCACAACAATTGCCTCTTGTTCATCTCTCTCTAAACTTTCATCCCTCCAGTTGAATGGAAGTGCGGTGTCTCTTCCAACCACTGTAGGAACATTCGCTCGGGTGGTGAGACAAGGAAACTACATATTGGTTGATGCCACTGACTTGGTAGTCCAGTTCGATGGCCGGAGTACTTTACTGGTCAGACTGGGCCAGCACCATCAAAATAAAGTAACTGGGATGTGTGGAAACTTCAACAATAATCCTGCAGATGACAAAGTCTTGCCCAGTGGAACAACGGCACAGAATGACAATCAGTTTGGACACAGCTGGAAGTCAAACGCAAGCCAACCAGGGTGAGCTGTTGTAGAAATTTGCAGATAATTTTGTAAATATTGCAGCAGACAGTAATGGCAGCATGATATGCTAACCCTTTTCCAGATGTGGATCCACCGATGAGGACAACAGTGATGGACTGAACAACTGCCCCTTTATGGAGGAATACTCTCAGCTTTGTAGTGTCATCACCAACAGCAGCGGTCCATTCAGTGATTGTCACCCGCACTTCAACCCACAGCCATTTTTCACTTCCTGTGTCTATGACCTCTGCCTCTACACTCCAGCAAATGACATGCTGTGTTCTGCAGTCTCAGCCTATGAGAGAACCTGCTCAGTTTTGGGGTTAAACATCCTGGAATGGCGCTCTGCTTTGCAGTGTGGTAGGTTTGCACAGGGCTCATGGCTAGACAAGATAATAAATGAAAAAATTAATCCTAAGATTAACAGAGCATTGCCCTTTGTATTTTCTGTTTCTTTTCTTGTTTCTGTAGCAGAGTCAGACCCCTGTGAAGACCTAGACTGTGCAGAGTATGAATGGTGTGGTCAGAAAGACGGTGTGTACGGCTGTTTCTGTGATGAGCACCACCATCGGCCCAACAATGAGAGCTACGGTGAGGGAACCTCCTCTTGAAACACTGTTTAGATATGATGAAATCTTGAAAGATAATAAGCCAGACTTCATAGGTTAGCCAATGATTTTCAGTTTTAAATGTATCATAGGCTCTTAAATTTGAGTACTAACACATTTAACTTTTCATGTCCACAAATACAAATGCCACTTTTAACCAAAATGTTAACCATATTATCTTGTCACACATATATTTGTCTTTCATAGACTCATCCATCACATGTGTCAGTAGTTCAGGCACCATGTCCGTATCTCGCTGCCAGCTGTTTGAAGCTGGCTTCCACTCCAGCACCCTCCATCTCCGAGATGACTCCTGCAATGGGATTATCCAGGACGGACGACTGGTCTTTCACTTTAACAATGACGACCAGCTGTGCGGGACCCTTCTCAGGGTACAGTCCATACATTTTTTAGCGTCTCTAAAGAGCATTTTAGATTTGAACATCTCCAACACCCTCCTTTACATGCTAAAAGAAAAAGCATATTGCATCAAAATACTTAAACTCTTCTGTTGTCTTACTCACAAAGAGCAACGGAACCCATTTCATGTATGAGAACACCATCCAGGGTGATGTGGACTCTCATGAGGACATCATCAGCCGTGAGAAGAGCATCCATCTCCACTTCTCCTGTGAATACCCTCTCGCCCAGGCCCTGTCCATGGATGTGGGCATCAACCCTGTGGAGAGGTGAAAACCACAATACTATCTTAGTTGCAACAATTGATTTCAGCTTTTTTATACTGTAGATGACAGCACGACCACCGCTCCACCAGGCTTTATCTTTCCAAGGATGCTGAAATCATGGATGTCTAAAAACAATAGTTTTCCCTGTGTTGTGGTACTGGGCACAGTTGCCACATTGGATAACTCCCATTTTTTGCGTCTGTTCTGGATCTGCACCAGTTTGTTACATAAATTAACATACTACATATACTATACCTTTATAGCCAAAAAGGGGAGGATCCGCTGGGTCAGAGGTCAAAATAGGCTGGTAACTGTGTTCTAAAGGGAATAAATATTGATGCAGGAGGAAACTGTAGCTGATAGAATACTTCTATGGTTACATTTAAGGTCATCATTTTTGGGATATTTTACTTATTGTAGATATAGTGTTTAATCATATGTTATGTTTTTCTGTAGCATTGTGAACAGGAGGCTTCCATCTGGCCAGGGTCGTTATCATTTGAGGATGATCCCCTACGAGGATTCAGGCTTCCAATTCCCTCTGTCCAGAAACAGGAACATAGAAATGGAAATTGACCAGAGGTTGTACATAGAGGTGCAGACAGAAGGAGTCGATGAACGGCAGATCTCTACTATTCTGGATTCATGCTGGGCAACACCTCTCAATGACGCCATCTACCCTGTCCGCTGGGATCTCATCACAAGAGAGTAAAGGAGTCGTTTCAGTTTTTTCAATACCTCAAGTTCCCTCACTGAATCTGAAAAACATATAAAGTCATCTTTTATATGTAGCTTTAACAAGTGTCTACCATTTTTCCTGCCCTCCAGGTGTCCGAACCCAGCAGACGGCACAGTAGAGATCGTTCAGAACGGGATCTCCACCGTGTCCCGGTTCTCCTTCAGGATGTTCACCTTTACCAACTATTCATCCATCTACCTCCACTGCCAGGTCCACCTGTGTCTTTCGAGGCACAACAGCTGCACCACTGTATGTGCAACTTTCCTTCATTTTTTTTGCAGTAAGATTTAAATAATAATTCTGTGTGCAAGCTCCTACAACACATGAAAACTTGTAATCTTATTTCCTGCAGCATTGCTATCCGGGTCACCACACGATAGTGGCGAGGGATACTTCCCATCATGACACTGCAGCCATCTCACTTGGGCCGCTAATCTGGAAAAAAGGTAACTCTTGCATTTTCAGTCGAAAACACTGATTTAAAAGGCTCAAGGTGCACGTGTTCAAACGTATGCGAACATGCAACTTGTCTTTACTTCACAGCTGAAGTTAGTTTTCTCTTTTTCTTTTGCAGATGAAAAAATGAAAACAAGCAGTGCCTCAGGCCAGTTGACCTCACTGATAACCCTGCTAGTTAGTTTGCTGACTGCCACAACTTTAACCTAGAATCATGAGCATATACACATTTCACGACAACATATTATTCAGTCATCAGCTGTTTAATCACAGTACATAGATTTGATAATGGTCAGACATTTTTGTTGTTGTAATAAAATCAAATTTAAGGTGACTTTTCTGATAGGAACAGTAATGATAAGGTTATATTTGGAAATACATCCTGTAATTTGCTCCTGATTTGTGTCACTTTGGTAGTTCTGTTATGTAACACTAGATGGCAGCATACGATCAAACACACAGTTGACTCTTTTTTCATGAAACCTGCAGTATGTCCGTCTTTGACTTTTTGTATTCAGTTTGATGTTATGAGTTGTATCCTGTTTCAGTGATTTTACTGTTGTTAAATAAACATTTCTTTCTTTCTTTTTTATTACAGTTATTCAGTTTTTTAATTTAATACAAACACAAAAAATACAACATGGGTTGTAAAATAAAATACATATACACAACAATAGAGATTATACAGTTATACTGTCAGTCCACAACCCCTAGCCGCGACTCTAACACAGGGCTCCAGATTCTGATAAATATTTCAGTCTTGTTCTTATTAGCCCTCTAAAGCCTAAACCTTTAAATACTAGAAAGAAAGTTATGTCTTTCTTCCTTTTTTTCCCTTTTTTTGGATTACTGTACATCTGATGCACTGAATTGTATCACAAATGTATGGAGTATTTTATGTGTTTATTATATACATGCTTTTTTTTACACATATTTTTGATCAAGTTTGAACTTTCTGCATTAAAAAAAAGAAAATATCTACCCACACTCTGGCTTTATTTCTTTAAGATTACACAGAAGCATCTAGAAATACCAACAAGTAGGTAAGCAGAGTCCGCTGTGCCGTCACAACACATTCTGTGCAGGACACATAAACGTAACAATAACCACAATCCAAACCCTTAATACAGGATGGTTCTCATTTGACATGAAAGAAGCTGTCAGTGATACAAGAGGTCAGGTTTCTCTCTTTTGTGCTCAGCCTTCTTTGTGGGGCTGAGTGTGAAGGCCGACAGCGCCGATATCTCCTGTGTCGTCTCTTTGGGGGTGAAATTCATCATTGTCAGTCATCGTGTCCTCAGTAGTATAGGATGAGACTTACAGTAGACATAACAGCACTTACCCCACACCCACAACATGTAATTTGTCATTGGTGTTAGTGCATGGCACAGTACAAAGACTTCAAAGAGTGCAAATATGTCCAATACCACATGGTCCCCAATGCACAGACGCTCCAGCCAATTCAGGTGGAGATTACTTTACAGATCAGGTTTCACATCTATTGGCTTAACAGAAACAGAACAGTTAGTGTATAATCTTATTTAACTGTTTTCATGGTCTATTTCTGGACCCAAACCATATGTATTCAGGATGAGGACCAACACCCTCTTTATACTGGAGTCATTGTTTGCTCACTCATGTCATAGCTTAGCTCCTCTGACAGTGCACCATTGGGAGGTTAATCCTGCGGCTTATGTGGCATTTGCAGGCTTTCAGAGTCAATGTGTGAACATGAATGCGAGTGAGAAATGGAGACTCGGATGGAGAGAAATAATACATAGTTCACAATGGAACTGATATCCGCAAGTCACTATTAAGCAGACATCCTTTGTTGAGAGAAAAGCTCGCGAAAAAATCGAATGTCATGCCCAGGTTTCCAGGAAACCATGATGAGCTTTACACATGACGAGGCAGGTTTAATGTGAAAGACTATTATTTAATAGGTATTCCCAAATGACTGGAAGGAAAATTCAGTTTACAAGTGATTTCTCAATAAGTCAATGAGGTGCTGTATTGTCAGTGAATTTAACCTTTGTATTGCCTTTCTGTCCTTATAATGACATTAACCTCCAATTCTGTGTTCTTAGCCAACTTAATCCCAACTCATTAAGCTACTACAAGTTGTACATGTATTTTTTGGATAGTATCCATGTCATTTTGTGGCATTTCAATGAAACACACCTAAATGTCTGGGTCACACTGGGTCAAATTTGACCCGAGGATAACGGTAAGGTTAGTTGATGCAGGCCATCAGGATCAGCTGTGTAACACGAACACACAAACCAATTACAGGCATTTACTTTGCTTTTTGCTGCTTCATATACAGCTATTTAACATAGTTGCTTGCTTGACCAATCACAGAGTCAGATAGCTCATCCAAAAGCCACCACTGAGCTCAAAAAGATGCATGTTCCCCCTGACATGCAACACACCTGGATGCAGTCCCCTACCTGAATAAATGTACTCCTATTACAGGGGGCTGCCTCCCAGTGTACAAAAACTGCATTACACCAAAAATTTACCCAAAGGCAAACAAATAGATAACTGGCTCTAAAAGTTTGTTTTTCCAAGTTGTACATAGAGTACAGATTGAAAAATGATGTTAAAGATTGCATCAAAGCACAAATCAGCAGTTAAAAGCTCTGGGCAGGACCACTGTGGTGTGTTCAAGTGAGACTAAAAAAAGGATGTGCTGTTGTTGTGATTTTGTGGTCACAGACATCCGTCCATCAGCTTTATTAGGGGAAATAAGGAGGATGCTCCTCATTCTGTGACCATCGTGTCTCCAGTCACTCCCAAATTACCGATGAGATGGCTTGTTGATTTGATGATTACTAAAACCACTTGAAAACACTGTAAACAGTCAACTGTGTATAGTTTAGTTTTAGAATTACAAATAATTGTTGCTCATATGCATTTATATGTACAGAAGGCCTGTGACTTCATCTTTGCAGTAGCCTACTGCAGTATTTTAATGTTATTTACAAATATAACAGGATATACTGCATATTTCACATTTGACTTGTATTTGAACATACCGACAGTGTCTGCAGCCGTGCTCTCACAGTGGTACTTTAACCTTAAATCCTATAAAAAAATAAAATCCATGATTTTAAAAAGTGGGATTTCCATGTTTTTGTGTTCTACATTACAATTTCAAAGCAGGTTTTGATGCTTTATAAATATTGTGAAAAAAATGCATACATACATTCCGTATTCAGAAGCTGTGCCTTTAAACGAGCTGTCAGGAGTTCTGCAAAGTTTTGATTATCGGGCACGCGCAGAGAGCGCGTGTCCTTTTGCCCCTTGATGTCCAATTACCCTTTATCAAGTTTATTTAATTTGATTTGATTTAATTCTTTTTTTTTCTTCCAGTGGCCTTTATCAAGAACATTTAACAATTATTAATAATTTAGCTATAAATAAAACGACCTGGCAGTTAGTTTACGTCACATGACCTGCAGCAGGTGAAAGGTCATCTTGTGACGTGACCTCCGTGATGCTAACGGGCATTTTCAGACACACAGCTGCAACATTTAAATGGTGAGTTTTGTGTGATTCATTTTCACGTCTTATTTACAGTCTTAGCGTAACGCAGCGTCCTAATATCGGCTCTGACTGCTGTTTCTTCTCATAAATAGTTGGTCGCTCGTGCTCACCTGTGATTGTCTGTGTGTTGATGTTTTCACTTGCTTTGCCTCAACACTGAAGCTGTTGAGCTACTGCTGATGTTACAGATGTTACAGTGAGCAGGGACAGAGCCTGGACAACTCTGAATCATTAGCACTTCTGTTTTCGTTTTTCGTGGTTGTTTAGTCACCTGTTGATTTGTGTGAGTCTGTGCAGGTATGCTAGTAGCTTTATAAGCTAATAACTTTGGTTATCCTGGATTTAAGTTAAGTTGCGCAGTATGATTATATAATTTACACGATGACCTGTACCTAAGTAACAGTTTAATTTTTCTACAGGTAAAGGTAATATTCAGTAAATATCTGTATTTAAAATAAAATAATATATAACAGGGCTCTCAAGTTTTCAATACATCCATTTTTTATATTCAGCAATCTAACGTGTATTTTTTTTCCAATTTTATTTTTTAAATTTATTTTAAATAGAATTCACTGCAATTTAGCATTATAGACCATTAAGCAATTGAATAATACTGTAAAAATCTGTAGTGTACATGATAGGTCAGGAGATCACCAAACTCATAGTGGTTCAGATATTTCAGTCTGGACCTGGACTGACATCTCTTCCCTCAGAATCAAAGGTATAAAGTATCCTCCTGAAATTCATGCAGCTCTTTAATCTGCTCTCATATCTTCTCATTCCAGTTGATTATGTCCTTTCCTCATCTGTCCTGTATCTAATGAAATTAACTAAATGCAATTCCTGGAGCTTTCACAGATTTTGTCCCATCTTTTTGAACCCACCACCTATGTCAAACCTAACAGCCTCCATATGTGCCAAGCCATAGCTTATCTTCATCTTGTAGACTGCTGTCATACAATCACTTTAGCGGGTTGTGCTTGATGTACAGACCTGCTGGGTGACCTACATCAACATTAGATGGATTGAAGATAAAAGATTAAGCTGCTAACCGGCTAACTTTCATGAATTTCATTTACAACTTATTAAATATCTTGTATAAATTTTTCTGAATGCTGTTCTCAGAGTTTTCCTTTGTTTTTGTTTTTGATTGTCCACCAGGCAGTCCCGGAGCCGTGCAACCCTCTTGAATCCTTCAGACCTGATCTGTTTTTAGAAGCAGGCCTGGGAGCTTGAAGCCTTGAGCAGAAGGTAAGAGGAGAGAGACTGAATAAAGAGGAAGATGGTGAGAGAGAAGGAGAAATGGTGCATGGGGAAGAGAGGGAAATATGAGTGATAGCTTGTTGACTTTTACAAGATGCTGAGGGCCTAACGGGCCTAATTGGATTCACTCATAAAGTCCCCTGTGTGGTGTGTTGGAGGGGTGAGGAATGGTCCCATCTGACATTTGACCTCTCCTTTTCCCCTCGTACTGCCCGTCATGTCAGCACCACTGACCACAGTGCAGCTCTCAGCATAATTATGTCTGAACTTGAGTGTATTTATGACAGATTCCAGCCTCTGGGATTCTTTATGCAGACTTGATTTATATGCGAGAGGTTTCAGTGAATAGGAGTTCCATTTTGTGGTTGAAGAAAATTGCATATTAACCGCTATTATTTAACAAATCTTAGTTCCCACCAAGAATTCCCCCAAAATCCCAACTGTGTTTCAGTTTGAAAGGCATGTTCAGCAGCTTGTTATGAGGATACATGTGCTTGTGCTACTGTTTCAAAGACACTGTTGAGGAATTACAAGTAAATCAAATCTTTAATCTTAATAGTCGACGGAAAAAGTTCTGATACTGACTAATGCATTAACTCAGGACACAGGAAAAGATTTTCCCTTTTTTTGTAGTTTGTTTTTCTTGTTGTTCACAGAGTCTTTTGTTTTGATCAGACCTCTTTTGATAAAGAAATATCCGGCCATCTACTGTTTCTGTCGAGGGTAATTAGATTTCCCTGGTGAATTCTATACTCCTGAGAAGGCTGGACAGTCAGGGGACTGTAGCTGCAATCCTAGAAGTCATGAAATTGACTTAGCAAACCATGTGTGAAAATCACCACTTTGTAAAGTGAAAAATACGCACCGTGACTTTCACCCATGCTGGGTTCTTTATGGCTTTACTGTGACATCTTTACCGACCTGAAAATTACATCTCACCAGAGCAGAATTCATGTTTTTTTATAGTGTTTCTCTGAAGTCTTAATGTACTTATATTACGTCCCATTCAAGGCGAAATAAAACCAAAAATCGAATCATATCTTATCAGCCGGCTGTCCCTGTTATAGGTATAGTAACTATGACGTGTGTGGTCATGCTTATTCATTAATTAATTCCATAAAAATCCATTATGATGAAAATGCCATAATTATGAATTATTGTCTGTGACATGCTGTTTCCATCAGTCTTCCATTTGAAATATCAGATCAGAGGTTTACCAGAGGGCTTCCTCTTGCCATCTGGTTCTGCTGTCAACCCATGACTGCTTCCTTCAGCCCTCAGACCTGCTCAGTCTACACGGGCTCCCCAGGGATTTGCCTGAAAAAGCATCTGGGCACTTTGCTTTTTTGGGGGGGTTGTTAAGTGATATATAAAATTTACATCCTTCATCCTTCCAGAAGCCTCCTTGTAGTCCTCACATGTTTTCCAGTTCTTGGAGCGACTTCAGGCTTTATTTCCTGATCACATTTAAGATTCAGTTGTACAGTATTGCCTCTAGCTGCAGGAATGACAATTGACATTTTTGTAAATGTGTTTGGTCTTTTGTTAAGAGTTAGATGAGAAGATCAATGTCCTTCTTATGTCTGTATGGTAGATATGAAGCCAGTGTCAGAAGCTAGTTAGCTTAGCTCAGTAAAGAGACTGGATACTGAAAGAAATGGCTCCAACGGTCGAAAAAATCTGGCACCTCTTAAGCTCACTTATTAAGATTTTATGCGTTTTTTCGTTTAATCCGCACAGAAAAGTGTAAAAATGACACATAGGCAGAAAAAAATTGGACCTTAGACTGATTTTAAAAAAGTGGACATACCCACTGTGATGTCACCTATTGGTTTCTGAATAACTGTTTTGAAGCTTCGACTTTGGCATTTTGGCCATCGCCATCTTGGTTTTTGAGGGTAAGGCTGGGGGAAAGAAGTCTTCAGCTAATGCTAGTACTAGCTGGTTAGCCACTGTAATTAAAACACACAGCTGACACATTAGAGTGTCTTAGAACTGAACTCATAACAGGACATTTTTAGGTGACCAAAATCTTACAGTTTCATAAACTGAAAACTGAAAAGTTGAAAGATGAAAACATACAGTGCACCAAATCTGCAGCATGGCCAAAAGTAAACTCTGCTTTATTGATAACATCATGTGGTATTGAGGAACACTTAAAACAATAAACTCATTTGGAAAATATATACTGAGACATAAATCCAGTTTTTCAAAGTCGCCCCCTGCTGGCCATTAGATATAATGTAGGTTAAAGGTGATTTCCTGTTGGATATTGCCTCTTGATTTGGACAGAACCAGACGAGGTGTTTCCCTGTTTTGAGTTTTTGTGCAAAGCTGTGCTACCATACTGTTGGCTTTAGCTTCATAGTGCAAGTATTCATGCAGTGAGAAGAATTAAAGTCTCATTGCCAGCTGTCAGGTCATTTAGTCAGACCAGATTACATACAGTTTGTGCAGGGTGCAGTATTTTCAATTTACTTAAAATGCTTTCAGCTAATTTGCCTACATACTCTAATTAAGTTTATCCTAGAAATCAGAAGGCCAGGGGTTGATGGCGTGAGTGATGGACTAGACGGAAGATAATGACAACCCTCCTGCTTTCCTTTTCCACTGTGTCACCATATTCTCTTTCCTCCACCACCACCACCACTGCTTCTCTCCCTCCGACTGTGACCATGGGCTGTTTATCGACTGGCTTCCTCTTCCTGTTTGTGGTACTAAGAGGCTGAAATTAGATCTGCATCGCCAAGGATTTGAGATAAATTGGGCAGCGGATCGGTCCTAATTTAATTTTCCGTTGGTTTCGAAAGGGGGAGAGGAGGATAGTTCGTCATAAATCAGCAGACAGGATAACACCAGATTAACACAAACAAGGATGGGGTGAAGATGTGGGTCCATTGAGTGTATAGTGTGTGGAAATTAATGTTTGTTTTTTAAAATAGCATGATATATTATGAATGGCTAGCAGAAAAGAATAATCCTACTGTTGCTGGCATTAGGGATCTTCTAACTTTGGCTCATGCTCCACAAGGCCTCATCGTTGGCTGCATGCTGTCTTCCGCCGTGGCTCCCTCGGGTTGGCCCAAATGGCCGTGGTACACAGGGGTAATCGGCCGCTCCCATTACAACTCCCGGGGGAGGGGGGTTTGCTCCTTAGCTTCTTTGTACGGTTAGGAGTCCGGGTGTTGATCTCACTCTTTTCACTATCCCACTTTGATCTGACTCCAATCCCTGACAGCTGATACTGTAGCTGAACCTGACACTCTGCGCTGCTTCTGAACAAATCTGGAATGGGAAGAGGAGAATGGGATTGAGACGAGCAGGGCTGAATGCCAGAGTATCTGTTGTTTTGTGTGCCAGACAGACATGATGACCCTCTTGGTTAGACTCAGCCCAAGAGGTCACGGCCCATACTGAAGAGGAGGGAATGCCCTTAGGGCAGACAAGTGTCTCTGGATGTTTTTGTTACTTTTATTTGTTCATAGGGATGCATACAAAAATAACTTGGAAATGGTGGTGAAATGGGATTATGTATCAGCATCAGCATGTCCTTTGGGGTGTGCAGATATTGTGGATAATGCACAGGATTTTTTTCAAAATACTATAATGAAGCAACAGGATAAGCCTGTATCTTAAGATAATGAAAAATAGTAGCTAGGAGGTTCAGTGAGTCCAGTGTGGGTACAAAGAAACTTGATTTATTCAGTCTAGTGTTGTTCAAGTATCGATCCTATTCTAGGAGATTGGGAGCATATATTGTACAGTATATAATCCTGAATCAGGCCTTATCTCACTCTGCAATCCACAGTTTTTTTTGATTGATGACCAAAGGTGTTTGTTAGGGGCCCTAAGCTTGCCCATGGGTTAAGTCTACAACTTTTTATGTGTTTCTAAGTCCAAGTGTACCAAAGAAGATCAGAACATGTCAGAAGACATTTGAACAACAAAGAGAGCGCTTAACGTTCTCATAACTTGGGCCCTGATCTTATTTCTACAGTTCTGACAGCTGTATTTTTCCTGAAGCGATGTCTCAGACCGAGTCTGAAAGCTGTATGGCCAGCCCTCCACAGGTGCTACACATGGGCCCCACCAGCATTAGCTGCAAAGCTCTGCGATTGGCTGAATGCTAAAGAGCCATCAGCAAGCTGAGCCTTCCTGAATTAAACTAGGAGAAAAGCCTTTTAAACTGCGGCTACCCAAAGATCCCTTGGGATACACGGGGGCGTTCAAAGACGTTTGTTGCCTGTATTTTTGTGTGATGAATCAGCTGTCTTTCAAACATTCACCTGTAAGGTGTATGTGTGTGTGTTTGCCTGTGTATATGCTTAACCAAGCGTGTCAGGAGTCACTGAGGTGTTTTGGGTTCCACTTGTGTTTTCTAAGAAATACTCCCACTCTTGATTTTCAAGATCCCCAATGGAGTTTGCATACATCACAAACAGACAAGCTGCAACACATCCTGCCTCAGGTCAGCACTAAAACTGATGTTGACCGATTGGGCCTCTTGTCTGTCATCACAGACCGTGAACATACCTGAACAATACAGTGGAAAGAACAGAACACTGTACATTTGTGAGCTTTTCCTCCAAGTTAGGTCACAATCAGGACGTTATAACCACTAGATCTTTGAGTCTTTACATTTTATTTAAGGTGTAGTTAACTGAGGATCATATGTCACCCAGAGGCCCATTTGAAATGAATTCAGTAGATTTATTTGTGCATCATTGGCATATGAGCGGTAGATCAGAGGAGCCACTTTTAGAGATTTTGGCGTCTTAAGTACAATGGTTTCTTTTCACATGATGCTATTGGAAAAACTCTTGCTCAACACGGTATCAGTATCTTAGTTACATGAAAAACACAGATGAAGTACCAAACCCACAGGCTCTTTCTCTTTCTTGGATGTCGAGATAGATGTGGGAAAGGTCCATGTCATACTAGAGAGCTGTATTCTCTTTTGGAGTACAATAATCTGCTGCCGTGTCCTCTTCCATATCCACAGTGCAACATTACATCACTCCTTTATTTAGAGGCCATATCAATGTGACATCATGATCATCACTCTATACCTGCATTCACCACAGAGACGGGTGGCTGGGATTGAAACTCAAGCCTGTGTATTATATGAGATGCAGAACATCAGCGCTTGTCCTTGGCTATTCTGAAGGCTAATCAGATTTCATGAGGAGAATAGAGCGACAGAGTTCCAGTTTCCCGTATGCTATGTCCAGATAACAGATGTAGTGGACATTCACTTATAGCATGTCTTGAAGAAACCATACGGTTGGTTAGCATGTTTGGCCAAGATTGGATTACCAGCAGAGCCCAGAAGACCCTCCTGTACAATGTGTGGTAATATTAGTTTACATTTTGGAAAATGTGCTAAGTTGGTTTCCTGGTGAGATTAAACACCTCTTAACTTCACCAATTATCATTTTTTGTGTGTAAAGGGACCTTCTTGTTTTATCTTTGTGGGAACCATTGAAAAGATGTTCGATAAAATCTGTAATCGGTGTTACTGACCATGCCTGGAAAAGTAGGAGGCTGACCTTTAAGGTAAGAACCTGACCCCTAGTTGACGCAGTGATTATGACAGATTTATGATATAGTATAAAGAGTGACAAAGAACGTGTAGGGGGAGATCCAGGATTTTGACCCAGGAGACTCGTCCATGTGAAACCAAATGTCAGTGTTGACTTATTTTAACTTTCGTACACAAGTTATCTTGTAAGTAAAGTATGCCATTAGCTTTCATCACATACTTTCACTCACAATCTGACTAATGTACTTATTTCCACCCAAACGATGGGTTAAAGGATTGGAAAAAACAACCTTTTGTGTTAATAAGAGTTGGAGGACTTGTTGTAAAGCTCCTGTAAGGGTAAACTGTGCTTGTGTGCTTGTGGTTTGTGTGAGAGAGTGGAGTACATGAGTGGTTATGCTACTCTATTGTAGAGGGAGGCTTAAGAGGCAGAATGCTTGTTATCAAAGAAGCTAAAGAAAAGAAAGAAATCGATACATGTTACGATGGTATCTCTTTCTTATTCCTCACCACAGAGTTGACCCTGAATGTTAAAAGCCGGTAACCGTCTACAAGCCAGAACCAGAAGTCTCCCAACTGTGGTTCAAAGCCACAGATCTGGAAAGGCAAGATGTAGCTTATAATAATAACTGAGCTAACTCATAATAACTTATATTTCTATAGCACCTTTTATAAACAACAGCTTACAAAGTGCTTTGACAGAGAGCTTTTAAACACAAAGGAGAATGATGCTGTATGGCCTACAGAGCAGAGATAAGGCCTAAGAAAACAATTCTTACATAAAAATGACAAAAGATAATAATAGGATCAATTACAAGACAATCTCAGATACAAAGGGAAAGTAATTAAGTTATAAGAACAGAATTAAAAGGTAAAAAGACGACTATATACAGAATACAATAGAAAACATTACATGAAAGCAAGTCTTTAAAAGTGGGTTTCAAGAAATAATTGAAATTGATTGAATAATCACAGTAAATCATTTGTAAGCAAGGGATGATTTTTTGCTGAGGCTTCGTGAATGTGATTCATTTCTAGTACTCGTGGTTGCTAATATTCTCAGCATGTGCTGAAAACCTTCCTTGATATAATAGGATTTTCTAATGACATCCCTGGAACATAAACAATGTTCAGATATAAAGCATCTCATGTTTAGTGCTTACAGTGTTTCAAAGCTTCTTTAACAGGTGTTTTGAATGTGCAGCTAGCTCAGAGTATCGGTGTCGGTGTGTTTGTACCTCTGGGTGCAGATCAGGCTTTGGAGGCTTGTTGGTTGCCTCCGTGTAATTGTTACCGTGCTGTAGATCTCTTTTCTGTTATGACACGAGGGCTCTGTTGGTTCAGTGACTCACTTGTCAGGACGGGCTGACAAAAGAATCAAAAGGGAGGAAGCATGTACAAAATATTCACATGAATGTGTGATGAAGCAAGTCAACAATTGGAACAATGGGTGCTGCTTACGGATGACATCTTGTTGTTGTAGTGCACGATGGGATGGATTTTCTCTTTCAGAACGATGTGCCGGGTGACATTCTTATCGGTTCTGTCTTACACACGGCAGGAAACACTGTTCCTGTTCTGGATACTGTCTGAATATTTAACAATGGCACAGCTGATGTGTGTGTACTGGGCACCTGGTAAGCAGCTGGGACACATAAATAGAAACAGGGAACGTATGTGGTTTTACATAAAATGCAATTAAACCAGTAATGTTTAAAAGGCATTTCCCCCTTCAACCAACCCACGACAAACACAAAATAAATCCTTTCCTGTGTGCCACAAAGCCACTGGCAGGAATGTCTCACCAATTACCAGCTTCTGACGGACGCGTGTCAAATGTTCCTTTTTTAGTCATTTCCTACTAAACACATTAAAGCTTCATCGTCACTGAAAATGGAATGATTGTGGACAATAAAAGCAGTGACTCTCTAAAGCCCATACCCATCGTTAAGCTTTAATCACCTGCTTCAAGACCGCAGACATTTTATAATCCTTCAGCCTACAAAGATGTTGTTTTGCTGGAATGTGTTAACTGCTGGATTGATTTAATACTGTATTTGCATGACCTTTTATGACCTTTTTCTGAGGCCACAGCAAGGCATACCCTGCCTTATTTACATCACATGGCAGTGGAATAGAAAGAGGAAGACTGTAATTGAGAGGAGACAGATGAGATGCAGTGCAGACAATGGAGTTCGGAGAAAAGAGAAAGGGTTTCCAGGGAGAAACAAGAGAGAGGACTCCAAGTCATGATGCACCATCTTTAAAGAGGAAAGAGGAAAGGACAGGAGGAGGAATTGTATAACAGGCTGTGGAAGGAGGTGAAAAATGGCTCTATTAAAGGGCTAATAGAATTTCCCTCGGCCCCAGAGGGACACAGAATGGACTCTCCCTCCTTCCCACTTTGCCTCCCTATCCCCTCATCCCTCCATTTGCCCTGGCCGGAGATATAATTTCATCACTCTTCACTTAATTGTGTGCGTTGCTGGCAGAGGCTCACTCTCTGTTCCAGCAAACAGAGGCAGGTGGGAGAGGAGGAAGAGGAGCAGAATAATAGAACAGAGTGGGAAACCACATCACTTCATTTTTATAGATGGACAGCTTGTAACAGCGATGGGTTACGTGGTCCCCTCTGAGTAGCCAAGTGTAAACACAGCCAGAGCACTGAGCGGGATCTCAGTGTGTCATACAGGATACAGTAACATACAGTTAACCAACCACCCAGTGCATGTAGATGTCACATCATTACTGCCTTTGTTTACATATGATAGATTTTCCTACTCAAGAGCAATAAAACAAAAGAGTATTTTTACAGTATATTGATGATGTGGGGTATAAAAGACGATTAGATGCATGTTTCAGGCAGGATTTGCATACATTTAAATGCATCACATATCTGTAATAGGAGGCTGTTCTCAGTGTATGTTAGTAGTTAAAAGTAATGCACTATAACTAGTATATCACCCACATGATCGGAAATTAGGAGGCACTGCTTATAATAAATCATATGGATGTTTGTTGTGAGTCAAAGGCCTTTAGTGACTGTTGTGATGTATTATAATCAGGTTTTGGACTGTATTGCTGGAGTTAAACTTGCTTTTAACTAATTATTCGTGTGCGCATGATAGCTGGTTTGTAGTGTTTGTTGTGACCCAGTGGAAAAATCACCCACTAACAACCTTTAACATCTGTTTGGCAACTTTAGTTGGAAAGGTTACAGCCGGCATTGGTTCCCAATGACTCTGCAGTAGTCACCGGCTCCGATCGGCAGCGATGGAAACATGACGTTAAAGTTCCAAACAACCTTATTATTTGTGGTCATTATGGTGGGATAATGGCATAATAAACAAATACATTTTAGGCATAATCCACATGCTGTTGGGTTTATTTTAGTCAGGCAAATTGATGGCAGACAAGTTGCCATATTGCCTTTTTAGTGAAAGTTTTGAAACCTGTAAAGTGAACTGTGGGGCTTGAGTGAGATCAAATAAAGATAGAAGAGATAACTTTTTAAAAAAAGAGGCGAGTCCAATATTTCCCATAATTCCACTCCATCCAAACTTGTAAACTTTTTAACTTTTTGTTAAAATGTCTTTAAACCTGAGCAAAGCTACTTAAGTGTAACTTTCTCAATCTCTACCATCACAATTCCTCAGGTAAAAAACCTGACTTTACCTTCACGATAGGTGTTTGAATGGTACTTTGTGGTTAAAGAAGAGAAACAAATTGTTTCTGAAATCATTTGCTGCATTAAGAAGATGTTATTTCAAACCTGAGCGGCACAACCTTTAATGTATTGTATACAAAACAGGAGACAAATTGAAACTGATCCTCAAATTCACGCCTAAGAAAGAAAAAAGCAAGCTGCTCCACCTCGATTACCTCGTCAGACGCCAACCTTTGACCTCAGCAGAGATCCGTCACTTCTCCTCCACTGACCCGCCTGAAAACACCGTCCTGCTACTCTCAGAAGTTGCACCTTGTGTTTGATCTCCTGTTTAAATCCTCCGTGACCAAAGACAACACGTGTGCCTACGCCTGGAATGATGTGCAGACTTGCTACAGTCAGCCGTACATCATCACGAGCGTCTGCTGAGATCCTCAGAGAGATATTCTTCATTTGGTCGTAAAGATGAAGAAATGTCCGACCTTTGACCTCATTTCAGGATTGCGTTTTTAAAGAACACTGTGCTAACTTGTATGGTATGAGGCACTAAAGGCAGGGAGCTTAGAAGACTGGGGTCAAGAATTTAACTGTCACATAAATGAAATAAGCTTAGTTTTTTACATTTAGATTCAGGATTCAGTTGTTTCTAGACCTGCAGAAATACTTGAATGGTCTGCTGGGAAAGGAAATGATCAACATGTTGGAAAAAATGTGCTTTATTAAGAAGGTTTAGATGAAAAAGCCTCCTGAAATTACTCCTAAATCAGCAGGTTAGCGGGTACTGAAGGAGTTTTGTGAACACGGCCCTCGTCTGGCTTTAAGTTTGAATCTGAATATTCTATTAGTTTCTTCTTAACCTCCAACCAAACAACAACCAGGGCTTTGCTTGGATGTAATTTGAATTCTTATGAGATTTAAAGGACAAACCTTCAGAGATTATTATGTGCTGTTTGTTGAAAAGGTCTTTTCATGCCAAAGGTTTCACCACCTCACATTTCTGGACGCTCCTGGGGGAGTCCTGTTTCCACGTCCTCACTTCATCCCAGAGGTGATTTGTAGAGTAAATAAGCTCCGCGTTATTCTGAGACCACACTGAGACTGTGTCACAAAACTGACATAAATTAACTGTGCAGCATGAAAACCAACACCTACTTACTTTCCTGCTCCCACAATTCTGTCATTGCTCCATTTTCAGTTGTTTTTATGTTCCTTAAATACAACTTTATGAAAATGAGTAATGAAAATAATGCATTCCTTTTTATATATCATTAATTTTTTGATAAATCCTTACTTTCTATCAGTATTTTTTCCCTTTTTTGTGGCTTTACTTTCAAAATAAAACTGTGCTTTGATTATCCTAAGTCTTATTTTAACTTATTTTGCTGTTAAAGCTTCTGTATTACAGTCATTTTCTGCCTTTATTATAATATTTAATAAGACACGTTTCTTTCTCTTATTCTTTCCACAAACTCGTCACTTTATTACAAAATTTATCCTTCAAATGCATCTGTTATATGAACCACATTGGAAAGTAATCCCCTGATAGGAACTTCAATATCTTTTTATAATTAGATGATATAAAGTTTCTATTAACACAAACTTAAAAAGTCAGTAATGATAACTTTTCTTTCATCTGTTTAACGTGAAGCTAAAACTCGACTGGTCACCTGAACTCAACGTGGCCTATCCTCTTTCACCACCACATGTCACTCCTGCACACATGGTTCCCTTCACACATCAAACATTCCTCGCTAACGACTCACTGGAGGTTAGCAGCAGTTAGCTGGGGAATGTGTTTTCTATTTGAACCACGGCTCATTTAGAAACTGATCCCGGGTACTGGGACCGGGTCAGAACCTGTTGATGCCATTTCTGATCTGGATAAGCAGAAACAGGTCGAGGTGGAGTGAGCAGGAACGCAGGGGACGGAGTGCTGCTGTAATTACTATCATCAAGTTTAATTGGATTGGGGGCCGAGTGAAACAGGAAGTTTGTCTTTCTCATTACAGAGTTGTTTTGGAAAGTATGGATGTATTTTTAATCTATATTCTACATTTTATATATATAAATTAACTATAATATTACTCTTTAAAAAGGGAATTTTATCTCAATTAGGCCTGCAGAGTTTTATGAAGGACAGTAGAAATAAATTAATATTTAATTCTACTTATGTAATTTTTTCTTTCTCATAGAGTTGCACTTTTAGTCTCGTAATCTTTGGACATACATTAGAAAACATACAGCTATCTGCACAATGTAGCTTTTTATTATTATTTTTATATTCAGTTATTTTTCCAATTATTCTTAAAAATGTTTCCTACCTCTTTCTACGGTTTCTTATCTGCCTGTAATGTACATATATTTCTATATTATTAAGTGTAAAAATTTGTTGACGTTTCAGCCATAAGTTATACTAATCCATCACACTATTTTCACACTTGAAACACCACTGCTGTCTTAAGTCCAAAGTGAAAAAAACTTTAGGTAATTATTTATTATTTATTTTATTTATTGCATAGGTTGATAAACATTTATCACTACTTATGTAATTTTTTTGTCCTTCATAAAGTTCCACTGTTAGACTCATAATATCTGCACAATGTAGCTTTTTATTTTTATTTTATTATTATTATTTTTAAATGTTTTGTACCTCTTTAGACTGATTCTTGTCTGCTGACAACATGCACATTTATTAGCTTATTTTATGTAAAATTTTGTCGACATATATTCATATTTTTCCCAGCACATTAATGGTTTCTAACCAAAAAATATTGAAATTTCAACCATGAGGTATACAGCTCCATCATATTATTTTCCCACTTGAAACACCACTGCTGTCTTAAGCCCACAGTGACATAAAAATATGGAACCAGTGGGAACCAGTGTGCCAGCATGTGTCATTACATGCACCATTACCGTGCCGTATCACTCACCAGAGTTAGTGTAATTGCGTCGACAGGCTGTAGGTTTCTATTATTATAGTATTGTGTTGCTGCTGCTACACTGACCACACGCAATGCCATAATTCATGCAGACAGTTTGATGAAGCTGAAGAGGAAACTAGTCCGTCCCTCTTTGCCCCAGTTTTCTCTCCCCTCTTCCTCTTTCATCCCTCCTTGGGCTGCAACTGTTGAAGCTTCCAGTAATCAGTCTGTCTCATTTGGCTTAAATTACATGTCAGAAGGACTTTAGTGGCTCTTTTATCCTGAGGGCAAAATACAAAAGAATCCAGGGCGTATGGTGCCCCCAAGTATGCAATATCAAATAAATAAGTTATCATGAAATACATACATAAGGTGTGGAAACTATATATGTGAACCAATCAAACGGAAATTATTGAATGCCATTTCATCCTTATTTTTTGATAAAAGCCTTATATTGGAGTTTTTTTCTTATTGCATCATGGCAAGTTTCCTAAAAACACTTATTTATTGAAACATTTTATTTCATAATGTGACTTTTTATAATGTCTCCTCCTTTTATTTATCTTAAGGTAACACGTGTGAGTATGGATTATTACCCAGCATCAATTGCTAATTTAGAGCTACCTCAGCAGTGTTTAGATTCTTATAATAAGTAATAATCCACACTCACAACCTAGTTTAGATGGTTAACTAGCTGGGTCAGTATCATGTGTAGCCTTAATAATTTATGACTTGATTTATTCATTCTTTCATTTATTTATTGGCTGTTGAACACTTAAGGCGTCCATACAGATATGCATATGTGTGTGTGTGTGTGTGTGTGTGTGTTCCTGAAGATGAAAGTGCATGCACTCTTATGTTTGTGTTTGCATTGTTGGATCAATACAGGGTATAAGTGGATTTAAGAGCTTTATTATTGGTTTTACTGCTTGTCTGATGTAGGAATTCTGCAAATTCACATTAAGTATAGTACAGTATATGTATTAGTATACAAGAAACATTCAGTATTTATCAGATCTGTACAATTCAGTCCTGGTGCACAGTCGGTCTTGTCACCATGAGCTACATTACCAGGGCTTTTTTTTTACCTTATCCTCCAAAAACAGTCTTGTAGTGTCCCTCCCTATCCACCCTTAACCCCCCACGACTACTTTGTTACTCTCAAGTGCAATATCATGACATGTTCACCTTCAGTTGAGTTTACTGTACACAAAATTCAATGGCTGGTCACTGTTACTCAATTAAATCTGTCATCCATCAAACCAAACAAATACAGACCAAGGAAAAAGTCTCCATCTTCAGCCACAGTCCACATCTCTGATGATAGTGTTGCCTAAGGTAGATCACAATGAACAAAAGGGCTTCAGGGAAGGTTGTCCTGTTGACACGGTTAATATGGAAAACATCCATCAGGTTTCCTCACTCCTGCTAAATTTACCAGTCATATTTAACTTTTTAATTAGTTTGTCAGATAAATATATGGTATATAACCAGAAGTCAGTTAGCTTAACTGGAAACAGGTGAACAGCTAACTCGGCTCTTTGTGGGAAACATAATCTATCTACCAACAAAGGACTATTTATGCTACCAGACAGAGCCAGGCTAGCTTAAATATTCTTGTACGAATGCCTCTGTAACATCACAGTTTACTGTTCTTACACTTACAGATTTTACAAACCAGATATAACATGCTAATTAGCTAGCAAACTATCTAGCTAGGTACTGGTACAGAGATTTTGCCTTTGGAGAGAGAGCCATGCTAGCTGTTTTTCCGATTCCAGTCTTTATGCTAAGCTAAGCTAACTGTTCCAACAGCCCATTACTTCAAAACCCCAACTGTCCGAAAAATGTCGCATTGGACCATGAGCCCATTTGTCCAACGGTTCTTTATTCCGAAAAACAAACAGCCATGCACCGAATATAGCCTCTAACACACTCTCCCCGCAGTCATTACTTTTCATGATGATGGGCTGTTGGACAACTGGGCTTTTGGTCCAAGGGACATTTTCTGAATATTGGGGTTTTGGACAAATGGACCATCGAAACAATGGCATGGCACCAAGATGATTGACAATACAGTGTATTATAATGTTGAATTGTTGGGTTTGGTGGCAAGTGATTCTTTTTTTTTTATAACAAAAATGGCTAATTCAAGCCTTTCTAGTGTTTGTATCCATGTCCAGTCTTACTCTGCATTAATGCATCTGATGCTGAATTGTTAATTGTACCTCACAAAGGCACCGACCATCCTTTTGCCCTTCTTACCCTTTTAAAGTAGGACAGGATCAATATTGTAACAATGTCCCATTCACATAGATATTGTACAGTAGAGCCTAATGGGCATGAACTGAAACAAAAACTAGAAAAAGACAAATTATTTACAAGTTTAAAAAAAACTACAAATAAAAAAATGTACTTACAAACAAATGTACAACATCAGCGGACACCTGAAATCGTTCCCAGGCACTTGTGATGCAAAACAAACAGAATTACACATTTAATTACTAGAATCTAAGACAATAAGATAAACATAATACCATTTACAGTTGTTATTTTGGAATTAAAATACAACAACCCTTAGAGAGTAGAGTGAGAATACCTTCATTTAAAGTAACACTACAGCATGAAGCTCGGTTTGCTAGTGGTTAGTAATAATGTACAATCTGTCCTGAAAGTAACAGATGAAGTTGGTGATATATGTAGGTTTAGCACAGTAAACCATTTGCTCCTTCAAATATTTACCCCTAAAACGAAAGCAAATAGGTGCTCGGGGTTCTCAGTTGGCAGCATAATAATATCAACAAAACATTTTTGAAGTATGCTTTCACAAATAGATGCAACACAACACAATGTAAAAAGCCCAAACTGCCATGAGTAGAGGAGTGCATGCTGCTACTTAAACAAGCTGATTAATGCAAATGCTGAATCCTGGGTTTCACCTTTACATTTAAGTAATCCAAAACCTTTCGGCTTTCCCTCGGCCTGATCATCCCACATCCTTTGACTTGTCTCCACTGACTTGCCTTTTATCCAAAGGTCATTGTTGCAAACAATGAGGAAACAAGACACCCTTTTTCTTTTTTTCTCTGGCCCGGTTCCCTCTCTTATTCACCTGTTTGAATGATTGTCAGTCGCAAGAATCACTGCTTTGGATAAACACAGTTTCTGTCGAGGGGGGATTAATACGTGTAGTACACAGTCATTCGAGATACCCTGAGAAATTAGAAAAAAAGGATAGAAAACCCTGGATTTTTGTTTTGAATTCTGATTATTTCTGTATGTTTTGTGCACTGGCTAACAATGATTCGCTATATTTTTGCATGCTGTTTACTGGTAAGGTAGCATTTCACCATCTATAGCACACATAGCAAATTATATGGATTTCAAACATACCTTTTTAAGACACAGTTACCTTATATTGGCTACTAATACTTTGATTAAACAGCATATTCTCATGAACCGGTCCATAAGATACACTATGAAATATAACTGGTTGCTGTTTGAAACACGTCAACGTGACCTAAAGAAAGCTGAATGAGCGTTTCCTAAATCTTCGCTCCTTCCAGCACATCATACCTGAACGTCACAGTTGCTGTTTTAAACACGTTGTGAAAGGGTCTCAGTTTCACTTATACAACAAAACTACTTGTTAGGTTAGGGGGTAAAAAGTACATGGTTATACTTAGTCTTACATGGTTAAGAATAATAAAATAAATGGACGTTAGTACCATGACCCAGCTATATGTGGGCTATATCTGGAAGTTATGTTGTGCAACTTCAAATAACAACCTTGACTTTTGTTTTCACACAGGACACAAACTGGTTTCCTGGACCAAAGATCTGTGTATGTTTGGTGCATCCACTGACTGTCGCACCAATGGTAAGTGGACTTTGTCATTCTTTATACCATATCTTTGCCTCAGCTGCTGTACAAACAAACTGACTGTGGGGTCGTCTTGTGTTTAAGTTTAAGGTAAGGGAAAAAGAGGAGGCCGTCTGGGCTTGAACACTGGTCTCCTGGGTAAACACCTTGGGCTAGTTTGATCCATCAACCAGACAAAATTTCATAGGATAGCAACAAATTCAACTGCATTAATTTTTTGTAGGAATACCTGCGAACCATTCATAAGAATAGCCTGGATTTAACAACACCTCATGAGAGTGTATGTGACAGTATATGGCAGGATCCAAAGTCTTTTGTGTCCTCTACAATGAATAAGAATGTAAATGTATACGTGATCTGTGTGTGTGTTTGTATAGTGCATGCATGCATGGTTACATACTGAAGGTCTATGTGTGAATGTATATACAGTGTGTATGGCGTGTGCACTTGTCTGTCTATGTACATACAGTATACATAGTTGTTGAATTCCACATCCGTCCCTTTTCTGGGTCGGCTTGAAGGAGTCTGTGTGTGCAGCTCCTGTGTTATGCAGATCGGCCTGAGCACGTAGAAGAGTGTCTCATGTTGCCTCGGGTCAACGACCTGCTCCACAGACCACCTAGTTGGCAAAGTCCAGCCAGCAGTTCTTGTAGCACTTGTCTGAAAAGGGAAGAGTCTGCAGAAACCACTTAGCTGAGATTAATTCCACGCGTGCTGCAGCTCGATGTCTCATATATTTAAAATATGAGTAAATAGCTGGACTTGCTGAAGAAGAACAGGTTCATTTGAAAAGCGTCCGTTCATCCTTCTTCAGGTTGTCATATTTGCAAACATCCAGATACTCTGCGGTATGCAGGCCACAGTAACAGACACAGGCCATTTGACAAGTTATATTCAAAAAACCAAACATGGCATGTAAATAATGTCGCTTGTCAAGTACGGTCTTGAGACGTTCACTCCTCTTTGGTAGCATAGGTTTGTAAAGTAACATGTAGAGAGACAACACTGGCTAATGGATGCTATAAGTACGGGACAAACTGACTATGAATGTTTAGGAATAAAGATTTCGGAAAGATGTTTCCACAGTAAATTCAGTTCAGAGCCCGTTGATACGGGATGGTGAGCTGGATGTCACACGGTGTGGAAAGGCAGGTGAATATCCAGGATAGAAAATGGAATGATTATAGACTACTCCCCTCCACGTAGGCTTTACACAGTGTGGATTTAAAATGTGAGAATGAATAATTATAAGCACATCCAGATGGTTAAGTGAAGGCTTTTGGCTTGACTAGGTACGGTGATATTCATTCAGTTTTTGTCTAACTTCTGGCATCTCCTTGTCTTGTCTTGATTTAACATGAAACGATTCCTCAGGACTCATGATATTTGACTGCTGGCTTCATGAAGAAATAGCTTAAAGCGATTTGAGCGTGAATTATGTGGATTGAAGGAGGCCATGGAAGAATATTAAGGTTAAGGCATTTTGCTCACTAGAAACTAGACTACAGACGTGGCAGTCGGCTTGGTGGTGCTCGGGCTCAGCACCAGGCTCTGGGCAATGTCGTCACGGTTGATCTTGCGCAGCGCCGTGCACAGCGCGTCGATGCTGGCGCAGTCCTTGCTTGCCCAGTCAGACAGGAGCGCGCGGACAGGATGCTCTTCCTGCTGGAAGGTGGCGATCCGCTCCTCCTCGTAGCCCAGGAGGCCCGCCAGGTTGCACCAGTCGCTGTCCTCCATGTGGTTGCAGTCGTCTCCTTCGCTGCCTCTGAACAGCAACTTCTCCACTTTCTCTCTGGTGTGGAGAGGAAGGAGCAAACACGGCTCCTCATCCATGTTGACAACTGCAGAAAGGAAGAAAACGTTGATGTCATTTCATTACATGAATTGTTATTACCTCCGCCAAGGAGGTTATGTTTTCGCAGACGTATGTCTGTCTGACTTTGACTTGATATTCATATCTCGGGAGTTGAATTATGCTTAAAAGTTCTTACCTTTTTTAAACTAAATATTTGCATATTATTAGATATTGAAAACTTGTGCTTCTGGAGAGAGGGGTTGTTTTTCTTGACTAGGCTATTTCTAGAGCAATGCATGAAATTTGGATTCAACAAGAACACAATATGCAGCTCAAAAATCAGTGATTATTCCACTTCATCTTCTAAAAAGACATTCACAAAGAAAAGTTTGTGAATGTCTTTTTAGCTAAGTCATTAGCTTATTGGCTGGTCAAACGTTTAAGTTAAATTAGACTTGCAGCCAGTACTGCTTGATGCTATTTTCTCCTGCTTGCTTCACGTTGTTTTCTTCCGTTACTATAATCTGTGCAAGCATGTGGTTTTAAAAGTCCTGGATTGTCTGAAACTGGTTTGTCAGGGTAGGAATGGAAACTGCCAGGAGCACATGCTGCCAAAGAAACAGACACTGTCGCTCTGTCAGTGTTGTAAGCCGTGTTTGCTGATTTGCTACAGTAAGTTTGAAAGGTTGTATTCAGGGGGAAGCCACCAGATGCTTCATTCCTGAGGCGAATTCTTAACTCTCGACTGGCGCTGTGTGACAGTTCAGTCTGTGTGTACATTTACAGCAATCCATCAGACTTATGTGTGGATTCGAAGAAAGTCATTACAAGAGGAATTCATGTCCAGATAAACACTGACTTCAGTGCTGAAACATGCTTACGCCCAAGTAAATGCTATAGTTTGATTAATGAGCGTCATTGTGTGTCATGTTGTTTTGGGCGTGGCCTCAGTTCAGGTGTTACCTGTCTGTGCCTGAGTCTGGCCCTGCTGCTCCTGCAGACTCTGGCTGTCCACAGAAATGCCGCTGTCACTGTGCAGCTTATCTCCCTCCGGTGACGGCGTCTGGTTCTGGTTGGCTGTGCAGTTGTTGGCTCCTTGCTTGTTCTGCTTACAGCTGTTCCACCTGCGTGAAAATGAGTCGGACGAGATGAAGGCTCCACTTAGCAAAACAGAGTTGCCTAAACCTCGAGCAGACATGGAGTAACTTGTTTTTCTAGCTACCGAATGAATGTAATTTCATATTTCACTCTGTTCTGGTCTCCACCAACTCCTGAAGGGTTCATCTTGCTCTTTAGCTGAATGTTGCATGATGTTCAAACATATTGCACATTTAAAATTTAACAGTTAACATTGGGCTGTCTGTGTAGGCATTACGACAGGAGCCTGGCTTTCAAATACATGAGAATAGAGTACACAGACCATATTGTGACCCAGAGGACAACAGTGTGCTCTGGCCCAGAAAAGAAACAGATGATTGCATTAAATATGAAAGTGCAAAGAAAGTCAAATCTGATTAAATTTTGCCCATATACATTTGTTTTTGTTTTGTTGTGGGAATCCACATGTGTTTTAATTGCAATAAATGGATGGAAAAATAACTAAATAGTTGAACTTACTAGCTCATGATGCCAATTTGCACAAATTCTGTAGTCTGAAAAAGACTTCATGCTTTGTCTGTTCTGTGCTATGCAATGCAGGAGAATAAGCTTTTACAACAAAGCATCACATGCATGTGTATTCCCCAGAATTCCTGCAATTAAGATAAGATTAACTTTAAACGTGGCTGTAATTTCAACTTGGGGGTCAAGAGTGAGGGGTTAACATTTTAATTACTCAATCTTGTTTTTTATGACTTTTATGAAATTTCTGCATTTTTTTCAAACATTAGAACTCTTTTACCTCTAAAAATCACTCATATTAAACAATCTAAAATGTCAGGAACCATGATGAGCCTTTTTTTTTATTAGTCTGCTTAAAATGTAGCTTCCTACTTCCCCTCTTTTCTCTCCTCACCTCTTGAAGATGATGAAGGCAACAAGGCCGACTACAACAGCTGCCAGGATGGAGCAGTAGATGGGGATGAGCTTGTCGTTCAGGTGGTACAGTGGCTCCTTGGAGTCACCATTAGTGGTGGTGGTGGTGTCTGTAGGACCCCCCGGCAGGAGAACGTCTGGTGAGAAGTCTTCATAGTTGGGGGTGGAGTTATTGGAAAAGGGCGTGGGAGACACTGGATCTTCATAAACTGGAGGAGCTGTGAGAATGAAGCAAATAGAAAGAGACTTAGGTTGTGATTCAGTGGTGAAGCTGCAACATTGTTGCTTCCACACTTGTTTGTGTCCAATAAGAACCTTTACTTCATCATTAGACCACGTCAGTCCACGAGACATCTTTTAAGCCTGATACTACTGTGCCTGGTGTTGATTCTCAAATTTAACCCAGAATGCACTGTGGTTTGGTTCGCTTCCTACCTTTGTTTCAGACTGTGTTCTCACCTGCATCAAGCCACATTCTGGTGCACTTGTAAGAAAACCGAAACCCCAGTTTTTAGCAGACCAGAGGTCAGTGTTTTGGTCTGCACCAGAGTTCGTTTGAACATTCACGCCAGCAAAAAACCAAACGCACTATCCAACAAAAAGCACCAGAGTTAATTTCAAGTGGACCAAACAGCTCAGCTGTGAATGCCCCCTTAATCTGGAAATGTTTTCCTTAAAGAAATGGCAGCTCCTTAAGGCAAAGCTTGTCCCACAATCAACAGTAACAGATGTAGAAACATGCTGTAGACTCTTACACAGGATAATTTCAGCTTGATCCTAAATTTGGCTACAATATGACACATCGTCAAGCTCCTTTCTCTCTGTTTCTTCCCACCATAACCAATGTAACCACAAACGTCTCTCAT
>CAFUXE010001285.1:79009-92038 GCA_903364295.1 Serranus cabrilla
ATTAAAGCTTTATCCTCAATGGAAGATGGTTTTAACGGCAGCGGTAGAAAAACATCAATACTTGTTGTGTCCACTTCTGCTTATCAAATAACCGTTTCTGTTTGTGGTCATTTTCATGGTTTTTAAAAAAAAAGCTGGACAGACGCTGCGATTTATTAATCTTATATGTTGCATTAACTACTCTTACTGGACAGCAAAACTAATTAGCTCCATTTCTCGGCTCCGTCGTTAGCCAGCTTCCCACTCTGTCTGTCTGTCTAATTTTTCGTATTGAACGACACTGACACACTGTGGTTTAACATGCAGCGAGCTCACTGTTTGAATTTATTTACTGACAATCAACAGCGAGCTTTGATCGCCCGCAGCAGAACTTCAGGACTCCCATCTTCACTATGACGATGTTAAACTTTCTGATTGTCGTCTTACCGGTAGCTAACATTATCACACAAGCTAAGAAATGTACATAAGAGAAGAGGAGTTACCCGGAGTTGCATTTCCTGTTTAAGCCTCTGTGCCAAACTAACACCTACCTCTTCAGTCTCTGTTGTACGCAAAGTTAGTTTAAATGTCTGTAATTACAGCAGAACGTCCGTTTTAAAGGGCTAAAGCTGTTGACTGACTGTTGGCTACTAACAAAGGCAAATGGGCTGATTCTGTTTTGCCTTTATTGTTCTCCATTAAGTTAAACTAAAAATGATCTAGTGTAAGTAATGTAGTGTGATGTCAGCAATCAGCCATTTAATAATTTGTATTATTTTGTCATTAATTAGTTTTACTGAAAACTCAACTCCTGGCTTTCACTCTTGGTGTTCATTACCACTGTTTAGGATGAAGGAACTTGAGGTAAAACAGTGTTAAAAGTGATGTATTATCTTTTAAAATAAGGGTTGTGTGGTGGATGTAATTTATGCTGTTGTGGTTCGTGTTGATTTTGAAAAGATGCCTGTTCTGATGATGACGTGACGATTCAATATATCGTGATATCATACACAAGGCGGTATAATGTGTTTTATTGTGATGTAAAAGAAAACTGTCATAGTATGAACAACCTGCTATATGCATAAAATCTAAGTATCTTCTTTACTTTTGTATCCAATCAAAACAGCATTTCATCCATCACAGTCTTTGTAACATCCAAAATATTTTTTTGTGCCATACGTCTATGCTATGGATCTATGCGTGTAAACTATTAATTAAAAATCGATACCGTGTTTTTGAAAATCAATACAGTATCAAAAACATATTACACCACTGAAGTGCTTTGATATTTTCTTGCACCCCAATAATCCGCAGAGCGTTCACGGTTCAAGCGGCCGACTCTGAAGCCCGTAAATAACACAGATGATCCACTGTGAGTCAAGTTTAAAAGCCAAAAACAAAGCATAAAAATCCCCCAAACAGGAAGAAATGGTCACCAAAATATATGAAGGACAAATCTACACTGTCTGTTTTACTCATTACAAGCTGCTTCAAGTAGCCCCATGGGGTAAACTGAAAGTCCTCACAGGCCAAACGGGATCATGGGAGCGGCACAAAGGAGCTCCTTTAGCCTGAGACGCTCTCTGTCTTCCCCACTGTGATAACAGCATCCTTCAAACTGCTGCCCCAAAGGACTGCATGGCTGATCAACAGACTCCTTGTATTGTCATTTCACAAAAGCGTTGATTTAATCTGTGAGGCATCAGGTCATTGGAATGAGCAGTGACTGCAGTCATAAGGAATTTGTGATTTGGAGGGTGATACCCACAGGGTGCGATGATATAAAAGAAATTCAGAGCTCCGTTCAGAGATATGACCTCCTTCTAAACCCTGGACACAGAAAGAGTGTAGTCTTTGTATCTGTGGCCGGGATGAGTCCGTGAAGACAATGAGACAAGCTTTGGCGTGGCATTTAGGTCGATGAGCCAACTACGTCTATAGTTTTGCGCTGAGATGATCTGATTATGTGGACGACAATGTGAATGGCCATCGCTTCGTTCTGCCCGTACGGCGCTGGACAGCAAATATGTGCTCACATAGATTCCATTCAGTCCATCATGACTCGGGGCGACGCACTCAATCAATCAGCTTCACTGGCCCTGCACACAAGTTCATCGTAAACTTGCCCAGTGTTTGGATAGGGTCGTCCCAAAGCCGTTTGCTAAATAGCTGAAATATAAATAATAAATCTCTGAACAAGTGAATTAAGTGTCTTGTTGAAAGAATCAATCCGTTTTTTGGGGGAGTTTCACTTTTCCTCCTACTATAACTCAGAGTGAAACTTTCCCATGAATGCGTTATTCTTCTCTTCGCAGGAAGTTTAGTGTTCGAAGTGTTGAACCTTTTGAACTTAATGGCCTTTTATTGAAGGGCCAGATCACCCAAAGTGCAAATGACATGAAGATATTTAAAGGAGTACGTCACCCGTAAAATGACCATTTATATGTCGATTATTCACCCTATGTTACCTTTAATTATTTTGTTTTTTGGGGATAGATTTAGAGAGTACCAATGGACACAAAAGGGGGAAAGAGAGACGGACCAACATGCAGCAAAGAATTGAACCCGAGCTGCTGTTAAGGACCAAACGTTGTGTGTGCAGCCGGATCATGTAGAAGTCCATATTGGAGTACATCAAAGCCTTAATTTGGTACACCGTGACTTGTTGTACACTTCAATATTGGCATCTGTGAGCTAATCGTCCTACCTTGACACACTGTATCAGTGACGGAGGTGCAGGCCTGTAGCTCCTCTCCCTCGTCACAGGTGGTGCAGGGGATGCACGGCTCCCGCGAACTTTCCTGGTCCGAGTAGGTCTCCCCGGTGCACTCCTCACACACCGTGTCGTGGTCGAACTCACAGCTGAGCAGCATGCCCTGGCCCTCGGGACAGTCGGTGCAGGGTTCACACCGCTGAGAGATTTTGTTCATGTAGTAGCTGTAGTTGCACACACAGGTGGCGTCGTTGGCGTCCGTGCAGGGCGCCTGCATGCGGAGTAGACCTGTGCATAAAGTGCAGGCCTGACATCTCTCTGTGTGACTGAAGTTTTCTGAGAAGGTTTCACCTGAAAGGAGAGGGAAGAAAACCGACACAGAACTTAATATCTGCCAGAAGCCTGGCTATTGTTTCGGACATCCCTTTAAAAGCATTTACAGTAAATGCACAATACTCTGACATGCTTAGATTTATTTTTCATTTTCGATTTGACTTTTGAATATGTCAAAAGTCAATCATTTTAGGTGTTTTGCAAATTAGGATTATGTTATCTTCAGGATTCGTGTCCCTGTGTGAAACCAAAAGTAAACAATGTTATTTGAAGTAACTCAACTTTACTGCGTTACGTTTTTAACAGAACCTACGTCTCTTCCAGTGTGATTGTTGTTCTTGTAGGTCAATTTTGGCATTTATGTGCTCTTGTTTTACTTTTACTTAAGTATCTTTTATAACATCCAACTCAGAACTTTGTATCCCTCGAGTTATCTTTTAGCTTAAACTGAACGAAACAGCGTCCTTTGTCAGTTTCTAAACCTAACGAAAGTGAAAAGTAACAAAACAGCAAGGGGCCATTGAATAGAAGGGAAACCCTATATTAAACAATAATGTGAGCAGTATATTGGTTGATTTGTTTTGCATTTTCTGTGTTAGAAAGTTGTCGTTAACCATGTCACTTCTCAACTTTGGAAAGCTAAATCCAAATTTGAAGAATTCCCAAGTCACACTTACATGGGAATCCAGTTTTAGGGTCATCCCCCCTGAGGAGTATGTGACTTCACAGAGGTCTCTTTGGACAGGAAAAGCAGAAACATTTCTTTCATGCATCACATGCATCACACATGTTCCATAAAGGCCTGAATACCTGACAGATATATCTGCAGAGGACGCAATCAATATTGCATGTTTTATGGAATTGTATTTCGGCTGGATAGAGAACTGGGAAACACACTAAATAATGCAGCAGACCTTTTTGTAAGAGCAGTGTGTGTGTGTGTGTGTGAGTGAGTGTGTGTGTGTAAGATAGAGAGCGATAGGGAGGTGTGGGAATAGACTGTCAAAGTATGACCTAAATATCTCTATTATGTATGATGTTTAACTGTTGACAAATTTATTCTGCAACACTTTTTATTTATCTGAGTTGACTGAGATGAAGTAGAGCTGAAACAATTAGTCAAATAATTGCTCAGTTTATCTACTAAAAAATCCTTTGCAACTGTGATGATTTATTATCAAACATTGCCAAATATTCTATAGAATTTTCTGCCGTTATTTGTTTTATGTGACATTAAATATAAAGTCTTTAGCCATGAAGTACTTGTTGGACAAAACAAGCAATTTGATACCATCAGCGTAGGTGTTAAAATAGTATGATGGGGATTTTCACTCCATTCATTCCATTTAATAGGACAAAACTTAATTTAATAATTGAAACAGTAACCAGCAGATACACTGGCAATTACCTATAAATGTAGCTAATTTAAACTAAAGTTAACAGTGCAGATAAAGCTTTAAGCACCGTATTACCGTATTAACAATTTCCCCTTGGGGATTATTAAAGTATTAAAGTATTTCTGATTAAAAGTTCTTATTATAACTGTGTGTCACATTTCCAGATCCTTCCTGTGTTGTCTTTTCTCCTTCACCTAAATTATTCTAATTATTGTTCAATGTGTTCATAATTTTATTAACCAACTTGTCGATGAATTGTCAGAAAATCCAACCATTTTCAACCTCAACCAGCTAGTTCCAGATAATTTGGGTAACTGTGTGTGGTAGGAGGCAGCGGGGGAGGTTGTCTCTCATAGCATATCAAGTTTTGGTCTGCGTCACGAGCCCACCAACTGAGGCGAACGCTCTGATGATGCAGAGATTAAAACAAAGATGAGGACAGATAGAAGCTGAGGCAAAAGATGACAAGAGAGCCAAGACTGTGTTATTTGAGACGTCCCAAACTGGTGGCGTCCTTTACATTTTTGTTTAATTGTGTCTTGAAGGAGGTGGACAGTCCAGTCATACACAATTACTCCCTCCCCCTCGTCCCATTATCTCCTGCATCACCGTCCCTCTCTTCTACCAGACACACACACTCAGACTACCCTCACCCCCCTCCCCTCCCACGAGTGCTCTCAGAGCCATTATCATAATGCCATGCATCAATAATGCAAGTCAATACATTAATAACGCTAGCCTGCAGCATGGTGGTGGGGGGGTGACGGGGGCGGAGGGGTACAGACGGTCTTTTCCCGGCTCAGCACATCGTATCATAACAGGACTTTCACCTCTACTCGAACATTCAATCCTTTCTTTTCAACACCCATAAAAGGACTCCTGACTTGATCCGCTCCGGCTACTGCGCAGCGTGATTTGTGTGTGTCGGGTGAATGTGTGGGAGTTCTGTCTTTGTGTGGTTGAATGTGTGTTTTCCTGGATATGTGTGTGTGTTTGAACCATTAGCTGCTGGCTGAGAAGTGGTCTCCATTCCAGCTGGACTTGCTCTGTTTCATCTCCACCCATCTGTTCATTCATCCAAACTCCTCCGTGTGTTTTAGCTGGCCGTCCTTCTTAGCACATCAGCCAGGCCGCTGCTAACTGTCTGCACTGAATGAAGCCTGAACGCCATCTGTAAACCACAGTCTGTTTCTTATAAATGGGTGCTTGTGCACATTAGATGTTATCAAGTGTGGGCGACGTGCCTGCAACAACACACGCAAAGACATGTGTTGGGTGGGAGTCGGTGTTGAGTAAGAATAATTGTTAGACATAAAAAATTAAGTACTTTCTGTCACATGTGGTTTTGTTAAAACCAAAGCTAATTACATCCAAAAATGAAAAGACGTATTTCCATGATAGATGAGCTACAACAGCCTTTGTGTCTAATCGTTCATTAATTTAATAAGGCACATACAGTTTACAATGTTAACGGTAGCAGATTTAAGACTCAAAATTTGTAAAACTTTTGGAAACAAAGATTCTGTGGTTTTACAGTACAAAACCAAGCTTTTCATTTCAAGCTAATGATTGTTTCTAGCCAGTTTTATCACCAAGTTGGCGTGAACTAATGATAGTTCAACTCCAGTTGGTTGAAACTCAGCTGACTCTTTAATGCTCCCAGTTAATCTGTATTAAAATTTAAGAAGAACACACAGTCACATTGAATATTAATGTGACAGCTATATACATGATAAAAGGGCAAAGCTTTTAGGTAAATGTTATCGTCCATTAATAGCTGCTTAGCTTGCATACTTTGAAAAAGTCAGAGGTTACTTGTGCTTTATGCTTGTATCTTCAAACTTCAAGTATATTTGGACTTTTAGTATCATGAGAGAAAAGGCTTTGCAGATGATGTAACAATATCTTGGATGCTGTAGCCTGTTGCACCGGCTACATATAGGCCTAAATTCTATCTTAAGTTATCAATCAAAGTCTGCACTAAACTTTGCATTGAAACTAGTGAGTTTGATACTTATACTGTGCAGATGTTCTGTTGTAAGTTGTAATTATGACTTCTTTGGAGCTATTCAGCTGGTGCAACTTAAAATGCTAGGAGCAACAGGAGTATCAATGTCCCCAGAAAGACGTTAGCTAACGTTAGCTTTTAATCTCAGATAGTGCCTCAAATGGTTCCCACACAGTTTGTAATGGGTTAGTCGCTAGTTGTGAAGTTGTCTTTTGTTGTTATTTGTCATTTATTGAAACCTGTAACTCCACAAATAATTAGGTTTGAAATATCTTGGCAGAATAAACGCTGGGTTGGGTTGTTACTGTAGGCAGTAAGCTAGTTAGCCACACATGCTAATGTTCGCAGCTATCTTTTTCATAGCTCTCTGGAAAAACCATAGACTGTAAAAATAAGGGAAAAACACAAAGTGCGGTATAAACAATAATGCAACATAGCAGCCATATATATCGTATGTGTATATAATGTATATATATTTATGTATGTTTATAATGTCTTATTTTCAGTATTTTCTATTTTTTTTTCTAATTTGAATTTTCCCACTGCGGGATAACTAAAGTATTTTCTTTTGAACCAAAAATACTCTTTGTAATATATTACTTAATTTTTTCCAATTAAATGTTTTGTTTTAGGAGAGGCTAAGAAAACGAGAAACCACTATACCTCCTCTTAATAAATGAGTATTACAAAGTTTGACAGCTAAACAATAATAAAAACAAACGGCTGTTTGCTTCAGGACTTAGTGAATGCTCCATTGCCAGGTAGGAGCCTTAATATCTGACTGATGGCTAAGACTTCAAAACAAGTTGTTGTTATAATGCTTCTGCACACGCACTCTTCAGCTCTATCAGCCTGCATTACTGATGTAATCAATATGTTTGATGTGTTCTTAAAATATCACGGTGATGTTATCTGATGGGCGGCTATCTGCTTTGCATTTCTCTTTTTCCATGAGGCAGTGCAGAGCCTGTCTGGCCTCACGACAGTTTCGAGAGCCTGTCACTGTCTGTGTTTGTTCCTGTCTGAGCAGGACGAGCACTGTGAGAGTGAAAGTCGTCACCCTGAGAGCACTTCATGTTGTGCAACAGAAAGAAGTAAACTCAGAGACGCAGCTAATGCCATTAATTAAAATCATTTCAAACTGAAAATATAGTTTTTATACAAGTAGAACTTCAAAATGTTTTATATAAACAGTCCAGGGCTTATTTTTCTGTGCAAGGCAGCAATATTTTATGAGGATTTACCTCTTGATCTCACTTATAAACACATAAATCATTCCAAGAAAGCCCACAAAAGTATAAATAAATCATTTTCTCAGTGTCCACATTCTTGTGACTTCTCTCATGACCTTAAGTCTGAATCATTTTTCTGACTGTGGGGCTCCTTGGCTCAGGGTTTGCCATCCTTCACTGACCCAGGGAGGTTTACAACCACTTTCTAGCCTGGATGCAGGGAATTCATAAAAGGAAAAACTCTGGGAACAGTGTAGAAACTGGCAGTGGACCAACCCTGGCCTCTGCAAGCTCAAGCTAACCTTTGACTTCACATAATATATTTGCACAAAAAAAAGGCTTAAATGATGATTTGTTTTCCCTGCACTCAAGCAGAAATGTACCTCTTGCAAAGGTCTTATCCTCAAACATCCCTTTGAGCTTCTCTAGTCACCAGTCATGCTTACAAAACTGAAATCTTTACTTCTAATCATCTTAATCAGCGTGACATAACAACTTGTCTGATGCTCTAAATATCTTCCACTGCAACAACATTTGGAGCTGGTCCCACTCTTGTATCCTCTCAATATCACTGTCCTGGTGAAGTCTTACAGTCCAGCTTCTCTCCCTACATGGTCAGGGCCATAAAAAGGGCAGTAACGCTGGAGCACAGTTCGGTCTGGCAGCTAGTTTGTTTCCTGACGTGCAGTTAAAAAACGCAAAGGATTTACATTTGCTTTACTATGCGCATATTTTATGCAAACTGATGTTGAGGTCTGTTATGTGCAAAAAAAACCTGTGGTCTATTTTTAGCAATGTCAGTCAGTCCAAACTGAAATATCTACGCAAAGCTGAGATTAAAATGAAATTCGGTACAGATATCCCTGCCCCCCCAGAGGAGGAATCTTAATGACTTTGGTGATCCTCAGACTTTCCATCTGGCTCCACCAGCACACACACTTTTCATCTATTACTATCATCAGGTCCAAATTTAACAATCCAGCAACCCGCGGGTGGGCTCAGTTGGCGTTTTTTCTCTCAGAGGCTGTAGCGGGCTCAGTGGAGATACCGGTATCATATGAAACAACAACCAATAATGTTAGATATCTTGACAGAAAAGTGGCATGTTAAAGCTCCAAATAATAGAATAGAATAGAATAGAAATTGGTTTTATGGGTACCCTGAGTCTCCCTTTTAAAAACCTGCTCACTTAATGCTCATCCCACACAGTTTCTGGCAAAACATGCAGTTTTTCTCATGTTATTTTAAACCTTTGTATTTAAATACGTCTGCGACTTCTTCGTAAACAGTCTTGGGATTGCATTAATGTGGTATCACTGGAAAACTAAGGATTTTGAAACTTGACCTCACTGTATAAAATGACCTTTTCTAGGATAATCACAACCTCATTGAACTTTACAGCCATGAACTAGAGACTTAGAGCATTCAGAGGATGTATAGCTTTCTTGGATATATTGAGAATAAGGGGGTTTCTCAGCCAAGAAAAGTTTTACCAAACCACAGCATGAATTTTTTATACAGTGGGGGGTTGGACGGCATGGGTTAAATATGGTCAGTACTTTGTTTTTGTGACCAAACTGCTGTAAAACTAATAATCATCCCATCATCCTCAACAATACTCTCTTTAGTGTTTAAAGCAAATGTTAGCATGCTAACACGCCTAAAGTGAGCCTGGAACCATGCTTAACATGATACCTACTAAACTTCAGTATAAGCAGCGTCACTGTGAGCATGTTAGCATGCTGATATTAGCATTAAGAATATGGCACCACTGTGTGTAAATACAGCCTCTCTGAATCACAAGCTCGCTTTTCCAGAATCTGTGTATTACTTTATTTAACATTAAATTCTGTCCAAGAGTTGGGTCAATAAAAACTACAACCCGTACAGCTACTACTACTACACAAAAGAAAATGCTAGATCAGCTTAACTGTTGATGTCATACTAAATCAAAATATTAACCGTTTTCTTTCACTGGGTCACGGCCCCTGGACTGTTTTGCCAAAATCTACAGATGCTGTCATCGTCACGCCCAGATTTATTAACTGTGTGATGGTCCTGCAGCAGGATTCTGGGTCCTAATTCATTCTTTGCGGAAACATTGTTGTAATTTATGATACTTCATACTAAAAAACTGCTGTTTGAACCATGTACCTTCTGCAGAAACGGCACAGTAGAGGCTTTTTATGAGGACGACATAACTTACAGAGAGAACGTACTCGTGGCGGCAGCTTCATGTTTTTGTGTCAGATGAAACACTCAATCACTGCCAGCGCTCGATACATGACATGATGTATGTATGTGTGTGTCACTCTCCAACACAACTCCTTCATCAGTGTGTTTGACAGCTGTTGTTTGTGTTACTCACTGTCAAGGCAGGGGGCGCAGACAGTCTGTGCGGCTCCACACGGCGTGACGACGCCCTCGCCGGGCGGACACTGCTCGCAGCATTCTCCGCTGGTTGTGAACTGCCCCGACAAGCACTCCTCCTTATTGGCCAGAGCCCCAACCTGCCAATCACCAGAGAGATCATTCAAAGTGGGACAAGCAAAGGTACATTTTCTACACAGCACTAACAATACATGAACACAGAGCTACATTCACTGTCTTAATTAAAGCAATGCCTAGTGTTGTGCAATGTGAGCAAACAAAGCGTGTTTTTCCTTTTTTCCCCCTCATTTCCAGAAGCCCTTAAGAGGTAAAAACATTCAGCATTTCCCAAGAACAAACAGAAGAAAGACTGACTTTGTCTTTAATTATCAGAGATCCCCTAAGACTTATTTTGGAACCACTTAACCAGCCGTTCCCAGCACAGGCGTCAGGATTGAGCAACAGGCTGCGAGATAAAATTTTAAGTGGGTGTGAGAAGATTAATGGGATAGGAAATGCAGATTCCAGCCACTCAAACTGTCCATTGTTGTCCAAGTTCTTACTCTATTTTCTGTGTTCTTGTGAAACACTTAAGAGCTTTAACTCACTGAGCTTCTGAAAGTATTCAAATGACTGTATCTAAAATAATTACAGCTCATAGATAAAAGGGATCTGAAGATACATTGCTTCTTTTTAAAGGGCAAAAAGTTTGACCCTACATGTATGTAAGACTCATTTTAAAGGCATACTGTGCAGATATTGTCACTTACTGTTCATGAACACAACATTCAAACTTGCCCTCTCCTCCCTGGCTCAACTACAGTGACGGAAAACCTCCAGATTCACTCTCACTTCACCCCTCATTATAATTTTTTGGCGCTTTGTTTGCCGTTTTTGGTAGCTTCAGGCCTAATCTGTGACACCCAGAAACGTCCCAAACACAGCATAAACAAAAGAGGAAATAAACAAGAATCAGTCACACCTAAAGTCACAGATCCAGTAATAAAAGTATGTAAAACTTCACACTCAGACCACTTAGCGCTGGATTATATCACCGCATTCTTCAAACAGTAACCTGTCGAGTGCTTTATCTTAGCTGTTGACAGGTGAAAGATGTCTTTGCGTGCCTCTACATTTGCAACACAACACGCTTGCATGCCTGCTTGCTCGCAGGGCTCTTAAGGGTGTTTCCAGGAGTCGTGTGTATGTGACCTTTTGCATTATATCACACTAAAGCTCTCCTTTCTCACACTGGTTCTTTTTATCTTCCGCACACCTCGAACTGCAAAGCGAGCATTGATAAAAGCAGGGATTGCCCTCTGACTGAGCTTGTCTTCGATTCAGTCCAGATACATTATAGGGATTATTTTTATTTATGAGGTTATCATCTGTCGGGCCTTGTGTATCTCTCACGAGTTGACAGACAAGCTGCAGATCAGAGGGCAAAGAAAAGCTATGTGCTGAACCTTTCTTGATCCCATATTTCATAAAAAGTAGCCAGTGTGGGATTACAAGTAGCTTGCTCGTGTGAATCATTTCACTTTTAACTGATTTCGTTCCAGGTCGGTTTCATACCAATGTCAGTAAGAGTGAGTCACACACCTATTTACACAGTTCGAGCGTGTGTGTGTGTTGTGAGGTTCAGTTAGTGCGAAGGAGGTGCGCTCGACATAAATCGTCAGGGTTCAGGTGTGTGTGGAATGCTGCCGACAAGAGAGAGGAGCTCTAAAAAACATCAAGTGTCCCCTCAGGCACTTCTGAGTCAGCTGGCAGATAATGTGTGTGTGTGTGTCTGTGTGCACACACTTGTCTCCCTTTCGCCCTTGATGATGTCACGGCCCATTCACCTTCAAGTCTCTGGTATTCAGGTAACCACGTTGTCAAGTCTTTGGGCTTTGGAGGAAAACTTTTGACTTAAAATGTTTCATGAGGCATTCATGGTAAAATCGTAACAGTGTCTGCAGGTGATACGGCACTGATTTCATCCTGCAGGGACTTTAGTCTTTGGTCCTTTTTATGTTTTTCTCTCAGTTAAATTAATGAATTCTCCAGTGTTGTTTATGATATTTTCTAGGGCTGAGTATCGTTCAAAAAGTTTGGATTTCTATTCGGTTTCTGAATGGTATTGTATTGTATTTCTGTATTAGCAGACTCAGGGCCATTAAACATGCAAAACAGGCACTTCACAATAGTTACAGAACAAAAAACACAATAAAAAAACCTTTTTCTTTTTTTATAAAATTCTTTTCCAAAGAGTAACATGATGCATTACAGCACAAGTCTTGATTCGTAATCTTTCAGCTTCTTTTCAACACACACTGTAGTTACGCCCCTCAAAATAATCATACACACCTGAGCCCCGCCTCTGTGTGTAACATAGCTTTTTTCCCTGCATGCTTCTATGACGTGTAGCATTACAATAGACATTGTTTGATCTTATCACAAGCACAGTGCATGCTTATTGTCTCACTGCTAAGGAAGTGTTGGCGGGCTACTTTTAAAATGTTCTCCACTACAGGTTGCTTTATCAAGATACCTCAAAAGTCATTTCATACATAATCTATAAAAATACTCAAATCAAGTGGTGCAAAAAACACATGTCTAACAGCGTCCTGCTTGTGTGTCTCTTTAACAAAAGTTTATCAGAAAGGCCTCATAAGAATTTTAAAGCAAATTACCAAACAACAAGGGGCGCTCAGAGAGCGCAGACCTCCACCGAGGCTGTGCTTAATCTTCAAACGTTGATGAAAGCGAAAAATAATGAGTGTATCTGCCCTGTGATTTAGAAATGCTCCAAAATTAAATAGTTTCTCCCTCGGCCCATGCTGCACCCTTTCATTACGTTTCATGAAAATTGGTCCGGTGATTTTTTCTGTAATCCTGCTGACGCACAAACGAACAAACCCATCTAAAAGCGTAATTTTCTTTGGTGGAGGTGAAAAAAAAGTCATACCTTTAAGTAATCTATTCATTAAAGACAGTAACTGTATTCAGAAT
>CAFUXE010001285.1:100068-142118 GCA_903364295.1 Serranus cabrilla
TGCATTTGGTTCGGTTTAGGCAACTTGGTCAGTTTTAGGAAAAGATCATGTTCTTGGTTAAAATAAATAAGTTTATATCATAACTTAAAGTACATATGTGAGTTTTTCTACGTTACTTGTGTGACGTGAGTTGACTTTTGACTGAGCATTGACTTTTGGTTTTCCATGGGACATGAACAGTGGGTCACACGTCTGTGTTGATTCAATATAGAGAATCGGTTTTTACTTTTTAATTTGACTTCCCATGGAAACTGCCCGATTCGCTTCATATCCTTAAAACAACCACGTGTACAATCACAAGTGTGACTATTCTGATGTTTAATGTCCCCGACAACCACTGTAGCCTCATTTAGCCACTTGTTACTAATCGCCTTATTAAGGACACGTAAAATCATCAAAATGTGCAAGTTGATGTATTTGCTAACGTATTTTATATCACACAACAGAACGCAAACATCTCGTCAGCTTGTGTTAACCACAGACCTTATTTCCGTCTTTTAACCAACAACACATTTAAATCCTCATTGAGTTTGAGAGGTTAGATCTCAGGACGCTAAAATGCTAACTTACTTTACTCCAGTTTAAGAACTCGTTGTACGGCCATTAAGCTGATTGTACAAACAACCGAGGGTATCGGGGGCAACAACTTGTTTTTCTTTTTACCAACACTGACCACTCACTGAGCACAAACAGCAGGGCAATGCGATCCACAGCCTGCTTTGCGAGCTTTCCTTCTAATGCACTGTAATAGACGGAGAGGCATCATATGACGAGCCAAGGAAGCCCTTAAATTACTCTGAGAGCACTCACACCAATAACTGGCATGAGAGTGATATCATGTTGTGTTCAGAGAGCTCTGCAGTGCTGGCGGTGCACTCCTGTTATGTCGTTTATTTGGTAAACAACTTCAGGATCAACAAGCCAGCATCATTACGTGCAATAAAGCTTCAGGCTGGTGAGCCGCTGCAGATATACTTAATTTCATTTTTCTCTAGTCGGGTTCAGAGCGAGCCTCGGACGGGCCAGATGGCAGCAAACCCCGCTTCTTCCCGTGGGACTCCCTCATCTGCGCTTTATTGATCTGATCTGTCCATCCCCTTTTTATCCCTGCTCTCCATCCTCTAATAAGGGTTCTACGTTGTTAGATTAAACATTAAAATCTGGTTCTTTACCCATTCATCCTCTGCAGAATCGCAGGGTTGTTTCATGGTTAATGGACCCTAATCCGATGAGACGTTTAACTGGGTCCACAGATGCACTAAAAACACACAAATAAAAGCATAAATACAAATGTGTTTCTGCTGCAACTAAAGAGGCTTCTTACAGAGGTTTCTTTTCTGAATGCTGATATTTCTCATTACCATGAGCTTTACTCACTTCCCTCCAAAACTCTCAGTGAATGAATGAATGAATGAGTGTTGTATGTTGAAGAACTTGTGACCTTTCAACTGTGACCTGAGCTGAACCCTGAGACGACACAGTGTCGGTTTCGTGTTTGAGGAATGTGTTCATGCATGTCATACGTTGATATTCTCTGCATCGACTCGTACAGTCACATCCTCATTTCTGTTCAGCAGGATGTTCGTGTGTTTGTGTAAAACACGTTCGCCCGTCCTCCAGGATCAATAGAATAGTATTGATTTCCAAGTTTTTTGTTTCTCTGCTGCTGAAGAGAGGGGACATTGAAGAGACTTTTCTGGGGGGTGAACAGGCCTTTGTATTGATCAGATTTGGGCGGACGCAGTTGGGTTTTACACACGCTGGAGTAAAAATGAGCCTCAGGCTGTTCACTGTCAATGCAGCCCATTATGCATTCAGAGACGCACAGATTTGGCTGATATGAAGCAAGTACATGCACAATAATCACCTGCTGGATTCAGACTCAGAGGTGCTTCATGTTGTACTGCAGCTCTGTGAGAGCTGAGGATCTGTTCAGTAGATTCAAATTGAATGTTTTTACTAAATAAGATTCAGAAATGACATCATTGTTATGTCATCATGCTGTTTCTGTAAATGTTACAATAACAAACGGAACCAAAGAGTCGAATTTTAAATGTTCTGACACTAACAAGGGCATAAAAATCTAATTATTCATCATGATGCATCTCATGTGTTCAACTTAAACACTTTGACACATGCTTCTGGTCAGCTTAATCAGTATATTTCTGTTCTTTTAGAATATTATTAGTAATAAAATGTAACCTGGCAAAAAAAAGTACCAAACTCCCTCATGATGACTGAAACATTGCTGCCCCCTGCTGAGCAGAAACGTCACAGCTGCTCAAAGACGACACTGTGCAAAAGGCCCATCAGATTTACTAACTAATTATTATTATTACAAGTCCTAATGTTGAAAAATGAAAAATTGAATATCTGTATTTGCATGACATGGCTCCACATGTTATGTTTCCCCCCCAAATAATAATATTATCATATTTTTAAGTTTTTAAGAGTATGTAGAGATTCAAATTATCAGGGCTTGTACTTTAATTTGTTCTTTTTTTTAATATACAAAATAATAATTATATAAAGTTTATAAATAGGTTTGATATTTTGATGTATGTTATATAGCTTTTTATTACAGTTTTTTTTAGTTGTGTTTAACTGTTTTAATGTTTAATCCCACTGTTCTGGATGAACCACACCTGTCTCCATGCAGCCTGTCACCCCCATGATGTGCATGATGTATAAATAAGGGTGTGCGGCCCATTTTTCAAGCATTCTGACCAGATGAAGATCCAAGTAGGATCAAAACATATTTATCATTAAACTATTATGGCCTGCAGTAAGTGTGCACACACTCCTTTAACACAGAAAAAGCTGACTCGTACATTTTCTCCAGTTATGAGTTGAGTGTCTATCTGTCGAATAAGCCATCAAATCTGCAGTCATGAATGATTGACAGTCATTCATCATAATAATTTGGTCTGAATGTGCTGTAAGTACTAAAACATCAGCCTCGTTCCTGCACAGCTGCTGCTCCTCAGCTCCTTTCTGATTACCTGTTGTGGATTTCGTGCCTGCACGCTGGTTTTATTCTGCTTATAATCCTCTACAAGCCTGGTTCTAACCGAGTAACTTCCTAATGCTGCAGGTGAACATAAGAATCAGTCATGCAAAAGTGTTTAGTCAGCTCTCCGTCTTGTATTTTTATGTTATGGCCAAAATATTAGATCAGTGCAGAGAGCTGCGTGAGGACCCCTCTGACACTCTTTGACCTCTGTCCATTAATGTGATAGTGCAATGTTTTGTGCATTTGCTAAGCTCATATGTAAAATGCAACACATTTAACTACTGTAGATAATGGCGTCAGTAAAAAGTGCATCATTATTTTCGTATAAAGCACCAATAAAATGCAAACATCTCAAGTGCAATTACCTAAAAATTGTGCAGCATGTACTCTATAGGTTTGACCATTCTCAGGTGCAGCTTGATTTTCCAGACGAATGTCTTCCACTCGACATGAAATATTAAATCATTTTATATGTGATATAATTTGCATTGTTAGTGCCGTTTGCCTCTTTTTCTTTCTGTGATATAATTGGGCATCAAACTGGAAGCAGCCATGACTTTTTGATTAATCACATAGATGAGAGAGTCTGCGACATGTTGCTGAAAGTTCAATGTTTGGCACTTCTGATTTTCTTATTTATAATTGATTTATGAGAAACCTCAAGCGAAGGACAAACGCTTGGTGACCATTGTCAACCATAACCTTCCCAGCTGAGCGAGAGCATCTACCTGCGGCCCCTGGCGGGGTGTGGTCGAGGGTCAGGGAACGGTTGTCTTCGGCTGAATGGCCTCTTGTGTGAGCCAGATGTGTTTTGGTGATAGAGTCCCTGTGCCCCTGGACAGCTGTTATCTGGCCTCTGTCCGAGTGAGGGAGGGGTGCTTTCTGACGTTGGAGCCCTCAGCTCAGGGTCTGAGCTGTTATTTATGTAACATAAATATATATATTTTTTAAATGGCTTCCAACATCTGTGAACACGACCAACATAGTGAAGACCGAACAAAATCCTAAATTGTAATACAACAAAGAAACAATATTATGTAATATAGCATCAAAGCCGATAAGTGCTGCTGGTGTCCTCTATTTACAGTCTGTACCGTTGAAATATATACTGTGTACTGTTTACTAAACATGTCAGTGGGAGAGCAACTGGCACGACATTTGCTGAATTAATGTATATGGGCAAGAAATAGTTTCTTATTTTGCCAAATTGTCACACTGCACTGGGGTAAATTACATTTTATGTTGGAAAACATTATGAATGAGGTTAGGTCAACTGATGTAGATATCTAACATATTTATAAAATAAAGAATGTAATACTTGAATTAGACTTAGTACTTCCTACTTTTACTGCTTTCATCTGACAAGTACCTTTATATTTAAATACAAAACATGTAACAAGCTCATAAAATATGAGGCACGTTTACAGATTAAACTCACTGTAAACAAGATGTTAAAATTAGCTCCAACATGCATCAGTAACAATCATAGAACAATATAATAAAAGCATAAACACTAAATGGGACTTTTTTCTTTTAGTCTGCTCCACATGAGTACAGTATGCATGTGTGCAACCATGCATGTGTAAATGTATATATACAGCGTGTGTGTGTGTGTGATAATCTCAGGTAAAATGTCAACAGATGTAACACAAAGCGTGCAGGTTGCTACATTCCTGGTTGAATTGATTAAAATGATGTTTCAGTTTGGCTAAATGTTGTTTTTCACTTTAACAGAGAGAAAAAAAAAGCCATTTTTCCTTCCAGAGGGTAAGTCACCTTTACTTTTTGCCAGCAGGTTCAGTGTCAAACTCTAATGTACAGATGTCTCAATGTTTAAATGTCTCAGGCTGCAGTTTCAGGAGATGGTCAGATACAAGATGGTGGCCATCTTAAAGGGAGAGGCCGAGAAGAAAGGAAGGAAGAAAAAAGGTGAAAGGCCTTCCTCCAAAGTTCCACTCTCCACCCCAGCGGTGTTGAAGGTGAGCGACCCGGCGCTGTAATCCAAGCCTTTGTTGTCCTCACAAACACAGACATTAAATGTGATAAGATGCTGGCTGGATAATGACACAGCGCGACTGGTTTTCTGCACATACCAAGTCGCTGTATTTACTATCAATATTATGGGTGAGACCAGAACACGGCGCTCTGTTGGATGTGTGGTTCAGAGAGAATTAGTCCAAGTGTGTGTGTGTGCTGCCTGATAATGGGTGGTACTACCACGCACACACACACACACACACACACACACACACACACACACACACACGTATGCAGTGACAGCTTTAAAGAGGTGGTGTTTATAAAGTCACGCTTTTTTGCCATTCTGGGGTCAGTCACTTGTCACTGCTGAGTGCCTGCAGGAGGTAAGTGTCGCGCTTACTGCTGGAGTTATGAATGACATTAGTGCAATAATGCATGAAAGATACAGGAACTGTTCAGTGTCTTATGGTCAGTGCTGCAGGAGGAGGATGTGCAAAGATTAGTTCAGGATTGTCTGTTTAGTTTGATTTAAATTATGAACCACAGAGCTTTGCAACCATCTTTCAAAAAGTAAGAGAAGGCATGGAAGTCTGCAGATTTGATTTCTTGATGAAGTGAGACAGCTGAGGAGGAAATCTAACAATCCTTACAAAATGTATAGAAATACTTAATGGAGGCTCTCAAGTAACAGTACAACTGATGATTCTAAGAGGTAAAACATCCTCTTCACTGCAGGTCCAGTTAGATTTACTGTAATAAGGGTGGTGCTCATTTTTAATGCTTCAGTTTAGTTAGTTAGAATGAAAAGAAGGCCTGACTTGTTTTTGAGAAATCCATTCAGAAAAACACATAAATGATGCAGCTTGGGGGGAAAAAGTCTGAATTTGGAGAAAAGATTCAGCATGTACAGTTATCATTCATTTCCCACATGCATACTGCCAATTACACACATAGCCACATCTATAAGTATGTGTTTTTGTTTATGTGTGTTGGATGCATATTTGTCTGCAAAACAGAACCAAATCATTTGCAAATTGTCATCTCAGTGCCACCTGAGACACATGCTAAAATATAGATTTGCAGACACATCTGCACCTGTGTGCACTCTGCACATACTCATAATAATATACATATATATTCATTTATTCACTGTTCATTTAAGAACGTGCACATTTTTACTTGTTGATTCACACGTGCACATGTACACGCCTACGTGCACGCACTGCAGGCGGCGTCTAGTCCGTCTAATCTGAATCTTCCACCCTTTGCTCAGCTGTGTTTTGGAAATAAATCCTGTTGTTGTCACAGACAACTTCAGCGCTCCCGTCCAATCTGACATGAAATGGACACTCTGGAGATATCTTACATTAGACTGAGGTCGCCAACAACTACCTGAATCCCTTATTTACCACATGTTTTATATCTTATGTCTTTCTTGTAAAACTTTGAACAAGCACATTTAAGATGAACCAACTGAAACACACAGTTACATTGGGAAAATATTCTCAGTTAATATTATTTAGTGCGACATTGAATAAAATGTGTATTGTGTTTGTTCCAGCTGCCTGGAGCACCGACGCCAACCCAGTGCAGAGAGTCAGGTAAGGGACAAGCACACACACACACACACACACACACACTGTATCCGAACTCCAGGCACACGACATGTATTGACAGTCCAAACATGTCCAGGGCCAGCCATCATTAACCTCCACAGCGGAAACGTGCAGTGGCCCAGAGCGCGGAGCCGCCTGGTCTGTGACAGCGTGTTTACATTTACAAACACCAAGAAGTGTCACTTTCACCTTTCCACAGTAGCCTGATCCATATCCACACCGGTGCTGCCAAGGAGAGGATAGAAATCATCCTCATGTGACACTCTGCTGCGGTGGAAAACAACACCCAAAATATCATCCGTGTTTTTGTGATGCAGTAAAGCGTGAACGTGGTTTTATCTGATCCTGCTCTGAAGGCAGCGTATCTCTGTCAGGGGCCATAATAAGGCACGCACAAGTTTAACCTTTTTAACCTGCTCAAAGTCATTCTGGGAAATGTATGAGTGAATTAGAAGGGTGGATATGGACATGTGTATGTTGCTTTAGAGAGACTTTTAATAATGTGAACATCCCCTAAAAATAACCAGTTACTTGGTTTAAAAGCTTGTTGTTCTTGTGTCTATTTTCAGGTTAGATAACGAGAAAATATTCACTCAGGGAAACACACAGATGAGTCGGAAGTGGCCAGTTAGCCCACAGTTTTTCACCACATGTTTAGCTGTAATTGTGGGAGGCGCGACTTTAATTCATCCACCTGCCCGTCCAGATTCTCACTCTCTGCCTCACAAGCATGTTTGGTGCCTGTGTACCACACTCATGTCCTTACCGGCCCGTGTTTACCGCTGTCTTTCTCCGTGCCTTCAGAGGGACGTGAACCCGGAGGAGGGAATGAAGGACCAGAAGCAGCAGGCGTACTGGCAGGAGACGGGCCGATGGGCGGGCTACGAGGAGAGCTACGACCCCGAGGCCGGGGTGTGGGCGTCCTCCAGCATCACCTACCTCACCTTCAAGAGCCTCATCCAGCTCCGACGCACCATGAACACAGGTCAGACGTCAACCAGGGGAAACCTGGGCTTTCCTTTAGTGTAATTCTATGTTATTCTACATTATACCTCAAATTCACTATTTTAAGAGGGAAATATAATACATGACAGCTTTAGTTACCTTTCAGATTAAGAATATTTTTACAAAATGTCATCAGCAAATACTTTTTGATGCATTATTACTGATTAAACTACCCATAATTACCTAACATAGTCAAACTTAGCCCCATCTTTTTAAGCTTTTTTAGTGTTTTCCACAAATGACAGAACTTTTTTGTATTATCTTTTGTTGTCTCACCGATTAAGAAAAGAAAAACTCACTCGCCTGCTTCCCGACTCTGTGTTTCACCCTAAATGAAACCCTTAAAGTGGCATTTCTCTCATTTTGTCTGCACCTTCCCTTTAACCACAACCACACTGCCCTCCTCTTTATCATCTGAATGCTAACCAACATGTTCCTCTGTCAAGGTGTGACAATCTTCGACTGCGAGGAGCGGACACTGGCCAGCATCGCAGAGAAGATGGTCAACGAGATGGTTAACAAGAAGGAGATCAGGCCCGGAGACCGGGAGGGAGTGCTGAAATCTCTGCTCCAAGACCGCAGGTTTCCCTCTAAGACATCACTCAGCAGTGACTCAAACATAGATGACCTACATTTATGATGCTGATCCAGTATCAGCTCAGAGAAAGCTGAACACAACACGTAGCTATTGAGAAGATAAAACCTGTAATTATGAAACACTGTCTCTGACCACCAAACCACTGCGCCTGCCTGCTCCAGTCTGTATTAAAGCTGAGCAGCTGTACTGCAGTTACCTCAAACTCTGAGGGTTTACTGTCCCTGAGTCGCTCATTCAACAGAGAAGTCAACAAATGGGTCATTCAGATTTTATCCCTCACTTTTTTTATCTTTTACTTCAGTAAAAGTACTAATACCTCACTGTGAAATGACTCCACTACAAGTTAAAATCTTGCATTTAAAACTTACTGAAGTAAAAGTACAAAAGTATCAGCATCAACATAAACTTAAAGTACCAAAAGTAAAAGTACTCAATATACAGAATGGACTCACTCAGATTCTTATAAATATACTCAATATTAGATTAGATGTTAGATTATTTGTATTGAGGCATTTATTGAAGGAGCATTTTTACTTTGTAAAGATAGAACTCATTTTAACTACTTAATATATTGTTATGAGGTTTTTAAAAAACAATCTAATTGCTTTAAATATATCATGTTTTATGTTAAATCTTGATCTGAAAAGTAACTAAAGCTGGCGGCTTAAATAGTATAATATCTGCCTCAACATGTAGTGGAGTATGTAAAAAGTATAGTAAAAAAAAAAAAATGGAAATGGAATGGAAATACTGAATCAAAGTACACATAAATAAGTAAGTATAGTACTTGAGTAAATGTGCTTAGTTACATTCCACCACTGCATGTCTACTAGAACACATTTCCATGCTTTAATCTTGTTAAACACATTATTTTTCTTAAACTGACTGTCTATATGAGATTATTCCAACCCAGATCTGTGTGTATTGTAGCTGGCGCCTTCTAGTGGCCGCAGTAATCATGATGGCGGTTCAGGCAGCTGGTCGATGGGAAACACAATCACAGGATTTGACCCAATCACTCTCTGTTTGTGCAAACAAAAGTCAACGTTGTTATTTGAAGTTTAAGCCATTCAACGTCTGTTCTTACCTTATTCTCCGTCAAGTTTTACCTACAAAACGACCTCACATCCAACTGCAGTTTATTTAATCTGTTCCTGAACCTAAACATGTAGTTTTATCCCCTAAACTGTGACCATTACATTTAAATAAGAGGCAATAATAATAATAATAATAATAATAATAATAATAATGATAATACGTTCAATTTGTGCAGCACTTTTCTAGATACTCAAATACACTTATAACACCTTTCAAAACAGAGTTACAAAGTGCTTTACAGAGCAAAATAAAGGCAATGTTAACAAAAAAAGTAAATCAAAATAATACAAAAACAACATTTTAAATCATATTTTTACTCCCGGTAGAGGAACAAATTTAGGTTCCTGTGAGTCGCATTTGTTCAATGATTTATGATTTATGAATTATTTATTAAGTGTCAGTGTCTGAACATGGTCCTTTAAAGAGTGTTTTTGGTTCAAGTTTGATGGGAAGATTAATTTCATGTTTGTCAAGTAAAAATTAAGCTACAGCAAGCAGCTGGTTCTGTCCAAGGGTAAAAACCTGCCTCTGTAATCTTGTCTTCTGTTGAATGATTGCTGAGGTGAAAGTATACAAACACTCCTTTTCTTCAGGAGTGTAAGAAATTAGTTTAAGTGTCTGTCATCACAGACACTCAGTCTCACACCTAAACAGCCAATGACACGCTCTGTTATCTCCCTCCAGCCAATCAGACGACCCGGAGCAGCAGGCCCTGACAGACGGGGTGGACCTGCAGAGGTTTTCAGTGCAGGAGAGGGTGAGTGCCCACTGATGAGATCATCGGTGTGAATGTGTCGTTGGTGATAACATAATCAGATATCAGGACAATGGTGAGACGTTGGCAGTGAATTTAAAGGTGAAAGTGACACACAGAAAGTTCTTCAGAGGACAAACACTGCGAGAGGGTTCTGCTTCTTTTTAGATGCATACATTCAGATTTTTTGTTCTGGCACACACGTCCTCAGGTTTAGGATTTATGGTCTTTTAAAAATCTGCACATGTTTTTAAATGTTTGTGCTTAGTGGATCTTATTGAGTTTTAAGGTCTTCACATGAAGAGTAAGTATTTTTTATACAGCTGTGATGCTTAGATTGTAATTTCCTATTTTAGGAAAAACAAAATACAATTCAGAGATTTTAACATATAAAGATTATAAAGGTGCAGTGATGATGGGAAGCCTGATGTTCTTGTTCTTTGTCCCTTCAGAAGGATGAATCTGACCGTGTTGAGGCCTCCATGGTGCTAGTGGGTGAGCCGCTGTTTGCATTGTTTTTACTTTAGTTGTTTTTTTTAGTGCAGAATGTGAGTTTGTTGCTGCAGGCGTGTTTGTATAAAGAAAGAAATCCTCCATCTCTTTGAACCAGGAGCCTTGGACTTTCTGGAGAAGCCCACAGTCGTGTTTGTGCGTCTGAAGGAAGCGTCGGTGCTGGACTCTGCGTTGGAGGCGCCGCAGCCCGTACGCTTCGTCTTCGCTCTCGTCGGCCCCAGTAAGACGGACATGGACTACAGGGAGACGGGCCGCGCCATGGCAGCTCTGATGGCTGACAAAGTGAGTTAGCCGATACTTTGACAGACCTAAAACATGTCAGCATTAATAATATTAAGTTTTAGAACAGGATAAATATGTTTATTGTCATTGTACATTAACAATCAAATTCTGCTTGTTTTCACATATGTAGATACATGCATATGTTCTAACCATTTATTAGAAGTGTTTTGTAACTAAAAAGACATGCAGTCAGGCATATTATTCAGGTAGTATCTGATAGAATAGGCGAGGTGTATGTTTATCAGAAATGTTGTTGTACATTACTTTACGTCTTTTATCTTTCAAGAGCAACAAAATTGCACATTATATTAGGACCAGACACATATTTACAAGGAATAGAATAAGGCTCAATGAAAAAAGAAAACATAAAACAATCTTCAGAGGTAAAACAGAACAGAATTTAAAAAAATATAAGTAAAATAATAATTTGAATGAATGAATCAGAATGACAGATATCAAGTGATTTGAGTGTTAAATTACATACGGGCCAGTGTGAGAATGTTGAATCTGTGGTTTGGAGTCAGTAAATATTGCACCAAAGTTATTGATCATATGAAACAGGTATGCAGGCTTTGTCTGATGCTCCCTGACTTGTGTCCTAATACCCGCTCCATCTCACCTCCAGGTGTTCAATCAGGCAGCGTTTCAGGCGAAGAGCGCCCGTGAGCTGACGGACGCCGTCGCCGACTTCATGGACTGCAGCATCGTCATCCCGCCCACAGAGATCCAGAACGAGGCGATGCTCAGCTCCATCATTAACTTTCAGAAGAAACTCCTGCAGGACAGGTCGAGGTCCTCTGATGCTGCGCCCCGTCTGGACTCCAAACCTCGCAGAGGTCAGCGCTGTCAGTGCAGCGTCAGACACTAGCTTTGGATTTTATTCAACACATAAATTAAACTGTAATTGTTTCCCCCAGTGTCCATCTCTACTACTCCCCCACCTGAAGACCCTCTGTCCCGCACTGGCCGCCCATTTGGGGGGATGATTCGGGACGTGAAGAGGCGTTACCAGTACTACAAGAGTGACATCACAGATGCTCTTAACGCTCAGGTCCTGGCTGCCGTCATCTTCATCTACTTCGCCGCTCTGTCTCCCGCCATCACCTTCGGAGGACTGCTGGGTATGTGTGCGTGTTTGATCTGTTTATGTTTCTGTTGCGTGCTGTAATAACACGTCGCTGTCGTCTTTGCCTCCACAGCTGATAAGGTGGAGAACATGATGGGCGTCTCAGAGCTCCTGATCTCCACCAGCATTCAGGGGATCATCTTCTGCTTCGTCGCTGCTCAGCCCGTCCTGGTCATCGGCTTCTCTGGGCCTCTGCTGGTGTTTGAAGAGGCCTTCTTCGCTGTACGTCCCAACACGTCAACTGTCTCTTTTCATTCATGTTGTCCCACTGAAGTTCATTTTAGTGGCAGATTTGTATTACAGAGTTTCATGGGCGGATTATAAAAAACAAATACCAGAGCACAGACATGTGAAGCAATTATTCTCTTTATGGTCATTTTGTGTCTCTTTGTATTTTATTTCTGTCTCTTTGTGGTCTTTTTTTGTCTCTTTCTGTATTTGTTTTGAGTCTCTTTGTGGTGGTTTTGTGTCTTATTTTTGCCCCTTTTAATAGTCACTGTGTGTCTCTGTCTTTAGTCTTTTTGTGTCTCTTTGTTGTTGTTTTGTGTCTCTTTGTAGTCATTTTGAATCGATCTGTGGTTGTTTTTGTTTCTCTTTTTATTTTTTGTGTTTCTCTGTGATTGTTTTGTGCCATTTCATAGGCATTGTGTGTCTGTTTATAGTTGTTTTATATTTCTTTGTGGTCACTTTGTGTCTCTTTGTGGTGGTTTTGTGTCTCTTTGACGTTATTTTGAGTCTCATCCTATTTGGTATGTGTCTCTGTGAGTGAATGTTTGAAGGGGAAGTTCAGACACTGGGCCTCTCAGTCTGTGTCCTGTAATCCATCCATCCATACTATATTTCTGTAACACCACAGTCCATTTTTCCTTCATATCATTTGCTTTCCCTCATCTCATTTCCTTCATTCAGTTCTGCAAGTCCCAGGAAATTGAGTATATTGTGGGCAGAGTGTGGGTTGGAGTGTGGCTGGTCATCATTGTGGTCGTCATCGTGGCCTTTGAGGGAAGCTTCCTGGTGCGATTCATCTCCCGCTTCACCCAAGAAATCTTCTCCATCCTCATTTCCCTCATCTTCATCTATGAAACCTTTGCCAAGCTCGGGAGGGTAAACCATCTCCGTCTGTTTCACACATCTGAGACCTGAGACACTGTGTGACTCTACTTCTGATGTTTCTTCATCTGCTCTCTTCAGACCTTTAAGGCTCATCCGCTCATCCTGAATTACGACCATCTGAATGATACTCTTGAAAATCCCTGGCACCCTAAGGTGGTAGAGACGGTCATATATGACAACTCTACCGGCAACACGACTGTGACGGTCAGCACTATGAAGTTACCTTACCCCAACACCGCCCTGCTCTCCATGTGCCTCATGCTGGGCTGCTTCTTCATCGCTTTCTTCCTGCGCCAGTTCAAGAACGGCACGTTTCTTCCTGGAAAGGTGAGTTGAGTCATCGGATTGTTTAAGCAAAGACAGTTTTAAGCATTTATAGATCAACAGGTTGTTGATGTTATCAGTTGTTTGATTCTCTGATCTGTCCTTACCAGGTCAGACGTTTGCTTGGAGACTTCGGCGTGCCCATTGCCATTTTCCTCATGATTGTCGTGGACTACAACATCAATGACACCTACACTCAGGTTGGCAAATCAGTCTGAACCTAAAAACCCAGTTTATTTTATTTATTTGGATAAATTATCTTCAGAATTGTGCATTTTGGTTCCTCATCACCTCTGTTGAGAGCACATTAAAGGGATAGTTCACCAAGAAATTCCCACAATGCTTTTATTGTCATTTATCTTGTTCCACAGACTTTGTTATGAGCAGTTTTAAGTCAGAACTAAGCTTGAAAGAAAATAGTTCCTGCATAAATCTGGTCACAACAAGGTCTGTGGATTGTCTTAAGTAAAAATAGTGCTAGAAGTCATGACCTGGATGGTCATGACTTCTAGCACTATTTTTAGCACTTTGACCAAATCTAGTTTCATACAACATTCGGCAACTCACACTAAAACAAACAAAAACTGGTGTCTTTTTCTGTACAGAAACTAGTCGTTCCCAAAGGTCTGATGGTGTCCAACCCAGCCAAGAGAGGCTGGCTCATCAACCCCTTCGGAGAGCACAAGACTTTCCCTGTGTGGGTGATGTTTGCATGCTGTGTCCCGGCCTTGCTCGTCTTCATTCTGATCTTTCTGGAGTCTCAGATCACAACGTGAGTAGTAAATGATGAAATGATCAACTTCAGGACTCATTACATTTTCCTTTCTTTCAACAAAAACTTCTCATGTTGCCTCCACAACAGCCTGATTGTGAGTAAGCCCGAGAGGAAGATGGTCAAAGGCTCTGGGTTCCACTTTGACCTGCTGATTCTGGTCGGCATGGGCGGACTCAGTGCGATATTTGGCGTGCCATGGCTTAGCGCGGCCACGGTGCGATCTGTGACCCACGCCAACGCCCTCACCGTCATGAGCAAAGGACCAAAACCTGTGATTGAGAAGGTGATGGAGCAGAGGGTCAGCGGCATCCTGGTGGCGCTGCTGGTTGGTAGGTGTTGTCTAATCATCCTCATTTCTTTTTTGCGAACTTTGCTGAAAGTCTGTCATTAAAAAACATCAAACCTTCTGTTATCTGAATCCTTATTTGTATCAAGGTCTGTCTATTCTGATGGAGCCGATCCTTAAGTTGATTCCCATGTCGGCCTTGTTTGGGATCTTCCTCTACATGGGAGTTACGTCACTCAATGGCATCCAGCTGTGGGATCGTATACTGCTTCTGCTCATCCCGAAGAAATACCACCCTGATGAACCGTACGCCACCAGAGTAAGAGCTTTGGAAACGTAAATGTTATGTAATGCTGAATTATGTCTTGTTCATTGTGGAGCACGCTAGGAATTTTGACACCATATATACCAGAATTTGTGCACAAAGTGTTAAAGGGATATTTCAGATTTTTTTAAAGCCGGGTTGTATGAGGTTTGTACCTGTAGTCAGTTTTTTACCTACAATAAACTGCGGCTAACACGCCCCCAGTTTTGAGAAACAAGCTCGAGTATCGACAAGAAATTAAAACCAATATCAGTGTATGCTTTATTAAGAACATTTTACTAGTTTATCTTGCTATCAGGCAGCTCTTTCTCAAAGGGAACTGAAGCTGTTATATGTATTTCTGCTCTCCTCACAACCCCAACTAACAAAATCCAAACTATCCCTTTAAAGGAGGTGAGCCTGAGAAAAACACATGAACTCATATGATATTATGTCACATGTGTTGGTCACTATTAGAGCCTCTAAATCACACCAGAAGGCAAAAAGTATCTGCATGTGCAGTCATGTCTGATCCGACTCTGACCTGTCTGCTGCAGGTGAGCACAGGACGAATGCACTTCTTCACGGCCATCCAGGTAGTGTGCCTCGCAGTTTTGTGGATTGTTAAGTCCAGTCCGGTATCCCTCGCACTTCCCTTCATACTCATCCTCACCATCCCTCTACGCATGCTCATGACCGGCCGCCTCTTCACCCAACTGGAGATGAAATGTGTAAGTGGCTCTCTCCTTTATTATGAATACATGATCTCAGATGTAAGGGGCACTGAGCACAAATATTTGTGTGTCTGTTGTGTTCGCAGTTGGACGCTGATGATGCCAAAGTGACCTTCGAGGAGGAGCCGGGGCAGGATGTATACTGTGAATCTCAGATGCCTTTGTAGATGTCTTCCATGGCAGCTGTCATGCCAGCAATGCTTTTATTTAACAGAAATATATAACTTTTATATGTGGCTCAAATTAATCTTTCATCCAACTTTGAGCACAAATATATTTTGAGTGTTTTTTTCATGAAAAATGCAGATATGAATTCTATCTTTATAGTGTTGATATGGACCAAGTTAATACCTTGAGAGAGAAAAAACATGACAATATATATATAAGACTGTCTTGGTCAAACATTTGTGAAGAGTTTTAACAGTCACTCAGGTAAATTATTTGCATTATGTTGTTTGGTTTCTACTAGCTTGTACTTTACACACTACTGAACCTGGGAATTATGAAACACTAGAGAGCAACAGCACTGTATCACAAGAGAGAGAGAGCGAGGAAATGGTGAATTGTTGTGGGTTGTTAAGTCTTCATCATGTGTTATGTTGCTGTCTATGTGTCATCTCTCTATAAATAATAAAACCTACCTCCCAAAAGACCAATCAACTAAGGTTCATTGGGTGTGGTTTGCTTTTTATTGCTTTGAAAGAAAGCAGACACCAATGAAATTCTCCACACATCCTATTTTACCACTTTACACAACAGAATTTTGATAATTACTTCTCACTTTAGCAGCTTTTACACAAATGAGCAATATGCCAAAGAGACCATAACAAATGGTTGCTCTAAAATCCAATGAGCCCTTATTAAGCACATTTATGACCTGCAGAGTTGTAGAATGCAGAATTTTCAAGGGGTCATATAGACACAAATACAACATTATAGAACACTTATAAACAAAAACAGAATAACAAACAACAAAAAAAGGACACAATAACCTATAAAGTAAAATACTTTTTATCAGCATAAAGAGCACCTGGAGCAGTTTTTTTGTTGTCAAATTTGTTTTTAGTTGTTCAATGTGGAGCACACATAAACTGATTGGAAGTACACAGAAATTTAAAGCATAAAAAAGTATTTTGGATGAGGAAATAAAGAAGATTTGAAGGAACAGTACTGTTTGGTTTGGTTTTGTAATTCAGATAGAAGGATATTTAGAGGAAACATAGAAAGTTCAGGTACAAAATAATTTTAAAAGTTTATTTGACAAATCCAAGAAAGCATGATGTACATATAATATTACATATTTTTATTTTCCATGTTTTGTCAGTACTCTCATTATTTAGGGGAATTTTAACACCCTCCGGCTCAACAGGTGGCGCAGTGTAACCTCGGCGCTGCTTCAACCTGAACATCCGCCAATTAACACATAGAAGAAGAAAAAGAAGAAGCTCATTGGCTATTTTGCCGAGGCTCCTTTCTGATTGGTTGCTCTTCAGAATGGACACGCCCATCAGAAATGGAAGCAGTCTACATTGCCGTCGGTTGAAAATTGAAAACAAAACCGATACACATGTTTTTCTGGTGTTTTTGTGCTGTAGGGGAAAGCAGCGGGACCAACGTCACTTAATATATCTTTCGTTAGGTGAATTTGGTTAATTCGCTGACGAACTTAGCCTTGAAAGTTTAGCTTACTTGCTAATATTGTCAGTTGGACTGACCTAAAGTTGTGCCCACCCTGCATCCAGCTAGCTAACATTCATACATCTCCTGGAAACACGTTTCATTGGAAAAATGGATGAAACTCCGGCCGAAGAATCTGGTGGGTATAATGAATTAAACTAACTATTAATAATGACGTATTTTTGCATTCTTCATTGTATTTTTTATTTGTCTTGCTGGGTATTATTATATAAAATTATTTTTGCTTGCCTCCCTGAGAGCTTCGTTGTATCCGGTTGTATCAGTAAAATGACAATAAAGTCTCTTATGTCTATGAAGTAGCTGGGAATTCCTTTGTGAAAATGCAAATCACTCTCATTTTTTGTTGAGTGTGATGACCTTTTTGTCCCTGTGCTATAACTACAGGGTGGACCAAGGGAAACCTCCTGAAGCTTCTTGCTGTAATGAAAAGCAGCATCCCAGAACACAGCAGGACGAGCGTGTACACCAAAGGACTGAAAACTATAGACTGGGATAAGGTGGCTTTCCCCCCTTTCTCTCCTGAAGAATGCCAAGAAAAGTGGAGAGAGATTTTGGAGAAGGTGAGTTTAAACGTTTAATTGTTAACAGTTTAACAGCTTTTTTCTGTAACATTTCCTGCTCTCCACAATGTCATTATGTTATGTTACAATGTTATATTTTATCAAGCAACCATATTAACAATACTGCTTATTTGAAAGGTTTCTTCCACGATGATAAAATTCAGCAAACTAAACTGTAGTGTTTCAAAATGTACCCTAAAAACATTCTGCATGTTCTTAGTTCAGTGTAATTTCCTTGTTTTTCTTGTTCAGATGCGCAAGATGCGGTCCCTCACAGAACTCATTGTTGAAGCTGAAGAAACCATTTCCAATCCTGTCCAGAACATTAAGGTAAGAACAGCACAGTATATTATTTTCTACATTTAGATTACAGTGAAAAATGTCTATCGTAGTTTATCAAAGTCCACAATGAAGTCTTTAAATTTAAATAAAAGCAGTGAATCCCGATAGCTATGAGGCTGGACACAGAATTTCCTCCCATTTTTGCATTAAAAAATATATCTTTAACAATTAAACAATTATCAGATTATGTTATAGGTAACTTTTTCTGCTAATAAAAATCTCCTACAAAACAATGATTCATCGCTCTTGAAACAGTGCAGAGTGATCTGAGTTGCTGTTAAGCTGTATACTGTTTATTGCTGTGTTAATTATACATGACATGACATTTTTCCTGCAGATCCATCCAGAGCTCCCAAAGAAACCCACACCGCCAAATGCCATCTTTTGTGAGGAGAACTGGGCCAAGTATCATAAGAAGCACAGTGAGATGAGCAAACCTGAACTGTTCAGGCACATCAACAAGATGTATCAGGGACTTGCCAATAAAAAGAAGGTACGCTCCGTGAAGAGTTATTTCTGAAAGGTTGTGTTGCCAAAGTGCTCGAATTAAAAAAAAAATTTTGTCAGGACAAATATGTGGAGAAGTTTGAGCTGGCAAAGGAGGAGTACTCTAAACAGATGCAGAAGTTCAATAAGAAATATAAAACACCACCGCGTCATAGGAAGAGGCTTTCTGCAGACACTCCAGATGTAAGTCACGATTTAACTGAATGTATACAAATCATATGATGTGATACAGTTCATAGGGATGTAGTGTTTGGAATTTTAATGAATCATCAAATTGATTGTGATCTCTGCAGGGCAAACAGCGCAAGGGCCTGCCTCCCAAGCCTCCTCGGTAAGACACACACACACACACTCATTTTGTTCTGTGTTCAAAAACCAGCAGCTTGCGCATCTTTCACCATTTACATCATTTCAGTATCATATTTGTTTTCACATATATGAATTCAATGGACTATTCTGAAGCTTTTCTAGTGGATGTTATGTAATTATAAATATTAACATCCTAAAATCATATTATAATTAATTAAAGCCCTAAAAACCCACCTTTTTAACAGAGCATCCAACCATTGTTGTTGTTTTTCTCTCACTCTCGACACTTACAAATAAAATGTACTATTATTGTTAGTTGCTGCCACCATAGTGGATGAAGGTGTAATTGAAGCCACCCGTGCAGGAGGTGCATTCACACTTGTAGGCTGTTAAAACAACATCAGCAGGTATTGAAGCTGCAGTGGTTCGTTTTAATTCAATCTTTTTGACAGTGTAGTACTTTTCCCTCCTGATTTGAAACCCGACAAGTCATGAAATATCTGTTTATTATTCTGTCGCACTATTTGCTTCCTGTTTGGCGTGAACAAACCATCAAGCACTGAGCACTTTGGTGTGTGTGTGTCTTTAGAAATGGTCGCAATCTGTTCTACAAAGAGAAGAGTGTGAACACGACGAGTTGTTCGGGAAACGGCGACGTGGCTGCAGGGTCTCAGCGCTGGCAAGATCTGACTAAGGAACAGCGGGACGAGTACAGCGCGCGCTGCAAAGAGGTATCAACACACACACGCACACACACTGTTACACAAACAGCTCTGCAAAAGATTACAGACAAGTTGAATCTGAGATCTTATTTCTTTCAGCTGAATCGACACTACTCCTTCAAGCTGAATGAATACCTGAAGGTAAGTCACTGACATGACTCCAGCTGCAGCTTTGAGCTTGAGAAGTAATTTCATGGTTCCGGCACAGATTTAGGAGAAGAAAGAAATACTTTAAGATTTTATAATAACGTGGTTGATTGGTTGATGCTTGATTTATTTGAACCTATTCATTTTTTACACCTATCAGTTGTTGTAAAGCTTATGTGACGGTGGTTTTCCTCACTTTGAATACCTACATCCTTTTTTACAAATATACACATTTTTGGGCAGTTTGAGGTCTTAAGGTTGAGGCTCCCTCGCTGCAGTAATGTGCTGCCCACTGTATGTGTTCTCTGGTGTGTAATTTTCCCGTTGTCTTAATCTTGTCATTGCAGAAATTTCCTGTTGAGCCCAAGATGCCTTCTCCGTGAGCATGACCATCACAAATTGTCCCTTTAAGAGCACTGTCCCAACCCACAGTTTAGTCAGTTCCAGTCGGACTCTGCTGCGGTTAAATCCTTGTCACGGTTCGTTTGGTCGCTTGCTGAAGTCCGATGTTTGCTTGACATCCTGGCTGAGGAACACATGCAGGAGACACTGCAAAAAATAATGACATTTATAGAACTGTTCGAGATCAACTGGATTAGTGCGCACGATATATTAGTACAGAGTCGAGGTAAAAATAACTTAAAGAGTAATATTTCATGGTGCGTTTGGCTCCATGTTGCTTTGTTTATTTCCCAGTTTTACGATTTCCACTCAAACTTTAACAAGAAATAATACTGGGAGTACATTTCCAGCCTTCTGCCTTCGTATACGCACCTCTACAGATATTTTTTTTTTTTTTTAGTCTGCTTATATTTCTGCACAAAGCAAATCAGACTAAATACAAACCAAACCAAAAGTATCACTTTCTCTCTAATCTGATGGTTGTAATGAATTCAAATTTACAACAAATCAAATCTTTGGTTGTCCAACTGCAGACCAACTTGTGATTGAACTGATTTTCTTCTTTGCCCACAGATCTGGTTATGCAATATTCCTCAAAAATCAGATGAATCTTCTGAGGGAGGAATTCCCAATACGACAGGAACGCTTAACCAACAGCAACAAAAAGTGGCGGGAACTCTCCAGTGAAAACAAGGAGTCCTACAATGCGGAACGGAAGGAAAACATCAGAAAATACTCGATTCAGCTGCAGAATTGGTTTAAGGTATCAAGCATCCATTCCTTATTGTGTTTTTTTTTTGTTTTGTTTTTTTAACTCTAGGCAGTTATTTTAAAGTCTTTTTAATTGTTGTCCTTTATATTCTTCAGACATTGTCTGCAGAAGAGCAGGAAGATTATCGAACACGTAACCCCAAAGTAAGCACAAATTGAAGCACCCATTTGTTTATTTCTTTATATATTTGTCTCATTTTTTAGTTTTCTGAGTAATAATATGCTTATCTTTGCAGAAATTGCAGTACCTCCAAGTTCAAGTCCCTGAGAGACCTGCTGTGCACAGAACATCAGTAAGTTGAACACAAAGTATTAAACGCTTCTTAAACACTTTAAAAGTAAAGTTTGAAGTAAATGTACTTTAACTGAATTTATTCATGACTTGTGCATCAGTTCCCAAGCTTTATGCTGACTAACATGTTTCCATTAAAGTCGAAGTGAAAGTTTGAAATGTTGCATTAAAGAAAATGCAAATTAGGGACGTTTCCATTAACTGGTTTAGAGCGAATAAACATACTTTCATCAGATGATGGCAGTGTAATGTATTACTGCAGGCTAATCTGTCAGTAAACAGGAGAAGAAGAAGAGATTGCATATGAGAGAGAGAGAAAAACCCACAAGAGAAAATGGAGAGAAGTATTCAGGAATTGTTCTTAATGTCAGAAACAGTTTCCATTTGCTGTTTAGCATATTAACTATTTTACAAAAAAGATTTAAAAAAAACACCTCAAGGGAGCGTAAAAACTTTTATGCGCATATTCAAAAATTTCATCGAATTTTGGTGTTTCCATTAAGACATTTCTGTGCGTGTTTTGAAGATTTGCATGAGAAACGCTTGATGGAAAACTTTCTAACAAAGTTCTAAGTTGTCTGTGTATATATATATATTCTGTTTAAAAAGCTGTGTTTTCTGTTCACAAGTATTGTTTGTCACGCAGGATTCCGAAGACGAAGACATTGAGTTCAGCAGCAGTGATGAAGAGGATAATTCAGAGTTTAACGAGGTGCAAAAAAATCTTTATTGTGCTTTTTGATTCTAATTAACCTCCAGCGGTGGGATGATCAAACAGTGTGTTGTTGATCTACAGGATGAAGAGGAAGAAGATGACGGTGACATTACGTTTGAGGTGTTGTAGGTGGTGAAGAGATGGACAGAGGAAGCAGCACACACTCACTTCAAAGTGCCTGAGGACTCCAGCTGCTGGGTTTTCAACACTGGGATGGAAATGATTAAGAACAATATAAGACAGACATTTTTACAGTCTTTTGGATATTGTCATAAGCCCTGAATGCACCTGAGGTGGTCTTTAAATCAAACAGTCACAGAGATGGGGCTGAGGTTGGACCTGGGGAGACTCTGCTCAGGGAAGGCTGCTGGCCCAGATGGGTTAGGATTGTTCGTCTTGGATTGTCTGATGCAGTAAAGTTAAAACGTCAAAGCACAAACCAGAACATGGTTAAAAAGGACTGTTGTTTATAAGAGTGGTGCCATAATATAACTGTATTGACATGTTCAGGTTCATATACAGTCTTGAAAGTATTGACTATTAAAGTCTGAAGGAATATGCTTGGATTTCATTATACTCCCTGAAAAAAGAGTTTTCTTTTTGCTTCATCTCATCACTCATGTCAACCAAACATTTTTATATATTTAAATTGAAAACATCTAGGTGCCATATTTGTTTCTCTTCTTTATTCCAATACTTATACTACCATTATATACAGAGGGCTGCAAAAGTAGGTAAACAGTAATGAGAAAAACATATTTCATTGGTGATAAAAACATATCAATATTAAACATATTAATCCCTAAAATTTCCGTTTTCTTTTGATAAACTGATCATAAAGTTCGTGCAGTGGAAATCCGATATGCACAGCCGTAGTTTATAATTACTCCTACAAAGCCGAACAAAAGCTTTTATTTTTTCTATTATTTAAAAAAATAATATTAGGTTAAGTTATGGTGAAACTTCGGGAAAACGCAGAATAAATTAAGTTAGATATTAATTTAGCGGATGGCATTTAATATTTAGTTTTTTTTATTAATAATAATCGTATTAAAGTGTTATTTACCTTTTACCCCCTTTTTCCGTTTTTCTAAATAACAATCCTGATAATAAAGTTATCGTGAATTCCTTTGCAGTGAATATCTGATATGGACGCCGTAGTTTATAATTACTCCTCCAAAGCCGAACAAAAGGCACATTTAACCCTGTGCTGCATGCAGTCACATGCTGGCCTGGATGATAAATACACCCACAGCGGGGCTGGCGGAGAAAAGCCCCGGCACTGCTGCAAAGGAACCGCTCGGTGGAAAGTCGTGCAGCGATCGATTGCTACTGTCTGATCTCTGCGATGTAAAGATGGATGCCTGCCGAAATAGGTAAATAAACACAATTAGCGAATTTGCTTGTGTGTGATTGCGGTTTTCCTCGTCGTTAGTGTTGTTTAGTTGCCATGTGAGCGTCGCTTTGAATCTTTGGGGTTTGTGAGTTGAGTTGAGCGGAGAACAGCCGCAGTGCAGCAGCGGTGTTGGGTTCGGGGACGAGCCTCGCTGTGGTCAAAATGTAAATCTTCAACAGCAGAACCGTTTAGTCACTTAACAAACGTGCTACATAGTTTCTATCCACCCAGCCCAGCCTGATACATATGAAAGGTTTAGCTCGGAGCTGTAGCTGCTGCTGACCCGGAGGATACCGCCTCTTGTAACGTTAACCTCTTGGCATGTTCAACTCCTCTCCAGCCTATTCATAGCCTCACTCTTTGTTTTCCTCAGCAACGTTTTGGCTAAGCTACCTTCATTAGACAGCAATGCTCGGACCTGCAGGGTGTTGCGTTTGAAAAATGAAGCTAACTGTGTGTGTTTCCTGAGCTTTTGCAGTGCCACAGCCACCAACGCTATCTTGTTTTTGTGTTATTCGTAGGTTATAAACGTGGGAAGTGAGTCCCTGGCGGTGTTCAACGTGCAGTTGTAAGTAGCTGCATCACACTCAAGGCGTCAAATGATCACCATGCACTGATTTATTGGTTAATGTGACTGCTAACTGTGCTCTCCCTCCTGCTGCAGCCCTGTTCTGGCCAATGCTTGCTGCGCTACAGCATGACCACAGCAGTGTCGGCTCATCTGGTAGTTCTGGCAAATGAAAATGGAGGAGGTTTCAATGTCCAGCCTGGACAACAGCAAGCTGGAGGTACAGTAGAGCAAAGCCACAGTGTGATAGTAGTTCACCTTACTGCTGCAGACACACTGCAGGATACAGACACAGTGGACTGACTTGTGTCTGTGTTTCCCTGGTCCTTCCCTGTCAGGGCCTAGCTCAGGACATCCTGTCTGACCTGGTGGAGGATGCATGCCTGGGTCTTTGCTTCGAGGTCCACCGGGCCGTCAAGCAGGGCTATTTTTTCCTGGATGACACGGACCAAGAAAGCATGAGGGACTTTGGTGAGTGCAAAGTCTCCCCAGTGAAATAAAGGTGGCATAAATAAGTGAAGCAAACCACAGAGTGAGTTTATATACTTTTGGGCATATTAAAGGGATAGTTTGGATTTTTATGTGTATTACCCACAAAAGACAGCAGACTGCACACCCCCAGTTTGAAGAGGTAAGCAGCAGTCGGGCCACAGAAGCCAAGCAGTGTACTGCTGTAGGCAGGGGCAGCAGCAAAACATGTTTCAGCGACCAATAAAAAAAATACCCAACTATAAAAAAACAATTTTACCACAAGTTTAGGTACATACACTGACTATGGGATAACTATGTCACACAACCAAACACAATCAGAAGTATTCCTTTAATAATAAAGATGATTTTTTTTTTTTAAGGGCAAATATGGAGCAACATCTGTTAGCCAACAGTAGTTTTGTGTATTTAGACTTCCATGTAACTCTATCACGAAGCAGAGTTGTTCATTTCTTGCGGTTTGCTTTAAATTTCCAGAAATTGTGGACCAGCCGGGATTGGATGTGTTCGGCCAGGTGTACAACCAGTGGAAAAACAAAGAGTGTGTATGTCCCAACTGCAGCCGAAGCATTGCTGCCTCCCGCTTTGCCCCACACCTGGAGAAATGCCTGGGCATGGGACGCAACAGCAGCCGCATCGCCAACCGCAGGTATATATATATAAAGAATTTAGCCTCTATATATTTCACAGAAAGCATTATGAAATGGTTTCAGGTCAGAGTGTATTTGTTTTATAATCGGACTGTTTTGTATTTGCAGTGAGTAATGCTGAGTCACTGTGTGTGTGTCATGCTTTATTCTCCTCTCTTTTACAGAATAGTCACCGGTAACAACACCAACAACAAGTCAGAGAGCGACCAAGAGGATAATGACGACGTCAATGATAATGACTGGTCTTACGGGGCAGAAAAGAAAGGTGACGTACTGCTGCTACTTTTACCTCTTTTTAGTCCCACTGCCTGTTGTTAGCCAATAAAATCCTCTCTGTGAAATTATTTTAATGTTTTTAAATCTTGAAATGTAATGTCCCCTCTTTTACAGCCAAGAAAAGGAAATCTGATAAGGTACTTCCATTTTCTCCTATAATTAATATAACGATTACACAGTTTTATTACATTCCTATTAATTAATCTGTTTTTAAACACATGGAGAATACTTGTTAATTGTTCCCAATTTGTCGACTCAAACTCTATATTTTTCCACCTCAGAATCCAAACTCACCCAGAAGATCCAAATCATTCAAGCATAAGAGCAGTAAGTGGAAATTAATCCTTCTTCTTCATGTCTTTTTGTTCTTATGTCATCAAATACTGACAACCTTTAAGTTTTAAGGTGGATTCTGTCATCCTGTAGAAAGATTTTTGATAAGTGATATTGTCTCTTTAATATGGATATTATGTTATATATTGCAATCACTGACTCCACTTTTAAGGAAAAAAATCAATATGGTCATGTGTTATCTTTAACATGTTAATATCTATTCTTGCTTAATGCAGTTTAAGAGTAAAGAACTGAACTCACTTTTTGACCAATAAATTCCTGCTTAGATGAGGGCCTGGTTCATTCATGTTGATATAACACATATTTCTTGGCTTCATCATGCCTGACATGATCATAGGAATTATGAAATTAAGTTAAAAAAAAATGACAATCTCAAAGATCTCTGATTTGATCTTTTTGGTGGCACTAATGGCGATAAGCAGAAGTCACAGGTGTGTTTTTGATCTCACTTACACCACTGCACTGCTAGCCAAGAGTCCCTCCATCAGTATGCGTTTCCTCTTTCCAGAACTAAAGGCAATATGCTCAGTTACACAACACCGAATTGCACACTTGAAGGATTATATTGAAAGCATGTATTTTGGGAGCACACTGGCATTGAAATAATGCATCCACTAGAGGGTGGCAGTTAGTGAAGGCAATATGGTCACTGACGCAATGATATAAATTCCAGATGGTGTTCTGGATCACCGATCACCACCAAAATCTAGTCACCTGTTCCTTGTCCCAACACATCAGTGCCTTACTTTTTGAGTAATTATGTACACAAACAAACAGACAGACACAGGCCCGCAAAAAATTAACCTCCTTGGCGGAGGTAATAAAATATTCTCTTATTAATCCAACAATAGTGAAATTCAACGACTGCATTAAAGCGTGAAGCTGAGCATTTTTACACGCAAGGGAACACACACCGATGCTAGGAGCAGAGGGCAGCAATAGTTGGGGTTAGGTTCAGCCTTTCACTTGTCAGTCCTGGGATTCGAACCCTCTAGGCCACGGACTGCCCAATGTTGTTGCTTAACCTGACCCAATCCTTACACTTATCCCCACAGAAACACCGTTATCTCTGGAGGGAAACACATATTTATGAGGGAATAGACTTGGACACAACACTGGAAAAAACGGTACACTGCTTCACACACAAGCCAGTTGAAGAGTTTGTTGCATTGGCTCCGCCTCCCATTTGTGGTGGACCAAAACCCTGATGGGTGATGGAAAACGGTCGCTAACTGTGAGCTGCATGGGATTTTTTTGCTAAAGAAGCCCAGTCTGTAATACTGCAGATACAAGAGCTTTCATCAAAGGACCACAGGCTCCATCACCATTATTACATTATTATCACTGAGATCATCAGGTACGAGTGAATGATAACCAGCCTGCTGTTTACTCCTGCAGGCATGATGGGTCCTAGACGTCGCATGGACAACCAGGAGAGCCCGCGCATGCTGATGAAAGACGAGGCATTCCCTCAATAACACTCACAAACACACATTCTCCTACCGTCGTGTGTGCACCTACACACGCACACACGGGAAGACCAGTAACACTTCACCCTCGGTTCTTTATGTTGTGAAATCAATGGACGTCCATGTTATAAGGTGACATTCATGGCGTTTGCTGCTGTGCACAAGCAGTTCAGACCTCCCACTGTATACTTGACAGATTTTATTTAGTTTTTCACGAAATCATCGTACCAACACTCATTTTATTTTGTGTTAGTTAATTTGTCTGTGTCTGATGTTTTTGCTGGAGTCCAAAATCATGAAGATCAGCGTCTACGATTTCACTGCACAGAGGTAGATTCTGGTGCCAAGCAAAGGCAGCTGTGTGAAGAGTGAACGTGTGCACGCACAGAGATCATGAGGCATGAGGTGTACTTCTAGTTCCTCACCTTTAACAGGGGTGGGAGGAAGTCATTGTTTTGCAAGTCTCAACTCTTTTATCCCAAGTCACTAGTCAAGTCTCAAGTAGAGATAAGACAAGTCGAGTCCAAAGTCAGCAAAATTGGGACCCGAGTCTGACTCGAGTCCAAGTCACGTGACTCGAGTCCACACCTCTGCCTTTTTAAGTCTCATTCTTTGAAAAATCATGTCAAAGACAATCATTACTAATGGTTTGTCTTTTATTTTCACATTCACAGTCAGGCTCATAGTCGAATCACAAAACAGTGTTTGAGAGAGAAGCAACTCTCACTTTGTCATTCACCTGTGGAGATATGTTTAAAAAATGTTCAGTAAATGAACCCCTAATTGTACAAGCAGGTATTTGCTGCAGAAAGCAAGTTTGTTTTGTTTCATTTTTGGTGGATAGGTCGGCTTGTTTTCTAGCATTCAAAAATGTCTTTGTATCATGTGTTTACATTGTAAAGGGTTACATATATCTTTGGTGTGATGTGATAGTGTAAATATTCCAATAGTTGAATTGCTGCTATCATGGCTCAGTTTGTTTCATCTGTCTAGCATAATAAATGATTTGTTACCTGTCGTTACGTCTTGTGTTAACTGGGGACTGAACAGTGTTTGAATAGTAAACAAGACCAAATGGCCAACAGAGGATGCTGTTGATCAAATAAGGTATCTAGAGATGTTCCAGTTTTTTTAATATTCATTACACCATTTATATGAGACACTAAATGTTGCTTTGTTAAGGTTTTAGTGATGTGCTGTGAGGAAAGTGAGACATTGTAAACACAAAAAGTTCGTAGTTTTGGTCAAAGTTAAATTATTTGCATTGAGTTCCCAGTGCCAGTTATGCTGCTTTCATGTGTTCCCCCTAAAGTCCGACATCTGAGCTCTAATACATTTATAAGTTGTTGATCCTTTATGCAGGGCACGCAGAAACACAAAGCATGTAAGATTTATCATAATATAGACAATATTATTTAAATAGTTTACGGGATATTTGTATATTTAACAACCAACTTATCAGTGAACAGCTGATATGACCAGTCATCGAAATTGTCCAATATTTCACAAAAAACTTCACTAAGATTAGAGAACAGCCCAAAAATATAAATACAGGTTCTTTTATCAGAATATTTAATGTCTAAAACTTGATTTTGTCTCAATTCTATGAGTAAACCAGGGGTCTCAAACTGATCCATGAAAGAGCCGCTGTGGCTGCAGATTTTTGTTCCAACCAAGCAGGAGCACAGGTGATACAATTAATCAACTGAGAGAAGACAGTTCAGGTGATTTGAATGATTTGATTCAGGTGTGCTTCTTCTTGGTTGGGACAAAAACCTGAGAACCAGGGAGACCCCTGGAGTATACTGTAATCAGATATTTTACTCTATTTACTACTTTTTTTTTTTTTTTTACCCCTTTCCTCCGTTTCCCTCTGTGTGTTGTCTTATTATTGTATTCTCTTCCATATGCTATTTAACTTCAGTATTACCACGGTAGAGATAATATCTTAAAATTCATTTTTTTTATGTGTTTTAAAGTCAAGTTAATTTTCGCGGAAATGTGGAACTTTAAAATGTCCGATACCCTCGAATGCAGCATTTGGCATTGTGTGTGTAGGCAGTTACATCAAGAATACTTGGTGTTGCTTTAGACTCTCAGTTTTTTCGTAAGTCAGGCGTTATCATGTTTTTTTCACCAGCCTCGCCGTGAAATAGCTGCTAGTTGGCGATGTTTAGACTCTTGAACAAGAGGAGGAGGTGACAGACAACAGCACAGACTCCACTCGCTGTCCAGAAAACAAGCAGTTGTAGGCAGAAGCAAATCCCGGAACTTGTCGGAAACGAGCTAACATTAGCTAGCTTTTTGTTGACAGTGTGCTTGCTGTCAAACCACAACCTGACCTCATTAAAGTTAACTGTCGTCAGCTAACGAGCGATTTCAGGACTCGAGCCCGCGAATTTCATCTAGTAGCTTTCTGAACCCGTGTTTGGGACGAAATTTGGGTGAAGTTTTCCGTCACTTTTAACCACTTGTAGATCCAGGAGATGGCATCAAGAGGAGGAGGCTTCAACCCGATGAATATGAATGTGAGCCCCATGAATGTTGGGCATGCTGCGGGCATGAGGATGCCAGGCATGCCCCAATCTCCGGCGGGATACTCCCGGAGCATGAACAGCGCTCCCCAGTACCCACAGGTTGGTTTTCTGCCTCATTTATCATCATAAATATGGTAACTTATTATAACAAATATGACTCTAACTTTTTCACAGAGGCTTTTAAAAGTCACTTTCTGCTTTTAAGACTAACCCGCCGCCCAAAATTTAAGTTTTAACAAATATATCCAGGTAAACCTGACATAAAAGTAAGAATAACCTTGAAGCTAATTATTCTTAAACTATCAAGGTGTGGACACCACTTCCGCATTTGAATAGGGTGTGTAATTACTCACTGTCACCAATAAATTAGGAATCACTTTAAACGCTTAATTAAAAAGGTTATACCTCTCTTTTTATAGCTTAAATATTGTTTTTTTTTTTATAATTAGTGCCTCAGATCGTTTTTCTATATGTGTTAAAGAGAAAATCACGTGGCCACCCTCAGCCTCCTGACAGTTAGGTTAAAAACAAAAGTGAGTTTATCATCAGCACCATCTGTCAGAGCTAAGCTCGCATATATTATCCCACTTTTACCACCATCTGCAGCTTCATATGGTCTTTAGTTAATTTGCATTATTACAGTTGTCCCTTGTTTGTGAGTTCGAGCCATATGGGTTCAGATATGTTTTTCTGTTAGATGAGTGAGCAAACAAAGTGAGCAGTGTTAATCTAGAGAGTCAGTGTTGGTGTATATGTTGTCCGATAAGTGCCTATATGAAAATGTCTTTTACAAAACATATAATGTAGAAAACAATGCAAAGGGTGATTCAGAAATCTATTGAAATATTGAAAAGGCTCAGCAGTTGACTGAGACTGAACATACAGTACTGATGTTTACTTAGCTATTCATTTCTATTTATTCCTCATTTTCTCTGGTTTTATTTCTGTAATTGGTTGACAGTGTAATACATATTTCATGTATAATAACGTATGGAAATTAAATATCCTGTAATAAAGTTAGATGTTAGTCTCCAAATACAAAAACCCTTCGTATAGGTTAAAAAACATTCTCTCCGCTTTCTAGTCTTAAACTAATTAGAGAGTTTCACTGCCTGATTTCTTTTTATTAACTGTTATTACTACTATAAGTTATGGTACACACATTAAGGGCACTATAATGAAAATACTATCTTCTATTCTCCAACCAGTTATCCTTTTTTAAACATTTCAGCTTTAAATCATATCACAATCTGCACTTTTGTCACTCTGTACAGCAGGAAGAAAATAAAACTAAAGCATCTGCTTACATACCACATATTCTTCTAAACTAAAGCAGTGAATACTAGAATAGTCCAGATAAAGGAACTTGTTTTTCAGCACTTGAAACTTCTTAAAAACCAGAAATCATTGCTTCAGGCTCCTCTTTTCTTCTTTAGCGCACAGGGATGCCATCCAGCAGAGTGGGGGGCCCCATGGGGTCGATGGGGGGTCAGCTGGCTGGTCCTTCTTACGGCGGTGGGAACATGTCCATGCGGCAAGGCATGGGGCCTCCGAGCATGGACGCCTCGAGGAAACGGTTCCTTCATCTGCATCAACAGCAGCAGCAAGAGGCGCTGGGAGGCCTCAGACGAGGGTAAACTGTGGAGGAGTGAGAGCGTTTGTGTGAGAGAAGAAGAGAGGGAGATGAATAATGGGAAGATTAACTGATCCAAGCGGCGTGGGGCCAAATCAGGGAATGGCACTGCGCTGTTGCTTTTGATTAATCTGTTGATTGTGTTCTTGTTTGGTCAAAAAAATTAGGAAATTATATTACATTTTTGATGATAAAAATAGTAGCAAATCTTCGCATTTGAGAAGCAAGAAGTTACTAATTGTGGCTGAAACACTCCACCTGTGACTCAAAGCGGCCACGCCCTTAATTCTGCAAAAAATTTAAGCCTTAACTTAAATTAAATGTGAATTCTATACATTTTCACCCTACAGTTGTCATGAATGGGAAATAGCTATAGAGACCAAAATAGTTTTTGTACCAGGCTGTAAACATGTTTATTTTTGCTGTAAAGGTGGGCATTTTAACATGGGGGTCTATGGGGTCTGACTCGCTTTTTGAGCCAGCCCCAAGTGGCCATTTAAAGAATTGCAGGTTTTTGGCACAACTGCGCTGGCTTCATTTTTCTACCCTGCGGGTTGCTGCTTGATTTAAACAAACATCAGGTGCGAAGCCATGGCCATCAGACAGTTAAATTTCTTCATAATATTGTTATTTTATGATATTATGATACCAGAAAAGTGTGAAAAGAGGAAAGTCACATTATTAAAATTAGCACTTTTTTCCCATATTCAATGTAAACCAGCTCTTCTTGTCTGCTTGCCATTAATCTGATTTTGTTGGGATGGTCTTGTATGCTCATGTAGGTCATATAGAGGCATCAGTGTTAAAATGAGACAGTTTCATAACCAGTTAAAAGCTGCTTTTAGTTGCTTTAAGGACCTTACTGGTAATATTTTCCTCAGCCAGGACAAAAGCTACAGCAATAAGATTTTTCCCACAAAAAATGTCTACTGTCATTGAATTATGAATGTATTTTCATACATAACACTGGAGTACTCATGTAGTCATAAGAGTCAGTGGGTAATTCTGCCTGTTGTGCCTCATTAACCATAACAACGGCGCTCTTCATTCAGGACGTGTTTTTCTCTCTGCAGTCTGTTTGTGAAGCGGCCGCCCTGTTAAAAACACAGCTCAGATCACACAGGCACGAGGACAGGCGTATCTCATGACTGGCCTTTGCTTTCGAAGCAGCAGACACGAGTGTGTATTTTTGACTTCAAACTGCTCAGTTACGCCACGCTCATAAGTGTGGCCGTCCACGCTGAGAGGCAGCATTTACAGTCTCGTCCACAATGGAGCTCTTGTGCTGAAAGCTTTATTTCATAACAAAATTCTCAGTATTGGAGGATTTTGGAGCCCAAGTGCTAAAAGATACAATCTACAGTATCATTAAAAAGCTTGGGAATTAAATTTAGTCATACTGGGGGGGAACTGCATTATTGAATTAAAGAAACAAAACGGCTTTTCTGAAGTCAGTAGTGAGGATGAGTCAGAGCCGAAGGTGCTCATTCAGGAGGAGTTAATGGAGATTTTATCATGTTATTCAGTTTTCACTAATTAAATGAAGTGAGAGACTTTTTTTTAAAATCCTTTTAGGTGTGTGTGTGTGTGTTTGTGTGTGTGTGTGTGTGTGTGGTCAGTTCCTTGTAAACAAGTTAATGAAGGTCGTTGTTTTCAAAGAGCAAATGCTAAATGATGATACAACGTTTGCAACATAGTAAAGTCCTTATTTGGTTTATGTGAGTTATTCACTAAAGAGACTTGGGTTTTCAAATCACAGTCAATCACCCTTTTCTATTTTTTATGTAATAAATGTAATGTCTTTAGGTCTTAGAATGACAAAACAAGACATCACATTGGACTTTGAGAAACCGGGATCAACGTTTTTCACAATCTTTTTACTTTGTAGACCAGATGATAATCATGTTGCAGCCCTAGAAAGCGCTAATGAAGATGTACAGTGGATGAAATATGTTCACTTCTTAAAATAATTTAGCCACCATAATAAAGGCTTTTTATTTCCTTCCTTGTTTTGATCATTTTTCTTATATTTTCTTGGAGCGCCTGGATCCCCTTAGTGAGGATGAAACAATGAAAATCATCTTGTTTTTATCTTTTCTGTGTGTTTTTTAGGGCAAAAAGGCGCAAGATGGCTGACAAAGTTCTCCCACAGAGGGTAAGGAAGGTTTAATCCTCTGAATCATACTTAAAATGTATTCAGTTTATTCAGATCCAGCTGTATTTAATGTCCTGTTGATGGCTTTTTTTTAGATCCGAGACCTGGTCCCGGAGTCCCAGGCCTACATGGATCTGCTGGCCTTTGAGAGAAAACTGGATCAGACTATTGCCCGGAAGCGGATGGAGATCCAGGAAGCCATCAAGAAGCCCATTATGGTACCTCTTCACTAGAGTGCATTGTTAGATTCTCACATAAATTCACCTGGGTCTCGACCACAAGTGTATCAGACATGTTTTTCTCACCTTGCATGACAGATACACTCTCATTTTAATCAATGCAACTGCCTGGTTTGGGATCCTTCAGATTCTCCTGTCAATCTTGGGTAGCAAGACTTGGGAGCGTCTCAGTTTTTGAGGAGCAGGAGTGTTTATGTTGGGCATTTACTGCCACAAACTGCACACAAAGTTGGGCCCCTCCTTTGCTGCTCAATGCTTTGAAATTCATGAACAAGACGGAGACATTGTGGACAGTTGCTTCAGTGCTACATGAACTCTGCTGTGATGCAAGCGTGACTGTGTTGTGAGGCTTGTGGTTTAGACACACGGTTATAAGACTTTGTAACACTGGATTAGATGCATGCATCATTTACTATGAACTCCTCGTACTAAGGTGGAGAAGCTATTTGAATCCAGCACACAGTGACTGGCTGTTGGAAGAAATAATGCCTCCAAATAGTATTTTTTTTAAAAAACAGTTTTTTGAAGATCTGTCTCTTAGTAGAAGTTCCTTTTTTGTTTGAGTTTTCTTACTGTATTTCCTGATATTTCTGCTGCTTCATCTCTCTGACACAGCAAAAACGCAAGCTGAGGATCTACATTTCCAACACGTACACCCCCAGCAAGCCGGAGGGCGAGGAGGCCGAGAAGGTGTCCTCATGGGAACTGCGAGTGGAGGGAAAACTTCTGGAGGAAGTACGTGAAGCTCTTTCTTCATCTGTTTCGCCATCAGTCCAGTTTGGTCTGACTCCGAGTATTTCAGTCTGTGTTATTGTGTTTCTGAAAGCTTCAGTCACTCGGCTCTGGTTGGCCTGTGTCCTTGGCTCGGACCACGCAACCAGATGTGTGTTTACAGCTCTCCCCACTCCACCCAACATCTACACACACACACACACACACACACACACACAAGCTCATGTTCTCTTTTGAAACAGGGAATTGAAACCGCTGGCCGTTACATACCACGAGCTGACAAGCCTCCCCTCCCTCCATCAATTCCAGCTCAACTCATTGTGTCATCTGGGGCCACATGAAGGAGGATTTTTTTTCTTTCTTTGCAGTTAATTTTTCTCCTCTGGCTCATTTGGTTTAGGCATGCGTAGGAGTTTTGCATGCAGTAACAGAAAAAGAAATGAGATGTGAGCGAAGGAGTGAGAGGGGTCATGTTGTGCAAACAGCCTGAGCTGGGTTTGGAGAGGGCGGGGGCGCAGCAGCTTTTTCTAGTTGTCTGCAGTCTTCAACCACCCCCAATGTGGTCAGAGTTAAACAATGCAGCTGCACTGACACAGCACAAAAAGAAGACATAGATAGATAACAATCTGTGTTTTCACACCCTTTTATGCTTTTTTTTTTTTTGTTCCTAGCCTGGCAAGCAGAAGAGGAAGTTCTCCTCTTTCTTCAAAAGCCTGGTGATCGAGCTCGATAAGGAGCTCTATGGACCTGACAACCACTTAGTCGAGGTATGACTTCATTTTAAAGGCATTTGATGCAACCAACCTCACAGTGTTTCAGGCACCAAAATGTTCTGCGACTTCTAATCCTTCACAAGCACCAGTACATTTTTCAGCTCTGGTCAGAAAGTGGAGTTCAGCTGGAAACAGTCAAACGTTTGGAAACAATTATTTCTTCTATTAGGAGCTTTTGAATCTTGCAGATATCGTTAAGTCCAACCTTGTGTGAGTCATGTTTCAATTAATCCCACAGAGAGGATTAACCCGGCCCTTTATGGATATCGGTTTGATCAGTTCTTTCATGGCTTTAATTAGCATCAAAAAGGTTCGACATGAAACAAATACGTCTCTAAAAGAATGCAAAAATAAATGACAAAATGAATTGAAGAATATAAAAGAATAACTAAGAATAATCATATTTTAAAAATATATAATATTCATATTATTTCTGTATTTAATTATATATATATTTGAAAAATGTATAGATATATTTTTTTAAATATAATTTACTTAATTATTCTTGTATTTATATATTTCTTTATTCAAGGGATAAAAAAATAAATGCATGAAAAGTTAGAATAATGAAGATAATAATAAAAAAATGTAAAATGTATAAACAATATAGATGCAGAAATAAATCAACAAATGTAAAAATGAAGGAAAATGCTTCTAATTATAATCAAAAATATTGTTTTTGTTTTTATTTTCACATTTATTATTCTAGTGTATTTATATTTCCTTGTCTTTTAAATTATCTTATTTATTCTTTTATTTATTCCTCTTTATATTTCCAGAATAATGATCTTATTCTTTTTTAATGGCACCCTATGACTCGATATGCTTTGGCATGGTTGAGAGTCTAATTACATAACTGAGTATCTCCCACACAGAAACAAGCTCGGCCAGTCCAAGTATTTGCTGTAATAGAAACCTAATGTTTGCAGCTCTTCATAAAAATGGCAACAAGCCAGTATTGTTGAAGAAGTACGTAGTGGGCTGAATGAATGTAGCATTCAGTAGTATGAATGTATTACAGTGTGGAAACAATTTTCCTAAATGGAAAAAAAAATGTCTTTTTACTTTCACTAATCTTCCAGTGGCACAGAATGCCCACCACTCAGGAGACGGACGGCTTCCAGGTGAAAAGACCCGGAGACGTGAACGTTAAATGCACCCTCCTGCTCATGCTCGACCACCAGGTACCACACAACTTCTAACCTCATTCACTTTATCATCCAACCACAGAGTTCTTCACCCCGAATCCTTTTTTTGTTCAGCCCCCTCAGTACAAACTGGACCCGCGGCTGGCTCGTCTGCTGGGTGTGCACACACAGACGCGGGCCAGCATCATGCAAGCCCTGTGGCTCTACATCAAGAACAACAAGCTGCAGGACTGCCACGAGAAGGAGTACATCAACTGCAACCGCTACTTCAGACAGGTAATGCAACAATGATGAGCAGAAGGGAAGCATACACGTACACATACATTTCCCAGTGTTTGACATTTAATTTAAAATGCTTTGAGTATGTGTTTTATAAATTATGCAGAGCCTTAAAGAGGGTTATTTTCCTTCATTCTTGTAATTCATACAGAGAGAAGTACCATAATTTATCATTTAAAATAGATGAATTAGTCATTTTAACCTTCATATTAATAATTTGTGTCTTTGCATTTTTACAAGTTACACAATAAATAAACAATTCAAAATCCCCCCATTGCATTCTACACTTCATGACTGTGTAGAACTTCAAATGTGCAGTATTTTATTTGGGTTTTAACAGTTTAATGCTCGTAGAAAGAACGATGTCAGACTTACTGTTTCCTGACCACACGTTCAGATCTTCGGCTGTTCACGCATGAGGTTCTCTGAGATTCCAATGAAGCTGGCGGGCCTCCTGCAGCACCCCGACCCCATCATCATCAATCACATGATCAGGTAGGACGGGCGGATCGTTATCTCTCTCTCTCTCTCTTAGTTCATGTGTTATGTGTGTAAATTCTCAATGCGTTCATATAAGATTTTTAACACTCCTCCTCACTAATCACAGTCTAACTTGACTTCATCTGTGCTGTGTGTGTGTGTGTCCTCTGAGCAGTGTGGACCCCACAGATCAGAAGAAGACGGCGTGCTATGACATTGATGTGGAGGTTGATGACCCACTCAAAGGCCAAATGAACAGTTTCCTGTCCTCCACAACCAACCAGCAAGAAATTGCTGCTCTGGAGATGAAGGTAAAGCCGTCCAGTCAGTTAGAAACACCAGCACCTCACTGACTTTTTAGACACAAATATGTTTTTGTTTGTTTTTGTCTAATCTATCACTTTAATCTCCTCGTTCACTGCAGATTCATGAGACGATCGAGTACATCAACCAGCTGAAGACGGAGAGAGACTTCATGCTGAGCTTCAGCAATAATCCGCAGGACTTCATCCAAGACTGGCTCAAGTCTCAGTGCAGAGATCTGAAGGTGAACATTTGCTCCCAACACTAACGTTTACTGCAGTGCATTGCTGCTGTTTCTTTACTCATAGTTTTCCTGTTACATCATGTATTTGTAGTGTTTTGTTTTTTAACCAACAGCCTGCTGGCAGATTAGAAAGGCGTGTTTTCTTTAAATAAATGGTCAAATCCAACTGTTTCCAAGCCAGAAAGTGTAAAAGTTATCCAGAAATTTCCAGCGTTCCTTGCACATAGTGTGCAACAAATGCTTTCATCAGGAAAAATAACCAAATCTCAGCTAAAAATAGTCGTATTTCATCAAAATCACTTTAATCTGAGTCCAATTAAACTGCGCATAATCACTGCTACATTTCACTTCCTCAGTGTGACATTTAGTGAAACTTGGACTGACCTGCAGGTCAGTTTACACGGAGCAGAGAGGAGAGGACAAGAGAGGTTTTAAAGATATAAATAGTTTTATTATCTATAGCATGTGAAGCCCCCGTTTTTTTGAGCACTTATCAAACTTACTATGCTCACTCTTTTCAATAATTGTAAAATAAATTGGCAACGAAATCCAACTTGCATTTTTTAATGATTTATGGCATAACTGTGTTAACTGCAAAAACAAGAAAAAACAGATGCAGGACTTAAAACAGGAGCAGCAGTGAAAATGTGATCGGTTATTTTGTAGATATCGTCTTGTATTCTCCTCCACTTCTTTAAGCTTATGTGGCTTCAAAGGTATCTTCATGACTACCCTAACCAATTTAAATTTTCCCCCAAACTTGGAGTATTTTTTGCATTAAAACAGCATCGCTTTCTCCATTAAATACAGCTATTCGTATGTGAGGGTAATAATGCTATTTTGCAGCATCATTTACTCCAGTTGAAATGGCCGTCAGGCCAGTGATTTCCAAGTGATTTAACAAACGGATATCTTTATTCCTGACATTGTGGTTCTTTGAGTTGATGAACCCTTTTTCTTGTCAGCTGATGACGGATGTGACAGGAAACCCGGAGGAGGAGAGGAAGTCTGAGTTCTACCAGGAGCCCTGGGTGCCAGAGGCGGTGGGCAGATACGTTTACTCCAAAGTAAGGACCGACACAGCTGGATCCGCTGCTGAACAAAGTGCTCGTCTGATCATTGTTTTGTTGCTCATTGTTATTAGTTTTAATATGCACAATCCCTTTCTGTTCCAGGTGCAGCAGAGGAGACAAGAGTTGGAGCAGGTGTTGGGTATCCGACTCACCTAAAGACGTCTTCACAGCCGGCTCTAGTTTATGCATCAGATGCTGATGTCACTCGGAATTTGCTTGGAAAGAAAAAAGAAGCTAAAGCTGCAGTTTAAATCTTGACAAAGCCATTCTCGCTGAAAGGGCGATAAAAGAAAATTACTCTTAAGTCAACGAAGTTCACATGGGACCAAAGTGCTGATTACCAAGTCCCTGATAATGTGTTTGCCTTGCATCGTCTGTCGTTTTGAGCCTGTTCAAATAATCTTTGCCTCGTTTTGCAATATTCTGTGTTTATGGTACAATATGCTTGAAACATTTGAAGCATTGGTGCTGTTCAGGTGGTTTTCACCATCACATTGTGTGCTATTTTTTTTTTAAAGGGTTTTTGTTTACCTTCACATTTATAAGCCATAAACTGCAGAAAAGACCAATACCTGATGGTAGAATTTAAAAATGTAATTGCAAAATATATATCCATACTCAAAACATTCTGCACCAGAAATATACATATAAATATATATTTAATTTCAAAAAGACAATTAGAAAATATGGAATATATTCTAAAAAGACAGGAGTTTTTAAAATGTTTCACGATTTTGATAGGAATTAAGAAGCTTTTTTTGCCAACAATAATTTCAGGTGCTGTTTTTTTATATTTCTGGATATATCATTTGAAATGAAACATTTCTTCGCTGTGTATAAATATTTTCAGGACAGTTTGCTTTGGGAAAGGATTAAGCTCCTTATTTGAGTCCAATCTGCTCAGCTGCAATTCAGCAGATCTTTTTTGTACTTCTTGGATGTTTACATGTTGTTTTCATTTGTTATTGGGGTTGTCTGGGTTATTGTTTTAATGCCAGGAAGAGGGACTTTGAAGATCCATACCTCCCAAGAAGGTGAACTGGTATTAATGAAATAGGAATGCAGTTGCAGTGTGTCAGCTAAACAATGCACCAAATTGTTGTGAACAGTTTATAGTTTCATTAGCTAACTTTTCATTGAAATGTTATTTCATTAAGGTTTTGTATGAGAAGCTTTCATGATTTCTTTTTAAACATTCCATGTTAACAAATATCACTGTGCCAAAACATTTTTTTTTTAAAGGCACTTAGAATTTGAGATTTTTTATACAGCCTCTTTGTAAAATGTTTGCATGTTGTATCAATCAAAAGCCTTTATCTTTTATACATTTGGAGTATTTTTGACAATAAATTTACTTACAAATGTTTGCTCATGTTGAACAAAAAAGGAACCTGTTTTATATCAAATGTTGCCCCTGTTATTATTAATAATGGTGTAGGTTGATGTGGGACTGTGCAGCCTCAGGTGTCGGGTAAAAGCTGTCTCGTGCCTTGAGTGTGCATGTTTGGGCCGGTGGAAGAGCTCAGGTGCCTCTGGGAGAAGCTGTTTGAACAGGTATGGCTGGTCTTACCTGTTTCATGTTAACCGCTCCTCAAATAACGGCAAACGCATCCTACACTCTCTATGGAGCTGTGTCTCATCTTGTAAGATGAAAATGGTACAAAGCAAAGATCAAAGGTTTAAACCAGTGATGTAACTAAGGGGCCAAATAAAGCTTGTTTATTTAATCGAACCAGGGGAGAATCCCCAGACCCCTGTTGCTTATTTAATGTATGGATTATTAAAAGCCAAAATATGCTACTTATTTAGTTCCTGGTAGGACTCTGTTTGTAAATCATTCCAAGTGTGATAAAAGAGGTTCCAGCAGAATTAAATGTTTCAGATAAAATGGTATGTGTTTGTAGTAAGTGAGTAGATTAAGCTTTGGAACTCAACAAGATAATACGTTAGTTTAATGGTGTTACACTGTTATAAGAACAGCATTCAAGGGGTGAAATCAAAGTAAAACTTGTTGGGACTGAAAAATAATGCAAACTTTTTCTAGAGGTAAAAATACAAATAGTTCATTATTTGGTTTGGTTCATGGCATAACTTGTTATTTTGCACAAAAGACATTTTTGAGTTGTTCCCACTTCGAGCAATAATTGTGCTGATTCCATAGAGGTACGAGACTTTTTTATTGTGGGTAAAAAAAACTAGTATGTAGCTGCAATAACAGTATTTAGAATTTATATATTGCAGTGAAAAACAAGGCCACAGTGAGTAAACGACTGTAGAGGGCGGTGTTCGCATGTATTTTTAAATACTGCCGCGAAGAAGAAGTCTTCCGGAAATACGCCTCTCCTCAAGCGGATGCAGAAAAATCCAAGATGGAGGTGGACGGAGTCGATCATGTAGGTGTATTTTTTCTCCCGTTTTGTTGGTTTTATTGTTATATTATCAAATAAACGTTGTTGTTATGCTTTAAGTCCAATGGTTTCTCTAAACCTGCTATGAGAAAGAAAGGCTGTGCGGTTCTGCTGTAAATAACGAGTGAAATGTCACTTCATTCATAACAATAAATGTGTTCGTTAGTTTGCTGCCGGTTTGCTGTCTCATTGTAGCTAACGCTAGCTAACGCTCACTGTCATTAGCTTCAGCTAGCTACTTTAAATCACTGACAGCACTGTTTTATTTATTGTTATGTTTACGGCAAACAAATATTTTCAGATATACTACGACATTTTTAACTAATACTTTGAGGATGACTAAGCTACCGATTTAATTCTGTGTTAGTTCGAGTTAGCTAACGGTAGCTAGCCTAATGTTAGTCAGCAGTTAAACAAGCTAGGATATTCTAGAGAAGCAGGTAACGCTAACTTTTAGCCAAGTTTTCATTCTGATGTTGCTCAAACTCGTATTTTGCTATTTTGCTGTTTTTAAGTAAATAAGTCGAGTTAACACGGTAGCCTTTGATGATGTAAAGAAATTAATAGCAAGAAATCAACTTGCTTTTGTTAGTTGTATTAACAAAAAATCCTATTTATTCTTGCCTTTTATGATTTTTCAAAGAGTATTATCTCTGCTTAGCAGGCTGTTTTCAGTTCGCTCTGTTCGTTTGTCAGAAGGATTACATAAAAACTAACGGCCCAATTTTCATGCGACTCGTTGGAAGGTTGTTGCATAGGCACACATTATTTTGTAGTTTTATTAATAATGCGACATAGAGCATTTGGCCTTGGTGTGGTCTGCGCTATCCAGGTGTTCTTATATGCGATTTTGTCACC
>CAFUXE010001288.1:717-87065 GCA_903364295.1 Serranus cabrilla
TCTATCCAGAAATGACAGAAAAACACCATGTTGCGAAATGGCCCAATTTTCAAAAAGTCATACTATAGCATGTTGTTTTTTTTGGGCCAAAACATAAAATGTTTCCAAAATGTACCAAATTCGCAGGGTAGCTTTATTAGAGTCTGTTGATGCGTGTCAGGGTGAAACTTTTTGAAAAAACACAGAAAAACACCATATTATGAGGTGTTTTTGTCAAAGTGGTCAAACTTTAAAATTCCGTAAAACGCCTAAAAATGCTTAAAATGTCCCAATTTCAGTGTGTTGATACACATTAGAGCCTAATCTATCCAGAAATGACAGAAAAACACCATGTTGCGAAATGGCCCAATTTTCAAAAAGTCATACTATAGCATGTCGGTTTTTTTTTTTCCCCAAAATTTTCAACTTTATTAGAAATGCACCAAATTCGCAGGATAGCTTTATTAGAGTCTGTTGATGCATGTCAGGGTGAAACTTTTTGAAAAAGGACAGAAAAACACCATATTATGACATGTTTTGTCAAAAGTGGTCAAACTTAATTAATTAATTAAACTAAATTCCTTAAAACGCCTAAAAATGCTTAAAATGTTCTTTTTTTTTCAAATGGTCATATAATTTAAAAATGCACCAAATTCTCAGGATTGCTTTATTAGAGTCTGTTGACACGTTTTATGGTGAAACCTTTTGAAAAACGACAGAAAAACACCATATTATGAAATGTCCAATATCTGGAGTCATTTCTAGTCAAAAATCATAAGGGTTTAAAATGCCTAAAAATGCTTAAAATTACCCAATTATAGTCTGGTGATACATATTAGAGTGTAATGTGGCCGTAAATGTTCAAATGTTCAAATGTTCATGCTAAAAATCTGAAAAAAAAAGTCATACATTTTAAAAAGCGTAAGAATGTCTGAAATTAAAGGTAAATTTCAATAAAGGTAAATAAGTAAATAAAATAATAACAACAAGTATAAAATACGAAGAAAGAGAAGACAGAAAAATAGAGTAGATTACTGTTATGAATGTAATGTAAAGTGATGTAATGTACATACTGTTTATACACTTGTAAAGTCAGGGTAAACCCATAAATACATACCCACATGTGCAACATTAATAGGGAAGAACTTAAAAAAACATTCCGTTTGTATGGAAATTTAATAATGAAACAGGTTGGCGTGCAGACTTTCAAATGTTTGCTAACAGATCACAAACAGAGAAACTTCAGGTTCACGACCTGCAGACTGTAAAGTGCCCCGACATTCCAATATTCATCAGCTCGAGCAAAAATGTTGCAGAATCCTGTTTTTACCCCCCATACAAAACCAAATCATTTATAATGAATAATGCATCAAAAACTATACAAAGTGTTTCCCTGCGACAGCGTCTTGATGATGGTTTTCAGCAGAACTCGAATCTTTTTGGCCCTAAGCACTGAAGAGAGACACACAAGTCATCATGAATAACTTACAGCTGTGTATACACACACACACACACACACACACACACACAATTATTCCATGCTCAGAACATAACAAATTTACTTTTCACAAAAGTTTGCATATAAGGCTCCGGGGAAATTTACATGAGAAAAGCAGCAAGATGACAAAACTACAGCAATGAAATGGGCTGCAAAGGTGCAGGACGAACAAAACGAACGGCTCACTCTCCTGAGCAACTGCGTGAGATACCAGCTTCACATGCCGTTTCAAATTATAAATCGCTTCAATACCAAATTGTTCTGTTTATAAATTAGGCAGATTACTTCATCTGTCCCCTGAGGGGACGTAAGATCCATTTTTCCCTGAAACCTCTCCTCCTCAACACGGTGTTTGCTCACTTAGCCAACAGCACAAGATGACAGAATCTAAATCCTGCAATACTTGCAAGGTAAAAAGGACTTCAATCAATTTATTTTCTTACATCAGAGAATGTTTTACCTAAAACTCAGGGGCATTGATGATATTTACTCCCTCTACCTGGATGCTTCCAACCTTTGCCTGAAACTGAACGACCATTATTAATGGTACAACATGAGCGCAGTTATATCAACTGTCATCCTGAGAATGAGGGGCTAATGCATCTGACATCTGACAATGCACACACAATTTCTGTGCTGATCCCATAGAGGAACAGGATTTATGTAACAAAAACACCCTGAAACATCTTGGGTTCAAAGGGTTAAACTAACTTTAGCGTTAGCTAGCTTAGCTAAGTGTTAGCAGTTTCAAAATAAACATAGTCATAACTATGAGTCATAACAAGAATGCTAGATAAACATTTGACAATAAACAACCTCTTTACATGTCTGACATTACTGGAAATAATATGTTTATTAAGGTAGACTGGTTTCGTCTCTTAGACAAAGTAAGTGGTTAGTTTGTTGCCTTTTTCTGACAGACTACTTCAATCGGTAGACATAATGAACGTTCACAACATAATATGTTTGTTATAATAAAAATATGTATTACCATGATCCGCTAACTATTCTAAACAACTGTGAGAACAGTTAAAGCTGTGGTTCCCAAACTGTTTCATTACAGGACCCCTTTTCATCATGCTTTATAGATATCTCATATTATATTCAATTCACAGCAATAAGAGCGACAAACATTTGATGAACTGAACAATGCAGGAAGTTTGTGTAAAACTGGAGGATGGCTCAACTTTCTTTGTTGGTTTGGGCTTTGGTGTTGCTTTATGGAGTTTATTGCAGTCACCAGCCCGCCTTTGGACTCTCGGTCTGTAAGACTTCTTAATAAATTATTGAACTGAACTAGTCAGCCAGTCCAAACTGTCAGTTTTGTATAACGTAAGTTCATTAAATAAGATATCTACTTGAATTTAAATCAAATCAAAATCTAATCAAAATTACTTTATTTATCCCCCCAGGGGAATTTCATTAGTGAATCTGCTCTCATATTATCCACTAACCAAATAGTGAGTGGAGCTAAAACATCTTTATTTGAACAATGCTGTTTGTTTTACATTGTTCGTTATTCCTTCAGGCTCCTCTACAGTGATGCAACATATTGCATTGGGGGCCTCCTCCTGGCCCCATGGCAATATGGGACTGCAAGTGCCAATGGAAACCTAACTGGTCGTGGCACCCACTAGCTCGTCCTTATTTAGTGCGAGGGACCCTGTCCTCTGAGGGCGACAGAGTGCGCAGCCCTGGCTGAAGTTGTTTTTTTAAGGACTCCTGCAGACTCATTCCACCTTTAATAGTTAACTTATATCCATCCTTCAGCAGCGTCACATATACCGCCCCGTTTGTCAGCATAAATTAGGGCTGATCCCTCAAGCGCGATAATGTAACTTGTCAGTCTGGCTGTTATCATATGTTTTCTGTACGAGCAGGCGAACATGATGCACTTCTTTGGCGTCCTCAGTTTTTCTCTATTGTTGGCATTTGTTCGAACAAAGCCCACCGTGGATTTGTGGTACACTGCTGCTGTGTATGAGCACAGGCCAGTCCTGAACCCGAAGCCTACTGACCCCCTGTCCCGCTCCGCTGCGCTGGAGTACATGCAGAAAAACCTGAATATCTACGAGGAGCAGGCTGCCCTGGCCGCTCAGCAGGTATGATCCTGTCCAGAGAGATATAAATGTTTTGGTCAACGCAACACATATCTGTGCTCCGGCATGTTCCCACAACTCCCAGAATGTGAGAAACAAAGGGCAAACCTCTTGCCCCTGACTCCTGCCAATGAATGCAGCCAGGGACTGGGATGTGTGTAGACTGAGTTTAACATGTAAAAATGCAACAACTAATCTGTGACCGGACCTTGACCATTGGTCCTTCTCCTGCTGGTGTGTCTCCTCATGGAGCTGACTTTACCCTGAGAGGATGACAGACCACACATCCAGGTTTTATCCTCCTGCAGTTAGCATGCCTCGGCTGAGGGTGTCTTGTGATTAAACTCCAGAACATTCAGTAATGTCAAGGTTCGCAAATTAAGATGTTTCTGAATGGTAGGGTCATCATCTAGTTGTTGATCTCAAGCTCAAGTCAGCTGTACTGCAGAGACATCAGGGACTGAAATGCCAAAAACACAACAAGCAGCAGCAAAGTCTCTGCAATAATTACACTCTTTCTGCACCTGGGGGGTTGTTCATGTCTTTCAGGCAAGAAGAAATTATTTTATTTGTAACATAGGTTGATATGTCACAGGATTCACTGATTGGCTGCAGGTATTCTTTCTCATCTCCTAGCTCTGTCTCATTACTCTGTGCACATCTTCCCCTGATCAGGGAGCCCAGATCCTGGTGTTTCCAGAGGATGGAATTCATGGTTTCAACTTCACCCGTTCGTCCATCTCCAGCTACCTCGAAACCGTTCCTGACCCGCAGCAGGAGAGCTGGAACCCCTGCACAGAGCCGGACAAATACGACAACACTGAGGTAGATCTGATGGTGTTATTGCACTGCCTTCATGCATGCAGCACCTGTCTGTGCAAATAAAAATGACATTTTGAGTGTGGTTGTCTTTCACAGGTTCTCCAGCGGTTGAGCTGTATGGCCCGTCGTAACAACCTGTACGTGGTGGCCAACATGGCTGGCATGCAGCCTTGCTCCCTGAAGACCGACCCCTCCTCCTCCTGTCCATCTGATGGACGCTGGCAGTTCAACACCAACGTGGTTTTCAGGTGCAGACCTTCAAAATACTTCAGCTGAAGTCCATCAAGTGCAGCAATACATCATTTCCAGCTCCATGTGAACTTTACACAGAATCTTGTTTCATGCAGGTCAGATGGCCTGCTGGTGGCACGCTACCACAAAAACAACCTTTACTTTGAGGAGTCTTATGACACACCACCACAACCTGAGATCATAACGTTTGATACACCTTTTGCTGGAAAGTTTGGCATAATTACCTGTTTTGACCTCCTGTTTTACAAGCCAACAATAGACCTGGTGGAGAAGGTAGAAAACAGCCAATCAAATTCAGTACACAGCTCTACTTTCAGTGTGTGGTCTTCTCTTTTCCTAACATCCTTCTTCCATCTTTGGACCATTTTAGGGTGTGCGTCAGCTGATCTACCCCACAGCCTGGATAAATAGTCCCCCAGTCTTAGATGCAAGCCAGTTCCAGCGGGCTTTCAGTTTGGCTAATAATGTCACTCTGATAGCAGCCAACATTCGTAACGACTCAATGAAAATGACAGGGAGTGGCATCTACACCCCTTTTTCTGCATCCTACCACCACGCCCTGAAAGGAGACCCAGAGGAGGGCAGGCTGCTGGTGGCCAGGGTGCCAGTCTTAGACCCACTGTGGGGGAGGCGGATTGAGGCCAGAGAGGAGGGGGGAGTTCGGAGTGAGTCCACATCATCTGCTGCTACAGACTCTGGATACTATCACAAAGACAGCCATGTTGATCCTCCTCCTCCTGAAACTGCTTCTTCAGTCCCTCCTTCCTATGATACCTTCATCTCTTCTATAATGAGCAACTCTTTTACATTTGTCCTCCTTTACGAGATGGAAGGTGAAGTGAACGTGTGTAATGGCACCTTCTGCTGCCACCTGCAGTACCAGTGGTCACCGCAGGGTGTAATTGACGAGCTCTATGCATTGGGAGCATTTGCTGGAATTCACATTGAGGGAGTGGGCAGACACTTGGCCTTGAGGGTATGAGTCAAAAGAATATTCAGTCATGAAATATAACTGCTGCTGGGATTCTTGTCACATCTATCATATCTCTGTTGCAGGTGTGTGTGCTCTTGCGCTGTGCAGGGTTGGATGAGAGTTCCTGTGGACAGGAAGTGGAAGTAGCTGAGTCTAAGATGGACTTCCTGCTGGAGGGGAACTTTGGGACTAAATATGTGTACCCATCAATTATGACCAGCAAACTGGTCTTGGAGCAGCCTGAACATCTGGAAACATCTGCAGATGGCAGAGTGACCATGAAACACTCCAACATGACTGCAGGGCTGATCAGTGCCTGTCTGTACGGACGACTGTATCACCTAGACACTAAATGAACTGCTTTGAAATAGATGAGTGTGCCTGCCTCTTTCACACCCGTATTGTTCGACCACACTTCTTAAAGACACACACCTCTTCTTTAAAAAAAATAACATTCAGGTTTTTTTGATCATCAGAATGCTAACAAACAAGGTTATCCACAGTTTGAATACTTTCACTGCTCTCAGGTGTTTTGTGTGTTCTTTAAGTACTCTTTTCATTCACTATTTGCTGAGCTACAGCAAATTCCTGTGTACATGTCTCACACATAAATCTGTAATATTCCCTATAAATTTCTGTTTCTGTAAAGGTATTACACTGATCGAAACCAACAATTGTGGAAGCTTCTACCTTTTGTCTCTATTATTGATTATTATCAGGTGGTTGATGTCACCTTATAACAAAATATTCTAATTACTAAGTAATCTTTCCTTGTTTCTATTTTATATAATATGCATTGTTAATACAAAAGTATGGCCTGGTTATTACTTTGGTAATAATACATTATAACTCACTAACTACCACTTTCTCAACGTATTACCTCATTATTGTCACATTATTACTGAACTGTAATGTAAGGTGCTACATTGTTAGCTATTTGAAATCTCTTTTTTGGGAACCATTTTGGGGAAATGTTTATCATAACTGTCACGCCGGGGTGTGGACAGAAGGACCCAAATGCAAGACCATGAGACGGGGACAGAGTTATGATAAGAATAGTCTTTAATTAAGGCTGAGGCAGGCAGAATTAACAGAGCTACTGCTGTTAAGTCACTGGGGAGATCCTTGGAGCTCCAGGATAGGAGCGAGCAGGAGACAGGCCACCAGACGGGTGGCACAGGAACAGCGGAAGCCTGACAGAGACGCCGACGTGCAGGCGAGGTCAGAAGCCGGGAATTCAGTCCAGTTAGCAAAGGTACAGGCAGGGATCAGGCTGGCTCGGAAACAGGGCGGGAATTCGGTCAGGATCAGGCAGCAGTCAGGAAACAAACGCTGGTAAGTATTCATGAGAGAAGTGATGAACTGGCAATGAGACAAAAGGAGCACACGGTATATATACACGCTGGGAGGAGGGTTAACGGGACACAGGTGAAACACATTAGGGCAGGGAGAGGCAGTCACACAGGCGGGAAAGGAGGGAAACATGATGTAAAGACACCAGACATGAAACAGGAGGAAGGGTTCAAAATAAAACAGGAAACGACAAGACAAAATAAAAGCGCTTCTGTCTGGGATCCGTAGTGACAATAACATTTTAACTTGGTGAATAAACATAACTTTAAAATGTTCTGAGATCGCTCTTTGAGTTACAGAATATGATTTTACTGGACAAACATTGCCAGAAGAAGAAATGAATGGAAACAATTTCATTTTAATTATTTTTTAATATAATGTAATATTTTACTGTACAGTCTACATCCAAAGGCGTTTTATTTCAAAACAAATTACACAGTTAACAGTTCTGTGAATATCATGCAATTAATCTTATTTCCATCTTTATCTGGTATTTGGGTCTGGTTGTGTAAAGCTTTATTCTAAAAACTGATAACCGCACGTCAACACAACAAATACATTTTTGGCGAGACGCAATTTGATTATTTCACTTGGTGTTTTCATGTAAAGTTAAAACTTCATCTCCTCTCTGCAGGTAAGAGTTTTATACTGACAGAAGTGATACAGAATGACGGTAAAGTGTGTATCCTTCATGTCAGCTCGCTCTGAGCAATATCAATGAATTTACCATAAAAATCACAATACGGGCGCACTACATATATAGGGGCGGCTGGTTTGACGACGGAGAAGCGAATGACTGCTTACTTGACCGCAGTCGTATTATCCACTGACCAATTAGTGAGCGGATGTCAAACATCTTTGTTTGACCAATGCTGTTGGTTTTACACTTTTGGCTATTCCTTTAGGCTCCTCTACAGTGATACAACAGGTTTGATGAGGGGAGGCTGCTGCGCTGAAGTTTGTCAGTTTAAACTCGGGCTGATCCCTCAGGTGCAATAACGTAACTTGTCAGTCTGGTTGTAATCATAGGTTTCCTGTACGAGCAGGCGAACATGATGCACTTCTTTGGCGTCCTCAGTTTTTCTCTATTGTTGGCATTTGTTCGAACAAAGCCCACCGTGGATTTGTGGTACACTGCTGCTGTGTATGAGCACAGGCCAGTCCTGAACCCGAAGCCTACTGACCCCCTGCCCCGCTCCGCTGCGCTGGAGTACATGCAGAAAAACCTGGATATCTACGAGGAGCAGGCTGCCCTGGCCGCTCAGCAGGTATGATCCTGTCCAGAGAGATGTAAATGTTTTGGTTTTCAGCCAACAAAACGATGTTGCCTATTCACTCTCTTGAGTGAAAGTCAAACTTGTTACATTAGAGACTTTGTCATGCATGTGGCCAAGTGCTGTGGTCATTGGCAGCTGGACTTAAGTACAATTACTGTCAATGCAACACATATCTGTGCTCCGGCATGTTCCCACAACTCCCAGAATGTGAGAAACAAAGGGCAAACCTCTTGCCCCTGACTCCTGCCAATGAATGCAGCCAGGGACTGGGATGTGTGTAGACTGAGTTTAACATGTAAAAATGCAACAACTAATCTGTGACCGGACCTTGACCATTGGTCCTTCTCCTGCTGGTGTGTCTCCTCATGGAGCTGACTTTACCCTGAGAGGATGACAGACCACACATCCAGATTTTCTCCTCCTGCAGTTGGCATGCCTCGGCTGATGGTGTCTTGTGATTAAACTCCAGAACATTCAGTAATGTCAAGGTACGCAAATTAAGATGTTTCTGAATGGTAGGGTCATCATCTAGTTGTTGATCTCAAGCTCAAGTCAGCTGTACTGCAGAGACATCAGGGACTGAAATGCCAAAAACACAACAAGCAGCAGCAAAGTCTCTGCAATAATTACACTCTTTCTGCACCTGGGGGGTTGTTCATGTCTTTCAGGCAAAAATAAATTATTTTATTTGTAACATAGGTTGATATGTCACGGGATTCACTAATTGGCTGCAGGTATTCTTTCTCATCTCCTAGCTCTGTCTCATTACTCTGTGCACATCTTCCCCTGATCAGGGAGCCCAGATCCTGGTGTTTCCAGAGGATGGAATTCATGGTTTCAACTTCACCCGTTCGTCCATCTCCAGCTACCTCGAAACCGTTCCTGACCCGCAGCAGGAGAGCTGGAACCCCTGCACAGAGCCGGACAAATACGACAACACTGAGGTAGATCTGATGGTGTTATTGCATTGCCTTCATGCATGCAGCACCTGTCTGTGCAAATAAAAATGACATTTTGAGTGTGGTTGTCTTTCACAGGTTCTCCAGCGGTTGAGCTGTATGGCCCGTCGTAACAACCTGTACGTGGTGGCCAACATGGCTGGCATGCAGCCTTGCTCCCTGAAGACCGACCCCTCCTCCTCCTGTCCATCTGATGGATGCTGGCAGTTCAACACCAACGTGGTTTTCAGGTGCAGACCTTAAAATAGAAATAGTAGAGCTTAAATCCACTCATTGCACCAATACATCATTTCTAGCTCCATGTGAACTTTACACAGAATCTTGTTTCATGCAGGTCAGATGGCCTGCTGGTGGCACGCTACCACAAAAACAACCTTTACTTTGAGGAGTCTTATGACAAACCACCACAACCTGAGATCACAACGTTTGATACACCTTTTGCTGGAAAGTTTGGCCTCATCATCTGTTTTGACCTCCTGTTTTACAAGCCAACAATAGACCTGGTGGAGAAGGTAGAACAGCCAATCAAATTCAGTACACAGCTCTACTTTCAGTGTGTGGTCTTCTCTTTTCCTAACATCCTTCTTCCATCTTTGGACCATTTTAGGGTGTGCTTCAGCTGATCTACCCCACAGCCTGGATAAATAGTCCCCCAGTCTTAGATGCAAGCCAGTTCCAGCGGGCTTTCAGTTTGGCTAATAATGTCACTCTGATAGCGGCCAACATTCGCAACGACTCAATGAAAATGACAGGGAGTGGCATCTACACCCCTTTTTCTGCATCCTACCACCACGCCCTGAAAGGAGACCCAGAGGAGGGCAGGCTGCTGGTGGCCAGGGTGCCAGTCTTAGACCCACTGTGGGGGAGGCGGAGTGAGGCCAGAGAGGAGGGGGGAGTTCGGAGTGAGTCCACATCATCTGCTGCTACAGACTCTGGATACTATCACAAAGACAGCCATGTTGATCCTCCTCCTCCTGAAACTGCTTCTTCAGTCCCTCCTTCCTATGATACCTTCATCTCTTCTATAATGAGCAACTCTTTTACATTTGTCCTCCTTTACAAGATGGAAGGTGAAGTGAACGTGTGTAATGGCACCTTCTGCTGCCACCTGCAGTACCAGTGGTCACCGCAGGGTGACATTGACGAGCTCTATGCATTGGGAGCATTTGCTGGAATTCACATTGAGGGAGTGGGCAGACACTTGGCCTTGAGGGTATGAGTAAAAAGAATATTCAGTCATGAAATATAACTGCTGCTGAGATTCTTGTCACATCTATCATATCTCTGTTGCAGGTGTGTTTGCTCTTGCGCTGTGCAGGGTTGGATGAGAGTTCCTGTGGACAGGAAGTGGAAGTAGCTGAATCTAAGATGGACTTCCTGCTGGAGGGGAACTTTGGGACTAAATATGTATACCCATCAATTATGACCAGCAAACTGGTCCTGGAGCAGCCTGAACATCTGGAAACATCTGCAGATGGCAGAGTGACCATGAAACACTCCAACATGACTTCAGGGCTGATCAGTGCCTGTCTGTACGGACGACTGTATCACCTGGACACTAAATGAACTGCTGACATTTTTCTACTGACACACTGTAATAGTTTGTCAGTTGAAAGCAAAAACATAAAAAAAAATCTAATTTGGAAGAAAACAAATGTTCTGAACAAGATTGATTTGTCCTATTCAGTTCTTACACATTTTTTGTCTTTCATGTACAAACTGCAATAAATCAAAAACAAATCTCTTTATTCATTCATTAGTTAATCTTTAAAAACATTGCACCAGTAGCATTCATCCTCTGCCTGAAAGTTGCTTGTTCCAAAAAAGGCAATACTTATTAATCCCCCCCACACACACACATACACATACTATCTCACTGTTATACACACACGCGTACAGGCACGCATGCATGCACGCATGCACACACACACACACACACTATATCTATATACACAGTTTCAGCCACTTTGCCCTGTCTCCAGTGCAGTACACAGACATTGAGTAGTTACAGCACTGCAAGTTAAAAGTTATTAAGCCGGTCTTTCGGGTCATCAATCAACTGACTCCTGGACAAATCATACAGTAAATGGGTTTTACATCCACCTGCCATCATAATCAGCTCCCAAGGATTCCGTCTCCACTCTGGATAAATTCATAGGATTCAATAAGGACTTCCTCTCCTAGGACTGAAAAGTGGTTCAATAACAATGACGCAGCATTATCATTTAGCGTGAGTAACAGCCATAGGTGTCTGCCATAAAAGCTCAAACAACTCAAAAGTACAGTCGGGACAACAGTAATCAGTCTCCTGGTCCCATACGATTGTCCCTCTGTTTTTTCTTTAGACATTTGTGCCAGAAAAGCAGTCCTCTGAGGTTTTCACCAGTAGATGCTCCTCTAGTTAAAGGAAAACTGTGAAAAAGCTTAAAATCACTCCATAACGTATCAGTAAAGAGTAGGAGCTTAATTTAAGAAGAAAAACAACATTGCTTTAAATTTAAAAAGACACCGGCAATGTTACTGACCATACAGTGATACTGTCTGAGAGAAATGTAGTGTGTATTCACCTCAGTCTATATTTTAGTATATTATATTCCACCCTATGGGTATGCACCTTACGAAAACAAATGTGGTTTTCAACAAGGGTTATTTTTAGATTCGCTGAAGCTTACCTACAAATAATCTGCACACCTGCTCTATTTTTTCCCTCTTATAGTTCCTAGTCATTGATCTATTAAGGCTCCTGAGTGGCTGGCCAGCCTGCCAGCATTAGTTTTGTAGGGCTCAGTCCAATAGCAGCTATGTCCTCAGTAGGTCTCTGAATCAGAGTCATTCAGTTCATCTTCCCCAGTGACAGAGGACAGCGGGCGCTCCGGTCTGCAGTAGGAGGCATGGTCAGGTCGCAGAGGGGGAGGGGCATCAAAGGCCACACCTTTGGAGATGTGGTTGTTGGTGGGGTGATGGTTGATGACTGTCTGAGTAAGAGAATGTGCAGGCAAAGCTGCTATTGTGACCATAGGGGAGGCGGGCATCATGGAGTTGAGGATGAGCGCCAGACAGTCGGCCACATCACGGTTTGGAGCGCAGGCCAGAGCTGGAGTGTAACCTAGGGTTAAGAGAAGAGCATAGGAGTAAAATCAAGTCGACATTTCTCTCTAAAAGTGTGTGTGAATAATGCGGCGCGTGCTCCAGCGGACCATTTTCGTCCACTGCTAACACACTGGCTCCTTTCCCCAGCAGTTCCTGGACCACCACTGTTAATCCCTTCCTGGCTGCTACATGCAGGGGCCTAAAAGAAGGTAGAAGGACAAGTTAAAATAAGTCCGGTCTGAACTTAGAAGACCTAGAAGGTCAGCTGAGTGTGTTTCAGCACCCTAGGAATACTACGTACGTCTGGAGAGAAGTATTGGTGCAGTTGATGAGGTTCTTGTCACTGATTTTCTCCAGAATCAACAAGGCACTCGTCTCATGACCCTGGGAGGGACAGAGAGAAACAATGTGATCAAAAAAAGTTACATTGAAAATAATAAAGGTCTAGCACAACATGAAGAAATCTGACTTACTCATATTCATGACATGTACCTAATTTATTACCGCTTTTGTATATTTTTCACATGTGAACCTGTAGTAACATATTTTTCATTCCAACATTTAGGACAAAATATGCCATAAAAAAGTCTAAATAAAGTAAAAATAATGTGATATTTCATAGAAATGTCATAAAAAGTCATAGTTGTGTATGCAACAAAAATATCAAAGTCATAGTTTAGCATGCAGTCATATCAAAGGTCACAACTTTTTATGACATTTAAATGGCAGACCATATTATGTCAGAGCCACGAAAATATCATAGTGTAGTATGCTTTGTGGAAAGCCAGTATCAAACTGACACTAAATAAGTACCAAGTAGTAGTACTAAGTCATATACATACGAATAATTCCAACAGACTCAGAGATTCCTGTGACATAGTAATATCCATAATTCACCATAACCAGTGAATACAAATGCATTCTGTCTCAGTGAATTGTTGATACCTTGCAGCAAGCCAGATGTAATGCTGTGTTCCTGTTTGTATCCTGTAGTGTGAAGTCTGCCTTAGCGCTGCTCACCAACATCTCTGCAACATATGAACGGAGATTGATACATATTAAAGGTTTAAAAATCAAAGGTCAACAGTGTATCTTTGTGTCCGGGTGTGTACTGACCCACTGTATTGGTCTGTCCGTTTAGAGCCGCCATCATCAGCGGTGTCCTGCTTGTGTGCGTGTCGACTACGTTTGCTTTAGCTCCTTGGCTCAGCAGAAGGGAAACGCACTCCACATGGTCAGAAAAAGCTGCAGCATGAAGTGGGGTCCTGCGTTTACATAAACACAGTTAAAAAGAATACCAGCAGAGATGAGCACCCAAAATACTTTCATCAAAACATTTGAGTCTGTTTGCATCTCTTACCTGCCCTTGGAGTCAGTGGCGTTAACGATAGTCGTGCCCAGGGAGTCAATTAACATCTCGGCTACTCCCTCGTTATCGCTCATACTGAAATACATGACACACTCACTGTCAAATAACCTAAAACCAGTGTCTATCTACATGAAAGCAATCATTGGTACGAACAGACACATAGTCTTACACAGCACAGTGCAGTGGACTGAAGGAGTTGCCCTTAATTTTCTTGAACACCTCTTGGTCTAACAACACCTCCACACAAGCATCATACCCTAAGAAAATAAAGTGAATATAGAGATACAAAGGGGGAAAAAGATGTGAACATTACTTTGCTGTGGTTTGACACACAACACACAAGTTTCTCAAGCGAGTCACGCTGTGTCTAGTACCATTGTAGCAGGCCCAATGCAGAGGTGTGTAGCCCTGGTTGTCAGTGAGGTGCGTGTTAGTGTGTGAGGTGGTGGTGGTGGTGGTGGCCTGCAGCAGGGCACCCAGGACACCCACACGGCCGCAGGCGGACGCCAGGTGAACAGGGGAGCGGCCCCGGATATCTCTGACACACACACTGGCCCCCCGCTGAAGGAGCGCCTCCACACTCTCCTCCTGGCCCGTCACTGCCTGTGTAAAAATTATAAAGTGCAAAAAAAATGTTAAAAAAATTAGACAATATTAGAAATAAAATTGTAATGTTAGTGGGAGTGAGGGAATGTCTCACCCCTCGGTGTAATGCGGTCCTCCCCCAGCGGTCCTGAGTCTCCACACTGCTTCCTTGACTGAGTAGAGAATACACACACTCAGTGTGTCCATTCAGCACTGCCAACATCAGAGGAGTCCTGTACACAGTGAGGAAACATTCAATAACTGGGTCTTTTATTATTGTATTTAACTAGTTTAAGTTTTTTCCTTAAACAAAGAATAACATTAAATCCCAGTGAAAAACTCATACATATGCCATTTCGTCTATGCACGCACATACACACTCACTGTCCGTTGGTGTCTTGTACGTCCACGTTTATGTGTTGCTCGTTGTTGCTCATGAGCAGCCGCAGGCACTCTGGGTGGCCATTCATAGCTACGACACACAGACACGCATGCTAGAATTTTCTCAAACAACTTTTTTTTTTACATTTTAAAAGCTAGGAAATAAATAAATAATAAATAAATAAACAGTCATGTGACGCAAGGGTGTTTCAGTAGTTGCATTTGTCTGCGTGTGTGTGTATACCTGCAGCATGTATGGCTGTCTTTTTGTGTGTGTAGTCTCGGGTCATGGGTGAGGAGCCATGGTGCAGCAGCAGGGAGACACACTCCTGGTGACCCCGGGAGCAGGCCAGGCTGAGGGGGGTCCGTCCCTCCGGGCTGCAAACATCCACTTCCAGCAGGGACGATAAGAGAACCTCTAAAGCGCCACAGTGTCCATGGTAAGCCTAAACCAATGGAAGACACGAACCAACAGACATTATTGCTATGTCTCATGGTAACAGACATGGCAGAGACAGTGAGATCCTGTGTGTGAGACAGACGAACCAGATAGACACACTAACAAACTGGTTGAACTCACCGCCAGGTGGAGTGGACTGACGGGGGCCTGGCTCTCTGCGTCACTCAGGATGTCTGTTCCTGATGTCTCCATTAACTGGGAATAGAGAGATGGCTCCCATTTTACTATTACCGTACTATTATACAGTCATTAGTTAGGCATGCGCTATATAAAGGAAAATGTGTGTTACTATGTATTATTCATATAAAGAAATTATAGTTTATAAATTAGCTGCCAGCAATACAAAGCCAAAATGCCTTCATTGACTAACAAGCGCCACCCCTACACACTCTGATACAGTAGGTGGCAGTGTGCACCATTAAAGTAAGTGTGTGGTCTGCCTCTACTGAATATAGTGAATGTGTCGGATTTGACAGATTATGCCAAAGTATTTTATTTGAAGGCAAAATGCTTTATAAAAGCTTAAGTAAGTTTGAAAGTTAATGCAGTTTACCGCAAAAATAGATAAACATGGGAAGAGTCAGATCTGTTGTGAAATATTAAATCATCTTTCTTTCTTCACTACATCTGAGCCTTTCTTACCCTCAGCTGTGCATTAACTACAGGTTATGAGCTTCTTTTTAAAATACAAAAATGTGAACTGTATGATTATCTTAACTTATCAATATCATCCATTAGAATCAGGTAATTATCCGTTTTGCTAAAGAGGTTATGGTCACATTGTTCCATGTGCTCTAGATTTATTGAAAAGACGTAAGGATCACCATGCTAAAATTTGATTGGAAAACATGTCATTCTTTTTCAAAGTACAGAAATCCTCGACCTGCCAATTGTTATGTAACGAATATGAAGAAAATAGGGTTTTTAATCTGCCCTCCAGATGGTCCAACCACCATCCCCATCTGTCCAACAGGGAGCGCTACATACAAAGAATCAATCAATGTAAGGGTGCATTGTCTCACAGCGGCTGATTTAAATTTCCTTCTTACCACATCAAGAGGTGTCTCACTTGCCATCTGAAAGAAACAGACAAAGACTGTTTATGATACCAGGATAAGTCTGCTTGTGTGCTGTAGTGTTCTCTATCGTTCTGAAACTATTTAACACATAAATCATGTCTGATGATCTGAAGGACATGCCATGGAATAGATTTTTACTCTGTGTGGTAGCTGTACACACCAGTTCCAGGCAGAGTGTGCGTCCATAAGCAGAGGCGTAGTGCACTGCACTGTAACCCTGTTTGTCTCTTACTCCTGGATCAGCGTCGTTCCTCAACAGGTACTCCACACTCCTAAAAACACCAAAGAGAGGATGTTTAAAGCATTCATCTGTCAATGAAGATTTCTGGATGCTTAACTTTAAACCATATTAATTAAATACAAGGTAGAACTTACTTTCCGTCAGTATCAGCTGCAGCAGCGTAGTGCAGGGGGCTGCAGCCTCTATGGTCCAGCTCATTGATACTTGCCCCGGAGCCCACCAGAGCAAACACACACTGATAGTTACAGTTGGCTGATGCATAGTGCAGTGGAGTCCTAGAATGATTAAAGAGTCGACATCAGATATTATTTATACCATTTAAGACTTCATAGTTCTCCCCAGAATGTGGTCAAACGTTTTCCTGTCTTATTTTATTTCTATTCATATTATTCCTAGAATAACACTATGTGCTTGGCTCACCTTCCAAAGTTGTCTTTTCTGTTAAAGTCAGCTCCTATGTTTAACAGCAGGTTCAGACACTCTAGATTCCTGTTTGGAGACACAGCATTAATTATGTTGACATACCAATCTTTTGTAATCAAGTGCATGGATAATATTTCAGTGCACATGAGATATGGAGAAGAAGAAAGGGTTGGATTGGTTTATAAGAAACAAAGAGAAGCATGAAAAAAGACTCAGACGTGAAACAATACTAAGGCAGCGAGCAGTAATGATGACTCACCCTCCAGCCGCAGCAGCATGTAGACAGGTCCTTCCAAAGTCGTCAGGGGTGTCAATGTCAAACCCTGCGAAAATATGCGATCAGCATCAATTAGGATGTCAACTAGGTGATTCCAGTACCAAGAATGGCGTCAGCATGAATGTACCTGAGGACAGCAGCTTCCTGCAGCAATCTGAGAAGCCGCTGAGAGCTGCCAGGTGTAGAGGGAACATCCCATGAATGCCTTTCCTGAAAACATTAAAGGGAGAGAAGGCAAGTCATCACATGAGGGTAAGATGTGAGAGCAAGGACAACGTTTTGATGGAAGAAAGAAAGAAAGAAAGAAAGAAAGAAAGAAAACAAAGAGGCTGAAAGAGTGGTTTATCCTGAGTTTTACCATCTCCAGTCATCAAATTGTTCCCTTTGTATTTGTGCTTTTTATCGCTAAAGCACAGATTATATTCAGTGGGAAGATGGTTAAGACAGATGGTTAAATGTCAATTGCTACTAACTTGGCGGTGTTGGCTCCATGTTTGATGAGTGCTGTGATGATGAGCTCATGGCCATGGCGGGCAGATATGTGAAGGGCAGTGTTTCTGCTCTTGTCCTCACAATCAATCTCAGCGCCTACAAACACACAAATAAAGCGCTCATGTATGTATTTCCGATAAAATACTCAAAACAGGCATGGCAGCACACTCTGTGAGGCTCACCGTTTTGAATGAGGGCCTGAGAGCAGGAGAACCTTCCATGGGTAGCTGCCATGTGGAGGGGAGTCTTACCATCCTTACTCTGGACAGATGGAAGGAGAGACAGAGGAGACAAGCAGAGAGGGACAAAGAAGATTACCAAGACTTCCTGTGGAGATTTAAGTCTATACAGTATATCCATGTTACATTCAAGTGCCACTGTGGAAAGCTGACTCATCTGAGTCTAACTGTGTAGTGTTAGAAAGCTTAGCATGAACAGAAGCTATCGTAGACCCCCTTGTGGACCACACACACACACCCACACACATATTCCCAGAGCAGCTTGCAGCCTCAGGGAACCACCCCCTCCCCCATCGTCTTCCATATGGCCTTGCATCTTGAGGCATTGGGGACCTAATATCAGTTTCCATCACTGCTACCAAAGTGTTAACAACACTGTCATTTCAACTTTCCACTAGATACTGGGCAGCACACTGTAAAGACAAGAGTCTCCTTTTCTTTGTCGTTTTCATGGTATGTACACGTGATGCATACACTAAACTGTATTCATTTAAAAAGAAATACCTTTTCTAAACTATATGTATGCATTGAATGAAAGTGTATCTGCATATAGACACACCCGCATGTTTATGTGAGCTCCGTGGGCCAACAGGAGCTCCTGGCACAGCGCCCCCTGCCGTGAGGAGGAGGCAAAGTGGAGCGCAGAAAAACCCCTCTCATTCACCTGAAGCAAGGAACAAAACAACAAAATGAAACATAAACAACCACAATGCACATGCCATTTCATAAGGATGCAAAATAATATCTGCAAATGATCCAATATCGTTCATCCCTGCTATCTCCCACAGTGAGACGCACACACACCTGGTTGACGTTGGCTCCTGCCTCAATTAGCTCACTGACCACCACATCCTGTCCGTTGTAGCAGGCTAAATGGAGTGGAGTGTTGCCGTAGCCGTTCACCTCGTTTACCTATGCAAGGAGAATTTTTGCATTTTATTGACTTGAGAAGATTATATTGATAACATTTAAAAAGTCTTGTATATCTATAGTTAATATTCAGCTGGGTCATGGGGTTATGGCACATTATACACACATAAAGGACATTGCTAGTGCATGCATGTGTGTGTGTCTATACTGACATGGACCCCCAGGCTCAGCAGGTAGTGCACTGTGCTGCTCATGCCACTGGAGGCAGCCGCATGGAGTGGGGTGTAGGCTTTTTTGTCCTTACAGTCAACCTCTGCTCCGCTGGCCACCAATAACTTCACCACCTCCAGGTGACCTGAAACAGAGGAGGGAGGAGAGGAAATGACATGAGTCATATACAACTAAAGCTGGGAACACACTACATAACTTTTACAGTCTTAACAGACTTGGAGTTCACACTACACGACTACATTCAGCAGTTTTTTGTATGAAGACTGAAAGATGGGGGATCACACACTCAACTGCGCCTGATGAGGGACCGCAGACTACATGATTTGTCAAACTGACTAAAACCAACCGAGCGCATCAAACTCTCGCAAGGGCGACAGTTCAGGTAAACAAACATGCCAGTTGGTGGCGGTAATGCACCAATTTGTTGTTTGCCAACTGCCAATAAAACTTTAAGAAGAGGAGGAGGTGTTTGCAGTTTGATCAGTAACGGTTCACACTACCCAATTTCATCCAGGTTCAGCTAAAAATTTTTTACTGCAACTGAAGACAGTTCGGGTCTGTTCCCCTCACACACTTGCAGATTTGCGTTTTTACCCCTCACACAGTAAGAGATTTTTGTGCCAACTAGCCACACCGACTGTCCCCATCTAGTGCAGACTTGTGCAGACTGTCCAACTGGGAATCGTGGGTAAAATCTGGCAAAAAATCTTGTGGTTTGTCCTCAGCTTCCTCAAGCCTCAAGTCCCATTACTGGGGACAGAGGCTTCATATAGTGTAACAAAAAAAGTGTGTTTGCATCAGAAACCGTGCATTATAATGGTCTCACCCATGTAGGCTGCCCAGTGGATTGCTCTCCTGTCCTTCTTGTCAAATGCATTAATGTTGGCTCCTCTGGACAGCAGCAACTTCACCATCTCTACATGTCCACTGAAGGCGGCGTGGTGCAGGGCGGTCCGTCCCGCCCGGTCAGACACGTTGACGTTGCTAAGCAGCGGGACCAAAGCCTCGGCACAGCGTACTGCCTTGTTGCTAGCTGCAACATGGAGCGGTGTCTGCCAGTTCTTGTCACGGGCGTTAACATCTGCACTGTGCTTCAGTAACACTGCCACTGCGTCCTGGGTGGAGAGTGAGCATGGGTCAGAGTGTGCAGACAGAGGGTCTATTTTCTAATATGCCTCAGTGTACTAACAAAGTACATGCCAATGTGCGCAGGTGGCTATGTGTGGGTGGTTATAAAAGACTGCTATTCTTAGGGGGCTTTTGTGCCGACAATAGCACAGAGAAGGAGAGCAAACGCAAGGGGTTGTGTTAGTATGGGCATGGTGCCCAGGACAAAGCAGAATAGGTAAAAAGATTAGAAAGGTTTATGAAAAACCAACACACTGCACAGTATTTTATCCCTTTATGGCAAAACTCTACAAATCTGTAAATATCTCAGCAGCAATAACTTTCTCCATCTCGTGCCAGTAATGTAGCTACAAGATAATCTATCTGGTATGCATGTTGCTGCGCTAACATTTGTTTCGTGTCCCACAGTGAAATGAAAGAAGTCCGCATTTTTGCTGCAGTGCTATTGTCAGTGGTGAAGCCCCTTTATCGTAGTTGAATATGTTTTCTTAAAGCTATGTGAGTGCATTTCATCACTAGTGACAGAGACAAACAAAGTCAAATAATTACAGTGGAGTGACCAAAGCACCCATTAGCATGTGTGTTTGTGTAGTGTGTTACCTCACTACAAGAGGCGACAGCTCGGTGAAGAGGAGTCAACCACTTGTTATCTTTGGCATTAACTCTGGCTCCTTGGATGAGAGAAGGAGAGAGAGGCAGAGAGTGACTGAAAAGGCAAACATGGTGGAAACCTGTAAATACTTTACCACTGAAAGATACATTAAAGGCAGAGGATACCTACAGATTATTGACAGGTGCGTGATAAGACAAGCTTAAAGACAATTTAATAGTTTCAGATAGAAAGGCTTTTCACATGACTTATGGAAAGGGGGTGTTGTGAGCGAACAGTGTCAGGAAGATATAAAACTTCCATGATCCTTTTGGCACAGCTTGGGGTTAAAATAGCCCTGAAGCTGCACCTGTTGCTTGCTCTTCACGTTATTGAGAAACAGTGAACACATACGTACACACTCTCTCTTCCACGTTATGCTTGTGTTGCGGTTGGCCCCACCTCCGGACATGCTCAGCTGACTTCACAGAAAGTCAAGCAGACATAGACCATATCGGATGATTTATAAATCACCAAGAGGGTGACAGCCACAGCGCAGTGAGCAAACACACAAACATGTAAACTACAGAGGGGACAGTAACGGAAAACAAGAAATGTGTAATCGGCATTCAGGATTTTTGTTTAAAAGTTGAAACATATGTTATATTTGTTTCCAATTTAGTTTGGTTCAAATCATAAAGTGACAGTTCACCCAAATGTCAAAAATACATATTTTTTTCTTTTACCTGTAGTGCAATTATCAATCTGCATTGTTTTTGTGTGAGTTACTGAGCATTGAAGATATCTGTCTTCTCTCATAAATGATGCAACTAGATGGCATTCAGCTTGTGGTGCTCAAAGCATGAAAAATGTACATTTGATAAACTCAACAGCAATGCCTCTTTCCATAAATCCTGACACAGTTATTCAAGATAATCGGCAACTCACACCAAAACAGCTTAAGAATTGGGCAGACCATTACTTTAATTGTGTGTAGATGTGTTGCACTTTATTTCCAGCATTTAAACAATAATTCAATACCTGTTTCCAGTATTTGCAAACAACGAAGACCAAAGGAAACAGGTGAACCACAAAATAATATTGGGACCTAATTTTTCCAATTATTCCGACAGCACATAAATGCAGCACAAAAGCCTTCTCTTGCAATGTAAATGAAAGTCTGTATTTGCCCTGTGATTCAGATCATTTCCAAAATTTCGGCCCATGCTACACCAATCCACAAAGCTTCAAGAAAATCTGGCAAGTAGTTTTTCCTTATTCCTGTTAACAAACAAACAGAACCGAAAACATGACCTGCTTTACAGGGGTAATTATACTGACAGGTAATAAGAAAAACAAAAAATCTGTAAAGCCCCAATAAAAGATTTTTCCCCCGAGCTGTAGAAAAAGTAGGAGATCTGATTTTAGAATAAATGACTTCTCAACTTTGCAGTATGAGTGTTAAGTCATGTTAAAATATGCATAGGAATGAATAAACATAAGACGAATTTAGGAGAGATAACATGGATGCACAAATGGAAAAAAGGACCAGTAGGATGCACATAGGGATGTTTGCTAACAGCCAGTGTGGATGAATGAGATGGAGCAAGATTTCAAGCAGAATTGATGGGGGGTGAATATTATGTGGAAATTAAACCGTAGGGTTGCTGAATGGATTGATAAATTGCTGTGTTTACCTGAGAGGATGAGCAGTTCAATGATCTCAGCGTCTCCCAGATAGGCTGCAGCATGCAAAGGCGTCCTCTTCTCATTGTCCTGACAGGAGATCAAAAACACAAAAAAAGACCCCACAAATTTAAGCATGTCTATTACTTCTCATGAGCCTTGAGACACACGCTCACCCCCATAAACACACACCATGATGAAGTGAAGGCATACATCACATGTTCCAAACTAAATCTATAGACCTCTCACTGTTGCAAACCACAAGAAACATGAGACCAGAGCCACAAGGAGAAAAATATCCACCATGCGTTCACTTGTGTTCCTCATTACGCTCCATCACGCTCCTGCTGCCACACCCCCACCTCTCTCTCTTTCAATGCAGCAGAGAGCAATCAACAGAGTGGGGCTATAAACAAATGTCATGTGACTGCAATAGGCCTGGCCCAGTGTTGCTGACTCCAAAGGTCTCAGTGTGATGACCCTAGCACTATAGACCCACATGGACAGAGAGGAAAACGAGACTGTGACAACAGAATGTGGAGTAAACTGAGGAAATACAGTCAGAAAGACTAAGGACATAGACACAAAGGGATGAGAAAAAAGGAAAGATATTAGTGAAGGTTATGTCCTTAAACCGTAGGAGGGGGTAGTGTTATGAACAGTTCATGTGTCCTGCCCTGATTGACAGCTATATAAGATGGGGAAGCTGCCAGAAGGCACTCTGAGTCAGTCTAATCGATCACTTGTAGCCCGCTGGCTGACTGCTGCTCTCCTTGGTGCTTTTTGTGTCATAGTGTTTGTGTGAAGCTACAGTGTGGAACACAAATTCACAGATGTGCGATCAGAACAAAAAACATTTATATTGTAAGAAAATCAGGGGAAATAGGAAGAAGAGTGTGACTTACCTGAATGTTGACATCTTCTTTCTTGAATATGAGGGAGCGAACTTCATCTGGGTCCACGTTGAAGATGGCTCTTAACAGAGAAGGCTACAGAGACAAGGAAAGGACAAAGAAATGCTGATGTGCACCACCACATGCTCGATTTGCAAGGCAGTAATTTTCTATGCTGACAACTGTGTTATCAGTGAGAGTTATGAGAATGGAAGAGTCTCACACACGGACACTATAATCCTGAGCTGGGAGAGAACCACAGGTCGCAAATGGCTGTACATCACCAATGTGTTTATGACTGCAGCAGCTGCAGCATACATCACGTGACAACATGCACACAATATTACGTAAAGTTTCAGTCAGTGAGGGGTTAAAGATGTGCCCTCTTGCCACGTGGTGCTAGGCCAGCTGGTAAGAATGTAAATAGCAGTATAAAAGGCAAGTGGAAAAAATGCTATAAAATTGTACAAAGCATGTTCTTAAGAAGAGGTGACAACTTTTCCCAGAAATGATACATACAAATACATAAACACACTGGGGACACCTCTTCAATGCTACTCTCACTGTAGCTTCATTATTGTACGTCTGTGTACGTCAATGCAAACAGTTGGCACGAGCATGAGAGCATGGTGCTTGATACTGAGTGGGTTTTGTAAACAGTGTTGCTTAGCAGTCATCTTAAATGTTCAAGAGGTAATAGTGGGCAACAGAGGTGTATGAGTCCATTCAAATAAAAGGTTAAGGGAAGTAACACTATTTTCAGCTCACAATTCAATGCTGGACACCGGGTTCAAAATACAGTGCTGTTGCTGGTGTGCGAATTTATCGCCTTTGTGACTTGAATGCTATCTTGGACAAAACCTTGAACCTTGATGTTCGAAATAAAAGTGAAACTAATTCATCTTCATCGAATAAAATCCGGCCTGCAATTTGTATTTTTAAATTATATCATCTTAAACATTTGAGCTTTGCTATTGCTCCACTTAAGTCTGTCAATTACAACCCAACTTCCAAAGAAGTCTGGACGTTGTCTGAAGTGTAAACAAAACAGAATGCAATAATTTGCTAATAATATGTGACATATATTAAATTGGAAACTGAGTAAAGACAGTATCTTCAAACTGACAAACCTTTGCTTTTGTAATTACATACTATGGATTCTAAATTGAATGCATTCTTTTGCTATTTATGTTTAACACACTCATCCCAACTCTTTGGGAATCAGGGTTGTTTGTTACTAAGTGGATTTTTGCAATGGCAACACATTGCTGGACAACAAACTGCACAAGCATGAGTTACTGTGATCATCATTATAAACCACTATTTGTCACTAAGATCTGACTGACAAAGTGATTTTATTATTTTTATTATAACAACAACAATACACTCTTTACTCTTATTATCTGTCAATTATAACAAACAGTGTCCTTACTTCTTTATATGTTTGAATAAGTAATTAGTCCAAGGAAATTAGATTAGCAATACACTATGTACTGTACAATGCAATGCACGCACAGAAAAAAACATAAGAATATGGGTATGATTATGTTGATTTATGGTGTGTGTACAGTGGCTTTAAATTTCAATGCTCTTCTAAATGACAAATACTTTAAGTCTGTGGAAGAACTTCAGATCTCATTGGTAACATTTTGTCACAAGCACACATTTTCCCACAAAAAAGACTGTTAAGTTATACAGTGCTACACATATGTACTATGATATGGCTCTGCTCTGCTCCCCATCCCTCTCTCATTTCGTCCAAACTAAAAATAAGTGGGGCTGTCAGACATGTCGGCATCTGTCTCATGCCTACTACACTGATGACCACTGAAACTATGTCAGAGATCGAAGAAGGTAGACACGGACTAAGAGCACAAACCCTGTCATGAGAGCCACACATCCTCTCTGGCTTTCCCCCTTCTCATTGTAAACTTCAAAGAGCAGCTTTCATAGGATGAACAGGCTTACTACTTCAATGTTTCAATTGTAGGCCTGTCTTATACAGCCATCACTGGAGACTACAAAGGCCCAGGCTTTGCTGATAATCTATACAAACCAGCAGTCATCTCACATGGAAGGCTATATCGGTCATAGTATTTGCTGCTATATTTAGCACAGTATGACAAGTGTTGGCAGTGCATTGTATTTTAATGCCATGAGAAATTTAACATCAGCACAGGTTTAAACTTCAGGCCAGGTAGGAGAAGCGCATTGGTGTGTTTAAAAAAAGGTGAAGGCTGTCAATCGCACAAAGAAACTGTATATAAATCTTTAACACTGCAACCACTGCCGAATCAGCAAACCAACCAAGAAGCAAATCGACGAAGAACCAAAAAGGAGGACCCTTCTTTCTCACCTTGTCCTCCTGAGCAGCAGCCCTTCTAGAGGCATGGGATCTGCGGTCTGGGGATGATTTGGGCCGGGGAGGTGGGGGTGAAGAGGAGGGCTCATCTTCCTCCACCTCCTCCAGCACCACGATACACACACGACTAGCCCGCTCAGACCGCATCAGGAACAAACACTCACACACACCAATGCAATCACTCACACAGTCCCTCTCTCACACACATTTAAATACACGGTGTTCCCTCTCACATACGTGCATAATTCAGGAACACAAAGGTCAGCAATAAATCCCATAAACAGAGTCATTTCCTCGTAAACAAGCACTGCACATCTTCATGTAAAATCCAATGTGAAATCCAGCTCTGTCCTCTATCTGTCAGTGTTGCTTTGCTGCATGTCTCCTCTCCTCCTCCTCTCCTCTCTCTAGCCAACACTTGCACTCTCTGTGAGCAGCGGTAGCAGAGACAGCAGGGAATTCCTCTGCGTAATGGTGGCAGTAAGCGGCATGCGGCAGAATGAGCTTGGGCTGCCTAGCAGCGCACAGGAAGCTACATATCCTCACTGCTGTGCTGCAGCCAGGAACACACACACACACATACACACACGTCAGATGAAAACACACACACACACAGAGTCCCTGTGATTAGCGTGGACGGGGGCCGCAGCAGTCAATGCATGTGTGGCTGCGGGCATGCGTCGCTCGTTTCAGGCAGACTGCTGAAGCCAGCTCTTTCAAAAGAGGAGACAGGGAGAGGGAGAGGGAGAGGAGGGGGAGGGGAGGGGCAGGGAAGAGAGAGAGAGAGAGAGAGAGAGAGAGAGAACGAGAGAGAGAGAAAGTGAATGGAAAAGGGAGGGGAGTAGGGATAGAAAGCACAGAGAGGCAGGTAGCTACAGCACAACAAAGCACAAAGAAATCTGAAGATGAATGGAGCAAAGGACAAAGAGTGGGATAGGGACAGCAATGGGTGCAAATTGGTTACAGAAAGTTAACCCAGTCATAAAAAGACTCAAAGTACAGAATGTGAAAAGCCAGAGATTAAGAGTGAGCAATATCAAAGAGAAAACAGAGCGCCATTTCCACCAGTTCCCTGAATTCATTTCAGTGTAATAACAAAAGTGTAAGTGGAGTGATGATGCCACAGTAAAGAATGATGATGCAGCACTATTGATTATTTTTGAAAGCCTTGCAACCAATCAGCAGACTTGCTGTTTGTTGAGAGCTTCAATACTGTCTGGATATCTCAATGTTTACAAGTGCATTATGATTTTTCTGTGCTTGTTTTATGCATACAAGACTTATCCACTCAAAAAAGCTCTGATTGTAAACTATGCACATTAAAGTAAGAACTTGAAGGCCTGATGGCCTCCTACCAATCCACTGAATGGCCGATGTAGAATGGTATAAAACAAAACCATGTGCACTTCAATTGTGTGTTGTTTTTAGATTATGCTACAAGTACGATTTCAGTGGTCTGCATCCTAAAAAAGTTTGGTGCCAAAATAGAAGTGGCTGTTCCTTCTGAATGTGAAAAAATAAAGGAAAATGGATACCAGATTGATGTGTGTACGTGTGTGTGTTCCAGTATCCTCTTTGGTGTATTGGTGGCATGGCTTCAAAAGTCCCCATCTCCTCATTATAAAACTGGAACAAACTGGCTTTGCCAGAGAATGTGAGGGTAGCTAACAAGACCAGTCTGTACGTGCGTGTCTGTGTGTGTGTCTCGGTCTCCTTCATATTCAACACAGATCCTAAAAAGAGCAATCTTGCCAAGCCACACAACCCCATTAACTCAGAGGGAGGGACGGTACGAGGGAGGGCGAATGAGAGGGAGCGATTTAGTGGGATGGAGCCTTTCTGCGGAGCCTAAATTTTGAGTATAATGGACTTACCATTTATAAAGTTAATATAAAACACAGCCGAACAATCTTTCTGCTCCTAGAGCAACTACATTGACATTACAGAACTGCCTCAAAGGCACAAACAAAGAAATAGGTTTGAGAAGCAGGGACATGTAAACAAACAACCCATGTTTTGCCGATCCTACTTGCTAGCACTGGGGATGCTCTGTGGAGCGTAGCCCAAAGATGTTTACGGAGCACATTTGTTGCCATTTCCCAAACAGATTCTTTTTGCGTGAAATGTTTGTGTATTTATGTGTGTTTCAAGTTATAATCAGGCCTCAAGAAGAGCATGGTCAAGCAAAGCAAGCATGTGGAATGGGCAGGAAAACCTCTACACAAAGTATAGAGTGATCAACAAACTGAGAATTCCTAAACATAAACAGCATGACAGGCCGACAACAAAAAAATGAAAAATCCATTTGTGATGTGCTTTCATGAGGCTGACGGAGCTCAAATGTCTGCTCCATTAATGCTGAGCTGGTACTCCTACAGCAGTGGGACACTTGGAAACATATAGATGGAGAACCTGATCCCCATCGCAACGACAAGGGGATGCAGGCCCGATATTATCTCACATAAAATTCCAACACAACCCCTGACCTTCACTGCATGTAAGAGACCCAACGTGACACGAGTGCAAGTGTGAGGGAAAGTATGCAGCTCACACTGACCTCTGCTCTGACCCTGCGACAGGATGCTATGCCTGTAATATAATCCCAGTACACAAACACAAAGGCTGCCGTGTGTGCGTGTGTGTGTATATGCTGGGACACATACTCACACAGACAGTAGCAGTGATTATGCTCACATCTAGAGATTTCAAAGCTTTTAAAATCAAAATAGGTGACCTGTACTTAAGCTTTAATGTCCTGATATGGCGGCAGGCACACAACATGGTATACATTAAATGCTCCACTAAATGGTGACCAGAGGATGAGTCAGTAACATCACATGGTTTCAAGATAATATAAGTAAAGTTTGAACGCACAAATACACACTAATATGAAATAGACTGCAGCAAATTTTGACTCTTTTGAATTTGGTAATTTTCCTTTTTTTAATAGAAATATCAAAATAATGTGATAATGATGTAAAACAATAAAATGAAAATAAATAATAATGGTATTATACTGTAGTCTGTTTGTCTAGCTAATGTATGGAACTTGTTCTTAAATTTGATTTACATTTTAAATGTATTTTGGTGATGTCTTATGACTAATGTTCACTTTGCAGGCTGTATCTTAATAAAAAAGAGTCATAACCAGATGCTCTTTGGCTACCAGCCATAAACAGCATATTACTGATGTATGCATAGTGGACACATCTGAAAAAGCCTCGGGCAAGTTAACATAAACAAAAACAGGACTACACTATCTTGTATGCTTGACCTTCTGCTTTCACTGAGTGTCTTCTCTTAAATGCCTCCGCCATCTCTTTCAAGTAGGACCATAGACTGATTTGGGCACTCTGCATGCTCCAAAGCTACAGGATGCCCTCTGGCGGACGAATAGAAGATTTTGCCAAAAGTGACACTGACTCCTGTCCCTCCAAGTGCAACTATTTTTGTCCCTTTGTCCAGTTCTCTGTCAGCAAGCACTACAGAGAACAATGGAGAACAGAGAGGGGGATCTAATCACACACTTCCGTTTGTTGCGTGCCTGTCCGGAAGAGTGGTCAGACCGGGACAGGCCACAGAGCTGCACCATCATTGACCCACTTTGACTGAAGTTCATGTTACTCAACTTGAGAGTTACAAGAATGGCATCTTACTATAATCAATTAGACCATTCTGAAACAGGGCATTATAAAACTTTTATTTCTAATCACTTGTTTGCGTAACTAGTTCAATCAGTGAGATGAACAGTTAATTCAATTGTTATATAATTAATGGTATTCATTAACAAATAATTTAGTCTAAAATGTAAAAAAAAAAAGAGTAGAATGTATTACATTATTACAAAAGCCCTATCACAAATTCCTACAGCCAAAAGTAGCTTTAAATTTTTAATGTTGTCTGACTCACGGTCACAAAACCACAGCCACAATCAATTAGCATTATATGAACATTAGAAGAGGAAACAAAATATCACATATAAAAATCAACATTTGGTATTTTTAATTTATAATGTAGGTTTAATGAGTGATAATTATAATAATAAAAATGTCTGTACTTTGGCTAACAGACATGCTTTCCGAATTCATTACTTTCCTTTACAAGCACACACATACACAATCAAACTATCTGGTCAACTAATAAAACTACAATGTTAAAACCTTAAATCCTCTGTCTTGTTACTGGTTCATGTGTCCACTACAATGTCCTGTGTATCACTACCATTAAGTCCCAGCAGTGTTGAAAACATCTGATTTAAGCTTGTGGAAAGTGTCTAACTCATGGTCACAGCTGGAGACCTTAGAAGCAGCACCACCTGCTATTTTAGTTTGACAGCCTCTCTTATCTCCAGCAACAGGTGACTGCCCACAGCTGCCCCAGAGAGAATGTGCAGGGAGCTGAAATAGACAGCTGACAAAGCAAACTCCCTGGGTAAAAATCGGCCTGCAGCCAGCTTTTTCGGATTTATGCAATCTAATTCAAGATACTGACTTTCACCACGTTTGCAAAAATAACTTTCATATAATAATAGGGTGGCATAACACTTATGTATGAAGTTGCTAACTAGCATTAGCAGAGCAGAGGAGTTAGCCACCCTGTTAACCTCGTAGCTATCCAGCTGTGTTCACCAGTCCATCACCACTAGAAACAGCAACGAACAGCAAGTGAAAAACACCGAAGAAAACAGATAAACAGCCACGTTACCATCGGTCTGAAATAGAAGTGACCATTTTAACCGAACTTCGTTAACGTAAGGCAACAAGTGACATGACTGAAGGAGGGTTTTTACGTTAACGTAACTGGTTTTCTGTTAACTGGTCACTGCTAGCTGTTTAGCTAACTTAACATCTCAAATGTCAGTTGATGATAGCAAATAGAGGCAACATTAGCTTAGCCGTTTAAAATGTCATCTATCAGACTGGTACAAGTCACCGTGAATAAACCTAAGGCTAGCTGTTTATTGTTAGTGAAGTTAAGCTAAAACAAAGAGTGAATGTGACATGCTGTTGACTAACGTTAGCTCCAAATAAACACTAAAACAAACAAGCGTTATTGATAAACTCGGTCATTACACAAACTGACAACGAAGAGTAAACTTTATGGTAATTGTTAGGTAGTTAGACATTACCTGGTCTTGTATCTTCAACACAGCCATATTCCCCGTGTATAACCAAAAGGAGACAGTAACGTGAACTCACCCGGGAGTTAGTTACTGTAAATTAACCGGGGGAAACTGAACGAGGACAGACTCTCCGGAGCGGAGTCAAACGGTGCAGCTTCCCCCCTCTTCCTTCCTGCCATGGACGGGCTCACCACCACATCATGGGACAGAAATGTCAAAACGGGAAAGTTGGGACACAACAGTCAAAAAGCATACAACATAATCCAGTGATCACCACCGATAGCTCATACCCAAAGTGACTGGAGGGACAGTCCACTCAAGAGTAATAATGATATGGACAAGTTCCAAATTTCCAACATTTTCATTGACATTAATTGAGGGTTAACGTTACTTTACTGTTATCGCTCGGTCACAATTTTATATCCCATAACCCACAGTGGTATAGTTTTTTTTTTTTTTTTCCAGAAAATTCACTTGAAAAACAAAACAAACAACATTAACATTTAAACTTACTCATATATACACAATATTTCTGCACTTATTTTTGTAGGTTTTCAACTAGATATTGTTTATGTGAAAAACTTCAATGAAATATGCACATACCCTAAATTACTGAAATTCATTTTCTGCTTTTATTAAATTAAATTAAATAAATAGAAATAAAGGTTTTGTCACATAATAGTTTCATTGTTTTTATTGTAACAACCAGGTTTCACTACATGAAAGTCCTGTTACATCAGTTAATAGAATAATCAATTTGGTGTCACTTCCAAACTGAGAATTTATACAATAAAAAAAATACACAGGAGAAGTCTGACTTGAACGTTTTCTTCATTTAAGTTTTTAGAAATGGTAAACGTAAGCAATGATAAACAGTAAACATCAATATTCTTCCCAGCACTTGGACTGAATTATTCAATATGGACTTAAGTCCTGGACTGAAGTGGTATCATCCACTTAGTAGATAGGAAAACAATCACAGCACATTTTAGCTGGAATATATAGCACATTGACTTCTCTTTGTGGACTCTTAATGTTTTCCACAACTGTGTGTAAGTCTTTCCACAAGCTTTACATCAATGGGGACCACCGGATGATTTCTTTATAATTAAAGTCAAGGAGGATGAATATCTTTTCACACACTTTTTCCTTTTTGAATTGAATGCCTTTAAACTAGAACCATGTGTGGTGTACAGAGAATTCCCAGCTGATTGTTGTATTCCAACAAACCCATTAAAGAATAAAGAAGAGGATTTCCCTTTCCACTTTCCTCAGTGCTGATTTGGCTGGGATTTTAAAGATAATTTTCCACACTGATGATGCAGAATTCAGTGTCTTGAACGTGATTGGCCTCCAAACTCTTTTGACTGTTACCTTTTTTAATTTGCTTACCTTGGATCTGCAGTTGCACTAAGTTATGCTGTGCAGGATGACTCACTGATCATAAAAGGAAACAACATTCAGGTGATTGTTTTACAAGTTTGTACTTGCAGTAAAAAATGAAGTTATGCATGCAAAGCAGACCTTGTCTCCACATTCCCTTTTCTTCTTGTCTACAAAAAGACAGACAGTAGGCTGATCGATCTCTAAGGGAAGGACAGAGCAATGTTTTGTATTCTTTTGAAAGACTCCAAAATATTTGTTTTACAGTCAATACTTCCAACTTTTTGTAAGCTTATGTAAATACAGATCTGTGGCGTCCATACCTACATCCCAAGAACCCAGCATTTTATAACATTTTTTACACATTTTCACTGGAACATGCACAGACTGATTTGAATGTATTATGTTCTTCCAAAAAAAAATTTTTCTAAGAGACTATGAAACAGAAGAAAGCAGGGAATCTCCTTCAATATGTTGCCTAAAATAGCATTTCACTAATTTTTACATGGACATGTGCATTTTCACATCATAACTTACCAAAATGATTTACTTCATTCAAATGATTTTCTTTTTTATTATTATTAATTAATTGATTTATTGATTAGTCGGCTTATTGTTGCAGCTCTGTTCATGAACAACTGAGGGGCAGACATACTGTAAATTAAACTGTGCCTAGATGGATGGATGGATGGATAGATAGATATACTTTATTGATCCCAATCTGGGAAATTACTATGTTACAGCAGCAAAAAATGAAACACCAAGCATACCATATAAAATATTGAAAAGTCTATAAGAATATCAAAACAAGTCTTTGCATCTACATGGTACAACAACTTTTTCTGACAAGAGACAACATAGCCTGATTACTAAAAGCAAACAACTAAGCTGGATGATGTAAGTTATTGCTGTAGGAGGAGTCCATTATCAGAATCCCTGAGAATAGAAACTACTGACCTCTGATGCACATCAGACAGCCTGGTCCTCTTGTTGTCCATTAGTGACCTCAAAGGGTATTTAACGGCTTATATTGTGGTCACTTGGCCACAAGGGGTCAGTGTACGTCTTGCAGCATTTAAATGAATAGCAAACAGAAGCTTTGACTGCATCCTTGTTATTATATGGTGACCAAAGTAGTAATTGAGTATTCACCTAGACCATGGTATATCCCTTAATAACTGACAGAGTATCACCATAATTTGATTGGGATGTTAATGCAACTTACCAGTGCCGTGCTCTTAAAGTGGACAGCAGTATGATAATGTTTTTTCCAGTCGCCATCGTCTGCAAACTTTAAAAAGACGGTGCCTTAGGTGAAGACACACTGCAAGTCTAGAAAAATGAATGAAGACTAAATTTGACTTTATAAGATGGTATGGTTTTCATAGGAGAGTTACAGGACATGTAAAGAGAGACTGAAGGCTGCCTATTTCCCTTCCAAGGCGGATTAACACAAGATACAGTTTAAACAAATCATCATGTCAAATATTTAACCAGAAAATGACTGATGTATGTTAATCACACAGAGGAGACTAATGGTGGTTACTATTGTCCAGGTTGGACACTTACCTCATTCCTGGCTTCATCTTTTTTAGCCTCACACAGGATCGTAATGAGCTGATTTGACTGAAATTAGTATTTATTGTGAGTAATTGTTGTAAGTACCACTGGATTTGTGGAGGGTTGTCTGGCCTTACAGGCAGAACTTGTATCTGATTGACCTCAGCCAGTAGAAACAGGGGTACATGTGATGGTTCAAGGTGCTGCAGAGAAAATAGCAAATAAAATGTAGTGGTTAGATTACAAATCCAGTTATCTTGTGGCATTGGAATCATTCAAAATTAGTGACAGCAAGAAGAAATAAACAGCAGAAAAAGAAGAAAAGCTGGTGTTTACTCACAATATTGTTCTTTTTAAATTTCTCGATAAGTCATGAGAACCAGTGTGAACAATATCAGGACCCTAACACACAAGCAGTTAAATGGAATTCAGTCATGATTAATTCGATTATTCACACCTTTACTTTTCCTAAACAGTAACAAAATGTCTGTTTCCAGCTAAAACTATCAGATATGATTTGATTATTTTTTATCTTTATGTCTAACAGAAAGAGAAAAGCCATCTGTTATAATCATAATAACTTTATTTGTATAGCACCTTTCAAAACAAAGTTGCAATGTGCTTGACAATAAAACAAAATACAATGAAAACAATTTATAAAACAATGTAAAAGAAGTAAGTGAAAGTGGATTTTAAGACGACATTTAAAAGATGACACTGAGTTTGGGAGCTGAACAGCAAAGGCTCGGTCACCTCTTGTTACCCGTCTGGATTTAGGAGCTACTCTTAGGGCCCTGCTGGATGATCTCAGGCAGTGATCAGGTTCAGAGGGAGTAGAGGTGAGGTTATTTGCAATGCTCTTGCTTGAGCCAAATGGGGTAATTGTAAGTAGTTTTGATTCATTCACAGTCATTAAGTAAAAAAGAAATTCTGGACATGTAGTTTTTGATGTGAGACAGACACGTTGGAAACATCTAGATAATTGTATTATTGTATATTTTGTTTGTTTATATATAAATGTATATCAAATATCAAATGCAATGTGCACCCTTCAAGCAAAGCTTTAAATAAAGACCTGAACACACCTGAACGTTGTCTGGGTTCTTTTCGTTCTATCTCTGTCTGTGTGTCATGTCTGACGTTTGACAAACAAACCTCGTGAAATTAGCTTGACAACTGAGTGATTTATTATCACTTTTATTGTGTAGAAACGCCATTCCTCCATTGATGTAATCATAATTAAAATTCTGGAAAACACAGATGGGTTGTCTATCAATTAGTAACATATTAAGTTCAAGCAGCATGACAATAAAAAAAAACAACTTTTCACACTCACATTTTCCTTTTTTTTTATTTAAAGAAGAGTTAATATGTGTAAAAATGTTTGTAGGTGTAACATCTTCTGTTTTATTTAAAATGAGGTTTTCAAATAAAGCTTCCCCTTGAGTTGTCGGTCAAACTATCATGAGACAGTTTCAAAAGTCTCGTGATAGTGTTACTACACTACTGCAGTGGATACAAACGTGCATGAAATCTTGCTAGGTTGGTTAATTACAATAAATTAAATTCACCATGCATAACAGAAATATAATCTTCGGAGGTTGTAAGCACATTCATTAACTGTCACCTGATGATGATGCATTGTAAGATTTCATCTGAAATATATATCAAAAATAATGGCACAGCTGTCCCAGTCTTCAGTCTGTTTGGGCTTGTTCCTGAGCTCCTGAGGGAATCTGGGTGTACCATCTTCTGCATGACAGGGCTGTGGGGTCGCAGTTATATCCGTACTGGCAGCAGTGCTTACCATCGATACAACACATGCCCTGAATCACAACAAATATTGATGTTAGTTGCTTTGTTTATGATGTGGATGTGCATTACACCCACTATATACAGTTGTCTAAGCACTTGCCACATTGTTTCGCTTCAGATCACTGCACCAGTACTTCATGATGAGTAATATTTTAGGCCCAGTTCATACCAGTGGGTACGGACAGCAGGTCCAACTGCCCGTGGGTCCTCTGCAGCAAGTTGTTCCTCCTGGGCAGAAAAACTTAGCATTGCAGCGAATGACTCCAGCCTCAGCGACGCTGCTACTGGCTTCTGTCAGAGCTGTCATTGGAGTCTGCAAAAGACCATCATACCCCGACTATTATCCAAGTATTTAATCCTAAATACATATTTATTGTCATATAACTTAACCTCTTTTAAGTAGTCGATTCTTAAAACCCTTCAAACTGGAATTTGTAATGATATATCTGTAGGTTTGTGAAGGAGAGTCTTTCACATACAGTGGATGTAGTTTTTTGAGTCATTTTAAAAATTAAAAATATTTATTACTGCACACATTTCAACCGTAGACTGTATTCACAATTTGTAAGCATTAACTAAGATTTAAACTTATCAAGAGTGTAAAACAACAGTGAAAAATATCAAAATGCGAAAAATACCTCATGTAAAACATGGAGTTAAAGGCTGATTGAGAAAATAGTTTTTCAGAGTCTTTAAACCTTGGCGAATGGTCTTTTAGACAACCAATCCCAGGATGTATACATCCCATATACGGGGACATGTCCTACCTCTTGGAAGCTGCTTTTGTCCTCCGTAGATGTAATGTGAGAGGCAGGGACTGAAGGCATGCTTTGTTTGGGGGGGAAAGGATATCTCAGGCCTCTCCTGATGCAGTGCGTATACGTGAGGTCACAGTCATACCCGTATGGACAACAGTGGAAGCCATCCAGACAACACCTGCCCTACAAGTCACAACAGGTTACAAGTTAAATACTGTCGTATGTACAGCAATTACAGAGACGCAGTCGTTGGCAATAAAATTATGGATCTCGGAAAGAAAAAAAAAACATGGAAGCACAAAAAAGAAAGTTCAAATATCTGAATAAATATAACATAAAATAATACACAATAGTAAGGCACACATTTAATGCAACAGTCCGTGGGGTAGAACTAATATTTAAGATAAAAAAATAATGAATTTTGAGCATGGATGGGTTGTCATAGATCTTATAAAAAACATGATTATGTAATCTGAATACAAAAAATAAGTAGCAATAATTAGCCAGGATAACAAAAAAACAATTTTACAAAAAAATGCAATTATATAAGAGTTACTTGCGAATGGTTACTTGATTGCACTTTTGATAACATGTGGAAATGTTGCAGTTTTTGTAAGGGTTATTTGTTTTGACCAATTCTAAATGCTGAACATGTTCGACTGTATCTCAGAGTAAGTTACTCCTCTCAGCTTCCCAGTTTTGTGATTTAATGAAGATTTGTATTTGCTGTTGATATATGGTTATATTTGACTTTTTATTCCTTTTTATTTACATTTTGTGTAAGTACTCCTCTTGTTTTACAGGAGCAAAGGCCTCAGTGTGGCATTTGTTTAAAAAAGCAGCAGCAACGAAAACTTTCATAAAAGAAACAGCATCCCACAGTTTGTGAATACAGGCAGTAGACTTGGAGTTTGTACCACTGTTTTATATGGGTCATGTGATATGAGCAACTGTATATGTACATGTGCTGAATATTTGCACTGGAAATATTTAAAGGTGCATTATTTTCAGTGTTTGATTTTGAAGTAATCCAAAAAGTATTCAGATTAGATTACATTGTTTTGTAACCCAAAGGATTAAATAACTTATAACATAAAAATGCTGACAACATTTAAAAATAAATCTCGTCCAACCCTGGTGTGATTGTGTAATAATTCGAGAGAAAAGTCTTTTGGGTGGCAATTCAAGTTGTGACTTGTAATGCCCACTGAAAAGAATGACATCACAGTTTAACTGAACAGCATTCTTGTCTTACTGCACAACAGTATGTGGGTCAACTCACAATAGAGTAGGGGCAGCAGAACCAGGCGCCTGCCGGGTGTCTGCAGCAGGTGGTGCCATCGGGACATGTCCAGTAGTTGTCACAATGGATAACTGAGCTCCTGGTTTGGTCTGGGACGTTGTTTTCGAGCTCCTGCCGGGGGGATACAGGGAGCACAGGTGTGCTTGGTTCCTGTGCTGGCTCCTTCTTCACCATGGGTATCTTCATCCACGGCTCTTTCTCACACATCTGGGTAAGCTCGTTGCAGCGGTACCCTGAAGGGCAGCAGTGGGCCAAGTCAGAGCAACACACAGCCTGAAGACACATGAACACAGATTCATAAAGGAAGTGTTTTCATGGGTGTTCCAGACCAAAATGCTTAATAACCACAGGTCAAGCTGCGCTGACAAGGGACTTACTTTTGGATATGGACAGCAGCTGTATCCATGCTTAGTCATACAGCAGGTAGCAAAGTCAGAACAGACGTTCCCATCAGGACATGTGATGCAGGATGCAAAATCCCACACAAGAACTCCCAGCAACAACCCCAGAGTGAACTTCATCGTCTGCAAAGAAAAAAGCATTACTTTAAAGTTTGTTTGAATCACTTAAATATGATACATTACCTGCAGATTCTCTTCATAAGCCAGATTTTGAATTGTGAAACTTTTACTACTTTGTTCACATCCTCTTAGTTACTTTCAGTTTTCTTTTGAGTAAAAACAACCTCACTGAACGGTAAAAGAATGTAAACACTGTGACTATTTATAAAGTCAAGAATCTGATAAGAATAAACAGATTTTTCCATTCCATCTTACCCTTTTGCAAGTGAAGAGGCGAATAGGCTTCCTGTCATACGTCTCACACTTCCCCTGGGCTGAACCTCAGATGCAGAACTCTTTATATGGCAGGAAAGACCCTCCCACTGAACAAAAGTTGAAGACTAAACTTTAGGATACGCCCTCTGTGTCCTGTGGCCATACTTGGATTTTTAAAGGAGGGTTTGATTAAACATTGTATGAGGCTACAGACACACGCACACACCTCAGTGATTAAACAGGGAAGGCTTCACATGCTCACATTAACCTTTGATACCAAAACATTGCTCAGCATCACAAGACCTGCCTATAAAAACCTCAAGTGTTGATGCTACATGGAAAAGATCTTTTTTTTTAAAGTAGTAAGTATTTTAAATGGTTCAAACTTCTAATGTGGCTTTTAATTCAGTGTGATAGTGCAAGCTTTTTCAAAAGATATGCATCTAAATATTTTTATTATCTGCTACTCTCTACTTCTACTCAATAAATACTGTGCTTGTTGTACTTGTCTTCACTCTCTACATTTATAGCTTTTTAAGATTTTACATTAAAAAACATCAACTTACAAGACAAGTCTCTATTTTTTTAATACTTAGTTTGATGATTAAACTTTCATTATTTTGCTAGTTTTGAATGCATTATGTACAGTTTCCCTCAATTTTATTTTAGTCACTCTGAAGTCAGAAATACTTGAACCCTAAAAGTTAAAAGGGAAGCATATGAGATTTTTAATTGACTATTATTACTGTATTCTTTTTCCTGTTTTGTTTTTATAGTTATGGTCTTATTGTTGTATTCATGGGTTTTATACTGTGCTTCCCACTGCTTCAAAACTGATTTCCACAATGGGGCCAAATAAAGTTATTGATTGACATGTGAAACCATTCATGCAGGTTGGTTATTTACTGGTTGATGGCCATTAAACAAGACAACTGGATGTACAACACTCAGCTACTGCCGACATGACAAAAAGTTATTGTACTTTTTTTTTTATTATCATATGACCCTGTAATATTTAAGATATGTTGTGGTTTTAACGGTACATTGTTCTGTGTGAATTTGTGAAAACAAACTGAAGTAACTGAAGTAGAACTGCGGTTTAAATGACACTCAGTATTTTTACAGTACAGGTGACCGCAGTTAAAGTTTTAAGGAAGTGAGTGTGTTGTAATTAGGGAAATCACAAATCCAGTGGTAGGATGGACGACTGATGCACCCTGTCTGAGATCTGTAAAAACACACACATCAAAAATAAGAGTCTCACGATTAAGGTTGTCACAGATTAACAGCCATAAAGGCTAAAACAATACTTTATTAATGAATTCCCATTGTTCATACATGTACACACTGCAGTGTCAAAATTATGTAACGGAAAAATTATCCCTTGTATAAATGTTGAGTGTGCAGCTCACATTTCGTATCGTAAGTCCAACTTCAATATGAGGCTGGCGAAGACATCAGGTCGTCAGGTCTACATGCACCAAGCAGGCACTAGCATGACAGCCTCAACTAGCAACTAGAAATGCAAGAAGTCGGGTATGAAGCGGAGAGAGCGACTCCCAGAGGGTCAGCATAATGAAGGTGAAACAAGTGCCAGTCACACCGAAATCTCCAAGATGAGGGAGGAAAAAAAAATATGAGGAATCCACTTCAGCCCCGTTGTTGAGTGTAACTTAAAGAACAATTATCTACAAAAAGCACGGTGACAAAAGTCAACAGAAGATATGTACCGGTAGTTGCCACTTAGAGTTAGGGGGTGTCCTCCCTCAGTTCCACTTCACACACAGAACGTCAGCGTTACAAGTCTGTGGGTCTCTTGTTGAAGCGTGATGACCAAAAACTGGGTGGGAAGAGTTTTTAGAGGCCGAAGGCAAAAGTAACTCTACTTGTGAACTGTCAGGAAGATGAGAGAACTGTAAAGCTACAGTTGTTAGTCGAGCTCCGAGTCTGACTGAGATGCTGCCTTCTTTTTCTTTTTCCTGCTATGTTTCTTGTGCTTCTTTTTCCTCTTCTTCTTGGATTTGTCCTGTGAACGCAGAACATTTGACATTTTTGTCCCAAGTCTGGCAGAGTAGTCACTTCTATTAAAACACTGCTGTAACCCCGACAAATGACACTACACGCTTTGTCCAAAATATCTTTCAACTCCCAATGAAATCTCACCTACTTACTAAAGTCATACTTTCTAGACATTAGTATTTGCTGATAAAAATCTGCCACACTCGATTAGACTAAAATCTTCTCTGATCTTACTGTGATTTTCTCCTTTTCCTCGCTACTTCTCTTCTTCTTCTTGGCTTCAGCCTGTGGGAGGGAAAAGTAAAATAAGACCATGGAAAGAGGGAAGTCTCGCCCAATCCTAAGAAGCCCATTTTATGCAACATTATTCTTTCACAATTATGTTTCTACAAGCATCAGCAACTGCAGTTTCGATTACAGCTGAATCAAAGCTCACAGGGTCATCTGTTTCAGAGCCAAAAGGCTTTTATCTTTACTTTTTATTCAAACGGGTTAGCATGCCCAAATTATGAAAAGCTGCTGTGACAATTTCTCCTTTAACTTATGGTTTTGCAATGTTTGCTCAGACTGGCATGAATACACTTTAGTGTTGGTGTTTGGTCACAAAACATGGGAAAAAATCATAATCAATTTATTATTAAAAAATTATATATTCATAAAACATTTCTTTAAATGATTTTTGGGAAAATTAAATTGGAAATCTACATATTATTGATGGAAAAAAGACCTTGTTCAGACTCTTAACCACTGTACACATCTGCTCACTCTCTTATGATGAATGCAATCTGCAGTTAAAATAGTGAACTATCACTGGGCATAATAGCCATCAATCTGACTGGGCCAACCTGAGGGCCAGGCCCCTCCTCCTGATCTCGGCTAACTGGAGGTCCAAAACAGTCAGTCATATGTATAAAGCAGTTTTAAATGTAAATGAAATTGATTGACTCCTCATCAGGAATGACAGAAACATTTCACATCTGGACGAGTGAAAGTGTGAATATGCAAACTGGGAGAACTGAAACTTGACTTTATTTACCAATTGTGTAATGTAACTGTATGGTTTAGCAGTCATGCTTATAGAACTGTAGTGACGGTGGCAGCCAGAGATGAATGTGTGACTGCAGTCTCATATGAATGGCTCCAACTCAGAAGTCTGACTAGTGTAGACAAAAACAGCACAAAAACAAAACAAATCTAACTAGCCAATCATTTGTAAAACCGTCTCAGACGATCAGCATTAAACGTGTTTGATCAGCCAAAAACCTACACTGGTACAATATGAAGTTCATTATAAATTATTGCTGATTTAACGAAGTGTCTTGTTGATTTAAACTATAATAAATGTGATGTTCTCTCTGACTAAGTATTAGTAGAATAACATTTTATACTGTCAGATTTTCAAGTCATCAGAAAGTATCACATGAATACTTTGTGATACTTGAGAAATTCCTTCCCCCAAATTTGAATCAAAAGAGGAACAAAGAAGTAAAAGAGGAACAAAGAAAAGTATGTGATAGCTTATTTATCTTTTGTTGATGTTCTTATGACTGGTTTGTTCAGATGAAGTGGAACTACTGGCAAACCTGGAGTTAAACTAACACTTAACAGACGAAAGAAAGAGATGTGTCACATTAAATGTATTCAGAGTTCTCTTGTTGGATTGAAAGTTAATTATCCATCTGCAACCGCAGAAGAAGAATACTTACTACCTCTTCGCCCTCAGAGTCTACAGAGGACTCTGAAGATGAGTCTCTGTAACTTCGCTCGGCCTTCCTTTTTCTTTTACGGCTCCTGTCATCCTACCAAACAAGATTTAAATCACAGGTTTAAATGCTTTATTGTGTTTTCAAGAAGGGGCAAGAAATGCTGTCAAACACACAGATATATGTGTGTGTGTGTGTATATATATATATATATATATTTATAAATACATACAAACACACACACACACACACGGTCAACAAAATTAACACAATCAAAAAGAGAATAAGTAAATTACCTTATCTTTGTCCCCTTCTTCCTTGATTCTTTTCTTTTTCTTCTTGGGAAGAAAAACAATTAGATTAAAAACTGGAATTAAAAAATTGGCCAATTGTTTGTCTGCACATCTTAACACGTGAACCTGATTTTGTTAATATGTACAAAACAATGTTAGCCAACTGTGCAGTTAAAAAAAGAAAAAGGAGAAACCTTGCTTTCAGCATCAGATTCTTCTTCTGAGCTGTCTGATGCTCTTCTGACTAATGACTTCTTTCTCTTCCGCTTTTTTTTCACGCTTTTCTTCTCATCCTGTACACACAAATAGAAAGGCAATCAAACAGTGTTGTGCTGGTTTACAATATGTAATAAGACATGTTGAAGTCTTTCATGACTTACCAGGTCTTCAGATTCTGAGGAGGAGCTGCTGGAGGAATCAGAACTCGATGAGGAGGAGGAAGATGAAGAATGCTTGACCAAAACACAATGGAAGCAAGGTTCATTAGACTTGAGCGTATTCGCTTGTTTTGAAATTGGAACACAGTAAGAGACAATCTCAGACTACATGCAGGAAGTGTGTGTGTGTGTGTGTGTGTGTGTGTGTGTGTCAGTACTGTGGCACAGCTGGCCATCAAAATACTGGAGGTCTCTCCTCACCCTGCTGGATTTCTTCTTCTCTTTCTTCTTTTTCTAAACACAGCGGATGAAAAGCCAAAAGTCAGTAAAGAGGATGATGGTGATGATTCATCGGTGAGGTCATCCTACTGTCTGATGATGAGACAACGTACCTCTTTCTTCTCTTTCTTCTCCTCTTTGTCCTTGTCTGTGGTCTTTTTGTCCTTCTCTTTGTCTTTGTCACTTCCACCCAACAACTTCTCTCGGTTTTTTGCCAATTCTTTCCTCCATTTCTAAAAAACAATAGCAAATATCATAAAAAAAAATATTCATCTACTGTGGTATATTGCTAACTTGTTTCCCATATGCAGTCACAACTTCATCCAATTATGAGAAATAAATTTGTGGTGCTGGTGAAAGACTGCCATAACTGCAATCGTACTTTTGACACTCATAGCTGGGATTTTTTAAAAAAGGGGGAAAAAAGAGGGTGATTATTACGATCAAAATGTCATTCTGCATAACACAAACATACCACGTTCATTTTGTCCTCAAAGTCAGCCAGGGCTCGGGAGCCCTTCTTCTTCTTCTCCAGCTGCTCCTTTAACTCTTCCCTGATGAAGAGACAACAAATCAGTGGTTGTGTTACTGTAAAGATTCAATGCATGACTTACTAATGCTATTCATTTCCACAGTTTGTTTGATTATTCAAGATTCTTACCTAATAGTTTTATTCATAATTAAATAAAATGAATTAAAACCCCTTTGCTACTATTGCTAACATTAGATATGTTTTTATGCTCCCTTTAGTCTGCAGTATTAAAAATATGTTTCTCTTTGGGTAATGCATGTTGAACTTTAATAGTGGTTGACAATGACTTACATGTGCCCCCTTGTGGCTGACTGGAAGACAACATTTGAAGTGCCCATGTAAAATACAGTTGAGGTGTAAAACACCTGGAAGCTAATTATTCTCAAAAAAGAAAATCATTCACGGACAGAGCTTTTTCTTGCTAGTAAAAGAGTTTTAAATATCTCCTGGGGGTGCCATAAAATGCATACACACAAGTAAACTCATTAGATGATGCAGTTGACAGCTGAATCTGCATCATTTATAATCCCCTACTTTATGTACATCAGAAGAACTCCCTGTCTGCTCTCAATCTTCTTGCTTCATTGCTGTGAGAGCAGCCTGTCCTGAAATGATGCTAACTCAAATCCATTGGGTAAAACACTCCTAAAAAAAGATGACCCTGTCATATTTTTTTGCTGCTGTGACATTAAATTTGACTAAGCCAGTTTCAATCAAATTTTCTATGTAGAGAAAACATAAGAAGCAATAAGTCTTTTACACTTAGCTTAAGAGGATCACTGTTATTACATCAAACTGTTTTTGTATCTATCGCAGTACGTAAGACAAATGTGGTTTCTGGCTGTCTGCAGGAAAAACCTTGGACTAGAAAACTGCAAATCCTCCCAGCACCAGCTTCTTAAAGGGCAACAATTCACTTGACACATAACACTTAGAAATAACCAGGGGATGCAGCTATCAAAAAGATGTTTTCCTCTTTATGTTAATAAGGCAGGGAGCAAATGTTAATGTCAGGACAGGTCAGGTCAGTAAGGAGGTTTGTCCTTTACTTACCATGTTGGTCGAGGTCTGCTTAGGTAATCTTGTATTGTTGGTCCGGCATTATTTGCCGGTCCCCTGGCTCGTGCAGCAGCAATTGGGTTAATGTAAGCCTGGAACACAATACAGAGAAAAGCATTTTACACATAGAAATGGATGTCATTGAAATAGACATTGAGGGTAACCAGCTACATAAAGAAATATGCTGTTCTACTGCAACATATAGTGTATATCCCCATTTAACTTGTGAAAATGGTAACAACACCTCTCTAAATGGTTTAAACAGCAACAAATACAGTACATTAACATTGTAAGATAACTGAAGATATGAATTATTCCATTTATTAGACTACAACAATTTCAAACAGGTGACATAATATATGTCAAATAAGTGTTTCGTATTATTATATCTACTAAACTGACAGCAGGCAGTTTTATTCGCCCTATTAACATTAACCATACAGACAAGGCATATACCGTTAGCTAGAGAAAAATGTGTGCTTTCAGTGATAGCATGATTAACTTGGCAAACAAAATGAGCAACACTGGACAAACGTTTACCCGAAACTAGTTTAAAGGGTCCCTGCTATTGTTTTAGGGCTGTATATAGACTCAAGAAGTAACGAAAAAATACTGCGCAACATCACCACGTCAAGACATTGTCCCAGAATGTTATGAGCTAACATTACAGTTAGCATTTGTAGCTTTGGTGCTGGTCGATTTGTGTTAGCTGCAACACGATGCACAATGCAATTTTAACGTGAAAATGTTGCATCAAATGAAAGAAAATATATGTTGTATTATTAAGAAAAAGACGTGTTAACGACCAATGTTTAGGCCTTGTATGGGAATTCCTAGCGGAGACATAGAAAGCTAAACGCGCTAACGCTAGCCTCTGCTTGACTTTCGCCTAGCTATCTCACAAATGTAACAAGGATATCAGTGCACTCTCAGTTTTACCCGAATTATGTAAAATAACTCACCACTCGATTGTCTCTCTTGCCCATATCGAGTTAGTAATGGGGGAAAATATCCAACAAAGAAAGCAACCATTAGTGCTACCTTGCTAACATTGAACTGGCCACATCAGACTGTTAATGGCAGCAGGCGACTCTTCTTCTCCATCATGTTTTTTGGCTGTTGGCTTGGCAAACAACGAAATGGTGAAATACCGCCACCAACTGGTAGGGAGTGTAACAGGGATTTTAAACACTGGTAACCCCTTGTAAAAATAAAATAAAATAAAATAAAATAAAATAAAATAAAATAAAATAAAATAAAATAAAATAAAATAAAATAAAATAAAATAAAATAAATACAGTACCATGGAAGCGCACTGAATCGATGAGATAATTAATTTTGAGAAAGGTGTTAATGGAAAAATACATTTTAATTAATGAGCTCAATAATTCTGAATGAAGGTGAGAGGTAGGTCAATGGGAAAACCACATAATTTGATTTCCAGAAAAACTTTTATCCGAATTCTATTTGATACATTTAAGTTATTATTACAATTATTATTACTAGAATTCTACCTCTTATTTGAATTACAAATTCAGTGGTAACTTTAAATATGTGGCCTGGTGTTTTCTTCAGTTTGCTTCTTCACAGTGCATGTTCTAGTTTTGAGATATTCACTTACAGTGAACAGGGTCATAAAACAAATTCTGTGACCCAAAAATGTGTTTTAGTGATGGACGGAAAAGTATATTGTTAATGAAATGCTGTGTGGCAGAATGGGACTAGTATTATACAGATTACAACAGCAATCTTGTTGCCTCTAATGTTCTGATTCCAAAAAGTTACACTTACAAATGAGTCCAAAACAACATTCACAAAAAGCTGCTTTTTATTCAACTGGTGCAACACAATAATAAGACACCAATGCCTGCATTCATACATAAGTATAATGCCATGATTGTGTTGTTCCTAGTCGCCATTTCCATATGCTAAAAACAAATGTGACACAGGAACATATGTGTAATTTGAGTTATAAGATGGATCAGGCTACATTGGCTTTATATCAGTGAAACCTCTACAAGCTTAACAGTGGAGTTCAGTTTATTGTTATGAGACTGAAATGTATAACATGGATTAACAGTCATTATTTTAATTCTATTTAGAGCATTCTTTGCATTGTATGCACCACTGACACCGGATGTGAGTCAAAATAGAAAATTCACACAGTGCTTATTAAAGCAGACAATTATACATGAATCTACATTGTGTTCGCCACCTAGCAATTAAAAGTTGCTGGCAAAAAAAACATCTGATACAGGCAGTTAACTTCAGACAGTAATGACTACAGTAACATATATTTGATAAATAGGAATGACAGTAGACTATGATCAATGACAAGATCGTGGAACAGCTTGAAAGAAAAACCTGAAGGAGTTGTGATGTGGTCAGTTAGTAGCCCAGGGATGTGCAAACTGTGCCCGAAAGGTTCGGACGACCATAACAAGAACCTGAGAAAGTCAGAGAGTGTGTTTGTGTGTGTGTGCTAGCAGCACTACCTGTTAAGAAAACGTAAACCAGTGTTAAAATATGTTACTGTTCTGCAAGAACTACTACATAAAAAAATACAACTCTGCATAACTTGCTTTTTCCTTGCTGGTATAAAAAAAAAAGAGAGAGCTTGAATATAATTGGACATGACTGTAAAATAAAGCCAAAAAAAAAAAAAATTTACACAAAATATTTGTGCATTATTTCATTAGCAAAAGCAAATGAAATTCAACAAGCACCCACAGAGCCCACCCAACAATTTTCAATAGACAAAATACTCTTTCCAAACAACATTCCACTGACCCTCGCTACTCTACATCTATCCATTTTAACGACATAACTATGGGCTGACGATGCACGTATCAAAAGTTTTCTATCATTACAGCGTGTACTTAGCACTCTATACTGTACAGTACCAATGCCTATCCTTTATACATTCCTTACATTATCAAACTATTCTTACACAAATTCTATAATCATCTAAAGAGTTGGTGTAATTGGTGTAAGAATATTGTATGCCCCAGCATCTTTAAAAAAAAAAAAAAAAATCAAGTAACAACTTGATGAAAACAAGCATATAAGACTTGTCAATAAAATTAAAATTAAATACAGAATATTGGCGACACTATTCTGTGCCGAATGTATTCATGTTGAATAGTGCTGGTGGTACTTTCTCCACCTATTGCAAGCCTGTGCATTACTGTAACATTCGGATAGTAAATAATAATTGTATCTTATGATATAAAGCCTGTGATGGCAGACTAGTGAGTGGCAGGAACATTTCTATTAGGTTTTTTCATCATTGTCTCAGCACTGATATCAGCCCATTATGACGACTTCCTTGAAGAGTGCAGAAACCACTAGAATCCCGCTACTGGTCTGCAGTTACTCAGGACATCCTCAAGGTGGCAGTATTATAATACACATAGGACTGGAATGATAAGACACGACATGGCAGTGAGTGGCTGGCTGGTGATGCCCAATAACGTTTCAATAATCAGGTGTGTACATGGGCGTGCTGAAGTCAGTGGTAGTGCACACACTACATTTTGTGTGAGGGTGAGCGTGCTTGTACTGTGTATCTGCTCCCTGCACACACTGGGTCAGAATCAAAGGCAGGTGAGATCCACGCTGTCCACTCAGGCTCCTTTGTGGTCCGGTCGCCCCAGTCAAGAGGTGCTCTCGTGGGGCTGAATGCTGGTCATAAAGAGGCCTCTACTTCATGGCCTCTACAGTCCGCTTGCCCACTAATACCAGTCAGTCTGAGATGCAAGTCTCTTTGCATTGTTAACACAGTCAATCATCAACATTGAACAACCTAAAAGCAGCAATTACAATCCATCAGTTCATGGAAGGAGGATAGCTTTCGTGCATTTTTCCGGGGGTGAGAGTGTTGGAGTCATCTTTCCTGACACCTTCTTCACCCTCTCTTTAGGAGAACCTTCCTGGAGCCGTTGTCTATAGGAAAGTATTTGCCCCCTTGGTCCGTTTCATGTTTATGTACAACACAAAATCACAGTTGATTAAGCTTTTTTGACACTGATTATCATAAAATGGTCTCTTTAAAGATTAAATAGGAAACAAATCTTGACAAATAAATGGAGTGAATGACAGCGCCAGTGTTGCCCCTCTTTACTATGACAGTTAACAGAACAGTGTGAAGGCTTTCAGTGGCATCTAGTGGTGTGACTGCAGACTGCAACCAACTGAACACTCCTCCCTTTCCAGGCAGATATAAGAACTTACAGGCCCTCAAGTAATAGTGAAACTCCAGAGCTGCTGTTTAGTGTGTCTGCTCTGGGCTGCTGTAGAAACATGGCGATGCAAGATGGCTTTTTAAAAGTGGAACCACTCCCTATGTAGATGTCAAAGGTTAGAGCAAAGCTAACAAAAACTATTCTTACACCAGTGTAGGTTATTTCATATCACAACAATGATGCATATCATGATTATAGTTGTGTTTTCTGGTAAAAACTAAATAAAGTCGATGTGAAATGAGCACCAGTAAAGCCTACTTTTATATAAAATACTCAACACGTCCGGTTTGCTCCAGCTTTGCTCCACCACATGCAAGCATCAAACCGTAAAGCAGTGTCCATATGTTGCGAATATTGACATAACGCAGTTTAGCTGCTGAATTTTCAGACATTCCAAAAGTCACTGTTTGAAAAATCTCAAGACATTCATGCTTGCATTTGCCCAAAAGCATGTGGGAGTAAAAGAAGGCCCCATCCATGCTTGATCAAGCTTTTTGACAAATTAAATGCTTCGTATAGGCTTGTGTTAGTATCATCATGTTGCAGCAACAATAGAGGGTAAAATAAATGGAGCAAATTCCGAAAGCAAGCTGCTGCCATATCAGACTCAAATCACAATCCAGACAGAAGTTGTTGCAGAATTTGAAATCTGCTTATCAGTCACATTCGTCATATAAACTGACAGAGACTGAGGAAAGGCGCCTCTACATGCCTCCTTAGGCATTAAGTGTGTGTTCTAGATCTGCACATAAATGACATAAATTTCTACAGGTTCATTCCCACTTATCCAGGTAATTTAACATTTTTAATCAGTGTCAAAAAAGCTTGATTAACACACTTTAATTTCACGCTGTACAAAGAACAAAACATGAGAAACACCAAGGCGGGGCGCTCAGAATACTTTTTATAGACACCGTATGGGATGATTAAGGGTGAAGGAGGACTCTCAGGCAGTCCTCTCCTCCATAGTGGGCTTGTTGGTGGGGATGGGCTGAGCCGCGTACACACTTCTACTGTGGCTGTCCACACTTTGAAAGTAGGGGTGGCTGAGCGCAGCGAAGGCAGATATCCTCCTGGAGGGGTTGAAGGCGAGAAATTGCTGCAAAGGAGAGAGGAAAATAGAAGCAGATGAGGCAAAGATAATAATAATAGGACTGATCATTTAGTGTATAACTGCAATATTATAATATGAAGAATAGTTTTGTGGAATTTAAATAACTGAAAGAAACTATACATGTGAATTTGGGTTGGTTTGAACTTCTATTACTCACCATTAAGAGGGTCCGTCCTTGCTCGTCCATGTCTGGAACCAAGTCCTCTATCGGCTTAGGGGGCCGGGGGGTGAAGGCACTCTGTGGTAGGGCCACTTCCTGGGGCCAGTCCTCTGCTGAAGGTACCCCGACAACACTGTAGGATGATAACGGTCATTAGAGCCTTCACATCAGCAGTGTTTAGCTTTGACGTAGACATTTCTATAGACATCCCAGTCAAGTTTTGAGAGCTTTTAGCCTGCTTGTACATTCAGACTTAAGAAAATATAACATACAGGAGCTCAGAAACTGTAACAGGAAACACATACTTACTCAAAAATCTTTCCCAGCTGATCAACATCTGAGTTTCCTCGAAATAGCGGTCTGGGAAGAGAAAAATAAACACAAGCATTTAATTGATGTTGAAGTTAAAATGCATTTGGGTTCAAAGTGTACAGCACTTCATGTTCTTATAGACCTGCTTTAGACATAAGTCCCACTGCTCTCGATCCCACGGTTCACTGCACACAAAGGGTCCTAAGATATAAACTATTGGCTCAAGGCAAAGAGGAATGTTTGACTCTAATGCGAGCGTTTGAAGAAGCCACACACCGGCAGCTCCATCTCATGTAGTCAGGATTGTGAATAAGTGTTGGTAGTACCACTGAAAAGGGGGAGGGAGGGAGGGAGGGGGGGATGAAAGCAGGGAGGAGAGCGGCAGCAGGACTGCTGGTGGTTCCTGTGGCTTTGGGCCGTCTTTGGCCGTTTTTGCCCGTGGGCGGCCATGCCTGCCCTGGCACCCGCACAAATTCCAGTAGTCATCATCAGCACAAGCCTGTCGGCCGCCACACGGAGCAGAAGAAGCCTATTTATCCCTTCTGTGTGTGGGTGTCTGCTTTTGCTTTCTCTGTGTGTGAATGTGCGTAGGAAAGTGGGAGGGAGAGGCGTGTGACAGAAACTTTGGATTATTCAAACAGAGAGGAGGTATGGGAACTAGACCGTCCGGCTGAAGTTCCTTTTCAAAGGGAATTAGGTGTTGCTGTCAAAGAGAAGACTAAAGATGGCAACAGGATGACTTTTAGAAATGTGTTATTCCTAAAATAACAATAAACAGGGAGGCTTTCTAAATGTTACGTTTGTTTAAAATGATTAGTCACCAGCAGATGTCAATGTAATGCAGGATACAGCCACATAGGTGTGTGTGTGTGTGTGTGCATTATATTTCCATGCACAAATACAGTTCAAGTGCACCGCTCTTAACTGAAGTCAACAGACTGGCTAGCCACCATGTGCTCCCTGTGTTTTCCCACTTGCAGGAAGCTTTGCATAGCTCAACACCCACACTTTCCTACAGACTCAGACACTGGGAAATTAGTCACACGGGGGTATTTTGCACATTTTTAGAGGGACAGCAAACTCTGTCACATGCCTCAGTTCGGAAGTGGAATTGAGATACAGAGTTTGTTTCAATTCGTCACAACAGGCCTCCTTAACTAATGGATGTCTCAGTGTTTCTTTGCTCTTGAACCTCTGACTGAAAGATGATCACACCACACGGGTCTTTCGGGGTAAAGCGCTGCACTGAGGTTTGAAAGCCATTTAAGATCAGACCAAACCAGTTCTGACTGTTGCAAAAGAAGAAAAAAAAAATCACCTACAGCAAAGTCATCATGCCAAAACAAGCAGGGCTGATAATTCCAAGAGGTCCATTTTTAAACCTGGAGTGGTTTGTTGGTTTGTTGGAGGGGGATAACTGGATTCACATAGAGCTGCCCACTGGCATGCACACACACACAGTCAACAGTCAAGTGCAAATGCACAGTTGCAGAAACTGAAAGATAGTGTGTACAAATGCACACATGCACAAAAGGGGTGGCAGTGAAAGGAGGACATGGACTGGGTTGGGACAGGCAGCTGAGTCACGCTTCCTTTAGTGCCAACACGACTCTGTCCCACATTCCACTGAGACAACCTCTGGAATGTGTGTGTGCATGTTTGCACGTGAGATTGTCAATCTGACTGGTTGGGAAACAGAGAGAGAGAGAGAGAGAGGGAGAGAAATGGAGAGTGTGCTTGAGTGTGTTTGGGCCTGTGTCGATGTACTGTGTGGACATGCACGTCCGTGCTGAGTCTGCACGTATTGTACGTGCGCGTGTGTGTTTCTGTAAAGCGCGAGCACATGGTCGCCTCTTTGAGGATTTATCAATTGAGTTCCAAAGTGTGAGAAAGTCAACACGGATCTGGGGCCTCTCCCAGACCATTAACACAACACGTTCAACCTTTTCGATTGGAGGAATGTCAACGAGTCGGCGCTCTCTCCCCCATTCATTCAAACCATGACTCACCCCGACGCTATCACAGCCATGCAGATGCAGACTTGCATGATATTTGCTCAAATTCCTTTGACAACGAGTTCCTAACTATTCTCGCTACAGTGGATAGTCATTAAAGGAGGGTTTTTTTCACACTGGCATGTTTGATAATGAAAGTGGAGAGGCGAGGAAGGTGCTCAGGGATGCTTTGAAGTTACATGAGTCAGAAGAAAAACATTTGGAGGTTGGATTTGCACTTTTCTGACCTGCAACATAAGACAACAAGGTGAATCTGGGTTGCTGCTGCTGCTGCTATGTGGGGCTTCAACAAATGCATATATTTATTAACACTGCAAAAACTGAGCCAGGTTTTCCAAGGTACTCCAGAGTAATGTCTTTTGTTTTGTCCAAAACAGTCCAAAATGTTTTCAATTTGACCAGAGGGAACCAGCAAATATTTTATATGTTTTCAAGATTAATCACTTAAACTCTATCAATATTAAACTGTTGCTACTGATTTATGTTATACTAATATATGACCTAATTGTGTCAAATCAGCATTCGAATAAGATCATTTTTTGGGGGGAATTTTGTCATTTAATTTTGCTGATTTAATGGTCTCACGCTTCTCTGAGGAACGCCAAAAACAGCAGGGAGACAGTGGGGAAAAACAGTGGAGAGTCAGCATATGTTACCATCTAACTGAGCAAATTAAGGGTTGGTGATTGTTTGAACCATGGAAAAACTAACCAAGACTGTTTTGGTGAGTTTTATGTTGTTTCTGTTGCATAAAGAGAGTTTTTTTACAATGAGTTAACAAGGCAATTTTAAGCTAGATGTAGTTTAGTGAGAGAGAGAGAAACTTTAACTCAGACGGTGTATGGCTGTACTGATAATTAAGAAAATTGGACTGAGCTCAGCTAGGAGCTTGTGGATCACAGCCACTTGGATGCATCTCCTAACTGAATATGTGGGCAAAGGGGGGTTATCAACTCTCTCAAAGACAATTAAACCATCAGTGGGGATTTCTGGTTCATTGTACCTGAGCTGCAAACCAGTAAACAGTGTTTTCTCATCCTCTCTTGTTCAGCACTTTCTCTCAATCGTGCCCTCTTTTGCTTTTCTTTCACTGCTTCTCCCAGGTGCCCTTTAATCTCTAACAGGTGGCCTTTTAAAAGCCATCTTAATCACCTGCAGAGACGGGGAGAGAGTGTATGTTCTGTTCATGGCCATCAAAGGGCTCTGCCTTGCCTTCCGCCTCAAGGCAAAGTTGGACAGGTGCCAGATTGTGAGAACACACATATCCACCTCGAAGCTTTTTACAGCTCATTGTGTCAGGGTGAGGGACGGAGCACCTTAACCGAGAGACACACACACCTCACTGCTATGAGACGGGGTAGGACAGCCACCCTCAGTGTGTGCCTGCTCTTAAAGGAACACCATATCCTCTTGACATAATGCATACATGTTACTGTAAGTTGATGGTTATTTGGTGGTAAGATGCTCAATTACAGGTTAATTTGTCGCAAATTCTTTAGTGTATGTTTAAACATTTTACACAGCCGCAAACTGCACTTTGTGCTGTTCAAGATGTGTTAACACATGTTGACACCATGCAACTGCCATTCACCTCAATGAGCCAAAGGAAAGAAAGACAGAAAGGATGCAGTCATCACTTCATAATCTAATGATTGACCTTTTGACAAACATCACCATGGTGACAGTGTTACTTTTACATAACTTCCCTATTTATCCCAATCTAATGCATCTAAAAGTAACTTTCTTATCACGCACTCTAAATTGTCATGTGCCTCAGTTTTTACAGCAGGTTACCAAACAAAGCTTGAACACATGAGCTGCAGCACACATGCACAAGAAGCACCAAGAAGGTTTAAAAGGACAGACTGGGGACAGACTCAACACTCCGCACCAGAGAGTTGACACTGAAACATGTTTGTTCCACTGTAAACTGTATAGCAGCTCGTGGTAGACCAATGAATACCTTAAATGCACCATGCCATTATTTTCCTCCAAATATTTCCTAATTCGGTAGCGTGTTTATGGCGGTCGGTCCATATGGGGAGACTGCAAAGGCCAGATTGATGATAAACAGAGTTTATGTACTCATCAAACCCTTCAGTGACCACCTTCGTCCCCATATGGAAGCATCATCTTTCATTATGTTTCTCCGCTTGTTTATTTGTCATCCGTCTGCATACCACATGACTACACGGCTTCTTCACCCTATGTCACCCTTTACCACTAGAGCCTCCATTTTCCACGTGCAGAGCGTGGGTCGTTGTGTGTGGCTGTGCATGTTGGGGTGTGAGGACGGTTGGGGAAGGAAGCATAAATTACAGGCAGGGCTGCTCCTCCTGGCACTCAGCCCTACCTCAAAAAGACTGTTCTTATCTACGCTGAAGCACACCACTACAGTCTGGCTAGACCCCAGTTCACTGTTGATGTCGAGACGCAGTTCTGTACATGCTATAGCACATAAATATTATTATTATATTGACGCTTCGATAATAAAAAATGCCCTCGTGCCGCGGAAAAGCGTTTTTTCCTTCCATCGGCAGGCAGTTAAAGCTCCGAGCGAGAAGGGGTCCGTTATTAGCTTGGCTCTCCAGTGTGTAAAGTTCGTTAGACCACAAACTGACAAATACCTATACCAAGAAGCAGGATCTTGACGTGCATGCTGCAACCACAGCACCCTGCCTGTCATTACTGTAATGGTTTGATAAGTCAACCGACGTGGAATTGCTCAGTGCTCACAACGCAGCTGACAGGTGTCATTATGAGAAAAAGGTCGACAAGTTTAAGAAACACCCAAATATCTGATTCTGTAACGGCAGCAGCAGATTTGACCGAATCATAAACCTTTTAAAGAATAAAGTAAATGTAATTGGTTAATGCAGATATAACAGCAGCAGTCTTTGGCTGATGAGAGCCTCTTCACAGGAAAGAAGAGATGGCAGATTGCTTTTAGTGATATTACAGTAGCTATATATGGAGACATAGTCACAAGGATATGAGCATGTGAATGTGTGTATACAGTATGTGTACAGACCCTGTAGGTCACCTATAATCTGTTCTTAAAATAGTAAACGTGGTGAATCCATCAGTAAAGACCTCTGATGGCTTAAACAATGCACAGAATAGATGGTGTGGCGAGCTGTGCATGGTTAAATGGTTTACAAAACTCAAGGTTTCAGACCTCAGTTAACCCCTTAGCACGGCCAACAGAACTTCATGCCAACATTTGTTCTTTCAGAGGCTGCAGTGGGCTCGGTCTTAAAGCAGCAGATAGGACACTCAAACTGCTGCAACAACTTATGCATCAAAATCATACCGTAATGTTCTAAACTAATCTCATCATTCATTTTTATTGCTGATTTGTGACTGAATAAGGGACACAAAAACATGTAATGCATGAAAATGAGCTGCAATTAGTTCACAGTAAGCTCAATATGGTGAATAAGGGGCCTGATTATATGTAGCTACGAAAGCGACTCATGGTGTAGTTATCCCGTTAAATGCGGTGTGTAAAAAGTTACACCAAAAATCTCTTCACTCTCACCTTCTCCTGAACATCTCAGCGAAGATGCAGCCGACACTCCACAGGTCCACAGGCGTGGCGTAACTGGACTGAAGCAGCACCTCCGGGGCTCTGTACCACAGTGTCACCACCTGAAACACACGGAGGAAATCCACTCATGTTAAACACACAACACACACAAATCACCCCTAATTTCTTTATTATGTGGATTATTTTGCGTTGAATAAATGCCACCATATAGGGGGTGACACACGCACACACTCTTTTATACACACACACAGGGTTAATACTTCTCTGCCCCCATCTTAGGCTTACGTAAGACATGAAATCATATCTGGCAGGACACGTCTCTCTGCTCCCATTTTGGTGTACCCACATCACAGTCTTTCCACAGCAATCCACCAGTGACACAAAATACTATATATATACATACAGTGTGTGCACGTTAATTATTGTCTATTGCAATAATGAATAATACCATGTTTGACTAGACTAAACCTGGCAGATGTCTCATGTATGTGAAGTGATGACTATCATTGATATTAACCACCAGCTCCCCCTTTTCCTTCCTGCTTCCTGTTCTACATCAAGCGATCCTGCACCCACCTGAGGTATAACGGCAGCCATTTTGTGCCACTTCACACCAAGCATGGTTTCCAAATTTGTCCCTGTAACTCTACTGGGAGCTCGGAGTGTGTGTGTGTGTGTGTGTGTGTGTGTAGCCATAGCCTGCAGGAAAGCAGCAGCATTGTTAACAGCTACAGTAGGGAAAGCCTCCAGACAAAACTCAGTGACCCCTAGTAAGAGAGTGGACTGGTTCCAGGTGCTTTCCTAAACTCCAGATTTTTCCAACAGCTTTTGGCTGCAGTTCCCCTCTCAGGCACTGCAGAGTGCTTATCGGGATCTTAGAGTCTGAGGCGAATGTTTGTAAGCAAAGCGAACGCGATGTCACCTAGATATCTTTATTAGCTGGCCTGGACTCTCGGCGGGAGTACGAGGAAAGGATACCCTGAGCTTTCAGATGTTGTCCACATGCCTGTATGTGTAATATGAGAGCAGTGATCTTCAATGGATGCAGATAGCCACACAATTATAGAGTGAATCAAACTCTTGCTTATGTGCTCAAGTGCCCTGTGAGAAGTCACTCTGAGTCAGCAGTCAAATAACTTTCTGTTTATACGACTTTTGGATGAGATTTCTTTCCCTGGAGGAGGTTGACTTTTACGACAATACTTAGAAGTATCAGTGACTTTAACCCTGTCAAAAAAGTGTGTGTGTGTGATTTTTCTACCTGCACTTGAGTAACGCACTGATTCATCCTTGACTCATTGAATTAACATGCATAAATACAGGCTATGGTGTAGCCACACTAGCAGCAGGGCTCTGAGGATGTCCATGTTGGTCCACCACTTTTTGTTTCACACTAAAATATCATGAAATCATTGGATACTTTGGTGTGCAGTTTGAGGCACATATTCAAATTCACCAGAAGACAAATTCAGTTAACTTTGGTGAGCCCTTAGCTTTTCCAACAGTGACCATCACTCCATCGAAGTTATCAACTCTAATTGCAACTGGAACGCCCCCCAGAAGTGGCACCAAGAACCTCACCAACCCTAACCTCAAAATCCAACATGGCTGCTCTGCACATCAACAGTAGCATAAGCTGAAGTAATAAACTGTTTATTAGCTGATGTTTGTGCATCATTAAATCAGACGTACACGCAGTAATGAGTGGTAATTGTCTAAAACTTGTCAAACTTTAACTGAGTTTCAACCCTTTTCTGATTGTAAACGATCAATTCAGACAATCAGACAGTAAACTATTGATATTATTTAGTAAGATAAACATAACATTATACTTTTATACTTAATACAATGTAAGAATTGCAGAAACCACTGGTAACATTGAATATATTTCCTGCAGAATAATCAGTCTATTCGTTATGATTCATTTTTGGCTTTTTATGCATTTATTAGTTAGTACCGATGACATGCAGTAAAAAGGGCCTGAAACAGAATTTTGCAGGGCAATGCTTCATTACCGACCCATAATATGCTCCTAATTAGAATGGAGCATTATTTAAAAATCATAGCTGGAAGTTTGGGACATCTGAAGGAAAGTGACTAACTGACCAACATTACCCCGAGCTGGAATTCTAAAGCGAGTCAACAGAGACCGATAAGAGGAATAAAAAGTTTGGTCACATTTTTTCTGCTAAACTGAATGACACTATTAATAGAGCCGGGGGCTGCATTTTGCAGATGTGTGATACTTTCTCATCTCCTGCTTCCTGCTTCAGTGGAAATAGGGAGGAAGTTGAGGCTAGTTGGCTGAGACGTGTCGGCTGAGCAACGTGACCAGAAATGAGACATGAAGAAGAGACTCACTGTTTGGGTCATTGAAGATTTTTAGAGCAGTGAAACCTCAAAGAAAACATGAATGGAGGTTGCATAGCACGTCATATAGTCATGCAATAAAATGTAACTACTGTTTTTTTTCAAAATAGGAAAGTTCAGGACTGCATTGCTTTTACTTTTTTAAAATTATTTCTCTATTATCATTTTATTACTTTGAGGTTCTCTGCAACTTGATATCTACTTAGAGCACCAAACATCTCCATTCACCTCCTACAAACCAACAGATGGCATTGCTAAAAATCATAGAACACTCTCGTTTAAAATGTTCAATGGACGCACATATAAACGACCCAATCCCTGTAACTCCTGCAGCCTCAGATGCATGCAGCTTCAGTCTGCTGCATGCAGTTTGTAGCACCGCAGATTCAAAAGTCAGGGCTTATACAACACACATGCACACGTAGAGCCTTCTAGGAAGAACCACAGACCTAGAGCTCGGGGTATATCCGCCTCAGAGCAATAGAGTTATTCGAAAACCTGGCCACAACTGCAGATTAAGGCATATATGTCACACATGCACGCACTTGCAGACACGCCGGAAGATAGATGCTTTAAACTTACTGCAATTTGAAATGACATGCCGACTACTTTCACTGCAGGAAATCGTTTTTATAGCTATGTATTATTGGCGGCAAACTGGTGTTTCATTCTATACATGCATTAAAGGAGCTCTTTTTTGTCAATGAATATCAAATATGAAAAAAAAAATAGCATTGCATCAGTCCTCTCTATATCTCTCAATACTTTTGACTTCCCTACTACTGGCCTGTGAAGTATTTAGCCATGCAACAAGTGATCGCCTGACCGATGGATAAAAAGAAAGAAAGAAAGAATACTTTCAGTACCTAACCAGGGCCTGCTGCCTATCAAATTGGTGGATTTTAAACTCAAGGCCATATTGAGTGAGTACATGTGAAACATGCTCCTAGCATTTGGAAGTTATGCTGACAGCAGCTCTGATCACCAGTTACATGATTGACCACTGCAGCTTGATTGGCGTTTTCGCTGCAATGCCTGATTTGGTGTGACTCCTTACACTGTGATTTTCTGCACAAATCCCCTCACCACCAGTTGTCACTTGCCAACAACTGCCAACCATTAAGCATTTTCAAAATGATTAACTCGCTGCCCCTGAAACGTCTCGTCTCAAACCTCACATTCAAAGTTTCAGGGTGCTCGTTTTCACTTCCAAACAAACAGTCCACTGTCAGCACTGCTTTCCACTCTGCAATCTTCCTCACCCTTTTCTTCCTACCTCCTCCCTCTCTCCTGCATCTCCTGTTCCTTCTCTATTAAACGCGTCTCTTTCTGTCTGTGTCTGTAAGCCCCTGAGTCTGTAAAACACACGTGTCTAAAATGCAGTAAAGTCTACATGCAACAGTTGGAGAGCCTGTAATATCCATGAATGCATTTTGATCACGCACAGTTTCACACTCTCCATAAAATACTCAACTGACTCTGTGTTAAGGAAGTCTCAAGTCTGTTACAGTAAATATCTAAAAACAATGACACAGACAAAGGAACTAAACACACAACGTAATAACCGTTTTCATGGAGATGATTATAACAACACATACTGCTGTAAAAAGAAACATTCCCCAATTGCAATGCTGTTCTGAGCTTTTTTCTGTCCTTTCCCTTCCTCTTCTTCCGACCACGTTTGCATTCCTTCTTCCTTAGTCTCTTTCTCACCCTTCTCATTCTCTGTTCTGCTTCACATATCCCTTCATTACCCACTCCTGCTCTCCCTCCTGTGTACAGGCTGCATGAAAACAGATGCAGACACATGCATACAGTATGTAGGACAATCAGACACAGGGAAAGTGAGTCAGCCCCTAACTGTGCATTACAGAGCTTTTGCTCTTAGGTCAGCTGCTTTGAATTTTCAAGCTGTCTCTCTGCCTATCTGACACCCTTCTTCCCTTCCGCATGGTAACAGAAAAGCCAGAGAAGGTCAGATAAAGTCTCGGAAGAAAAAAAAGAGAGAGTTAGAGAGAGAGAGAGAGACAGAGTGTGTGAGGCTGACTCCAGATTAAAGGACAACATTCTGGAAATTCCTTTCTGCTGAGAGCATCCTCCCCCTCACAAGCACCACCACCGTCCTCCTCAGCCCTCGCTTCTGCTCCCCGCTCCGCTTCAGGGAGGAAATGGCTTCTCCTGCCCCAGAGGACCTCCAGACCTCCTGGGCCGGACCTCCAAGCCTGTCTGACTTGCAACATCCGGACCAGTGCCACCAGCGCGCTGTGCATGCTCAGTGGAGGACTGTGACAATGGGGTTGCATGCATGTGAGCGCGGGGGCGTTTGGTTTGTGTTCTGTGTGAGTACTCACACGTGACTGAGTGAGCACCTGCTTTCGCCTGGAATTATGTGCTTCAGTGCTGTGTGTCTGCAAATGTATGCAAGTTATCTGCAGCATGTGTTTGATGTTTAAAGGATCTTTAGGGTTTAGTCCAACTTGGGACATTTTTTTCACATAGTCTCGGCTATCTTCCCTGTTTGTAATAAAACACTGTACTGTGGCTGGCCCCCAAGGACGCACACGTAGGCTAATTCCAGGAAACAGTTAGCTTAGCTTAGCATAAAATTGGAGACACAGCTAGCCTGGCGCTGTCTTTCACTCTGCAGCACTTTTAGCGCTTACCAATTTATATGTAAAAAAATTAGATAACTAGTGATTAGAGGTGCAGGTAAGTATCGCTGCCAGGGTTAGGAAAGTTTCCCACCGACACCGTTGTTACAGATTATCCTGCACATTTCACATTAAAAGGTATTTGTTGATAACACGCTGTTGATGGCTCACTTGAACAGAACAGCATGCACAATGGACTTTAAATGAACTTTATCTATATAAAAAATTAAGCTACACGACAGTGAGGCCGTGGACAACTTTGTATGCCCAAACACCTTGTAAAACCTACAAGTGCAGCAAGCCTGCTGGTAGTTGGACTTCTTAAACTTTGGACAGAGCCAGCCCAGCCACTTTCTGCTGTTTCTCGTATTTATGCTAAGCTAATGGCCCTAACAGGAGCTTCATATTTAATGGACAGAACATTTGACTGCAAAGCTAATAAAAATGTATTAAAGCACAAACTATTTCAATAGCTGCCTTGCTGACATCTTGATTGCTTTGCTTGGTTGTTGTCCTGTTGCTGTGTTCCCAGGTCTCAAAATGACTGGTGAGAACAAAGGTATGACGGCCCATAAAAATGCTGATCTAAACACCAAAAATAAGTTGTAATAAAGTGGAATTATCCTTTAAATAAGGGTGAATTAGCTGTTGGCAACCACAGTCGTCGTCCCTCATCCCTATCCACTTCAACACCGCTACCATGACGCAAACGTTTTCCTGTCACTCCCTATGTGGACTTCCGAGGGGGACCTTCACAGTGACCTGATGCCATGAGGATGAGGCCGGGTCTTAAGGCTGCAGCGTCGGAGGCACTGGGGCTGATGGAGCTTGGCCGGGGGCCCGTGTTTACATTCCCTCTAACTGAGGAAGCCCAGGATGAAAGAGCACCACTGCACACACAGACACATACCATCCACACACACATGCACACTCACAGACAAGTACTTCGGACGCACCAGAGGCCAAATGATTGTTGTAATTGACTCAATAAGAGCGGGATTGGACGTTTTAACTTTCAGCAATTACTGAATAAAGCGGAATAAAAGTCTCTCAGGTAAATGGCTCGACTGTTTCATGCTTTAAGTCTTGAGCTTGAATTTGATTACATTCCTGAAAGCAAACCACCACAAATTAAAGTCTTCCTACGTGAATCTAAAGAAGGCAAAGGGATCGCTGCTCCAGAGTGTATAGGCAAGCCACATATGGGAGAAGGCGAGCGGATGTTATAATAATAATATGAGCAAAACTATGCACGCTGAGAGTACAGTGGAGCTGAGGCTGTAATGTTGTGTCTCCAGAGAGGCCCCATTCGAAGCTCTAGCAGTCAGCCATGTTGTAAACACCATTATTTCACTCCTCCCTCACTTTCCCCTCTTTCTTTCTCTTGTTCTGCAAAAAGGGACAATTTACAATCCCAACAATGCAACTGCATCAGGCCAAGAAAGGAAATAAGGACAGAGGGAGAGAATGGATTTAAAAAGGGATACGAGGGGGAAAGGTAGAGGCTCGGGGAGGGAGAGACAGAGCTACAGGGCTAGAAAGAAAAGTGCAAGAGCAGCACACAAACTGTATACAGTAAAACAGAAAAAAGGGGCACTACAACTGTTGCCAAAGTATGCACAGTGTACAGGAATGCAGCATGGGGCCCTCGGCGAGCGAAACAAAGACAGCACAGTCAGTGGCTCTCTCTCCCCAGTGCTACCACATCCGCACATCATTAGCTGGAAAATTCCTGATATATGCTGTAATTTTTTCTCTTTTTTTCCTCCTCTTCCTCTTGCCGTTGCTGGTACAGACAAGGCTTTAATATCCAGATGCCGGTGTGTGTGCAGGAGTGTGCACGTGCACCACACACACACACACAGGTCAGTACCCCCTTTTCCCCACCTGGAGCACTGCCAAGAGAACATCAACAATTAATGCAGTGAAGTGCATGTGTGTGTGTGTAGGAGGGGTGCTACTGCTGCTTTTTTCGGACACACTTAATAGGGGGCACACACAGGAAATATTAAATAGATCCTGCTCCGTGCATGTGAAAGTGTGTATCTGTGTGTGTGCAAACACTGACAACAATATGATCGTCTGCCTTTGAACATGTGTGTGTGTGTACAGTATATCCCTGCTCATATACGTGTGTGAACTGTGTGTGTGTTTGCTTATGTCAAATTGAGGCCAGCCCCTTTGCTCCAGCCGGCTGCAGTCAAAGCATAGAGGATGACTTTTCCTTTTTTTCCCATGCGGAGCTGTTTGAGGAGATATCTAAACATTCCCAGAGTGTGCTGCACGTGCTCTCCTGCGTGCAGTGCAAGGTCCCCCCTCCCTCCCTCCCTCTCTCCTCCCTCTGCCTGCCTGCTTTTCTGTCTGTCTGTCCAGAGTAGAAACACATTGTCTGACAAAAGATGAGATTCACAGACGCGACCGTCCGGTTCATCCTTGGTCATCCTGACACATTTCAGATTTATCACTGTCTGTACCTGCAAAGTGACAGCACTACTGATGCTTGCATGTACAGCAGAGCATAAAGACTACCTGAGTCCTAACACATCACACTAATCAGTCTTAAAAAAGCTTTAAAATAACAAGAGCCAAAAGAGCCATTATCAAGAAGCATGCAGTTGCCGACTTAAGGACGTCTTATCTGCACGATCACAGCTATCTTGCAGGATTATCATAACTTGGTGACAAGTGACAACACATCAATCAACACTTCCCCCGAACCCACACCCACAGATTTTTAACTCACACTTCTAGTCAAAATAAGGACCCAAAAACAGGAGACACTTTCAAAATGAATAGAAAAATCCAGACTGAAGAGTCAGACTGCTCTTGAAAGCTTTTTATTGTAAAAGCCTGTCTGCTGTTTGAGCGCGGGCAGGAAATCTGGTTTCAATTTGTTTAATGTCGTCTGAGATATGGGTGTCTTATTCTGGTAAGCACAGTGGGAGGGCTATAAGCAGAGGAACTAAGGGGAAGAATTGGGAAAATACCTTAGATCAGGTAACACTTTAACTCCTCTGCATGTCACCGACAACAGAGTTTACAGGAAACGATGACAGTGACTGCACAGACCGTGTGGGAAGACACTAATTTTAAAAAGCTAATAATAATAGTGACAAAAACAGGCTCATTTGAAAAAGTCTGGATAGGGTTGAAGAGTCATAAAATTCCCTTTTGCTATCAGGTAACTCAGTAACAGGCTCACTTAAGATAAGATCTAAGGCAAGACAAAAAACATTTTCCCCACTAATAAGCTTATCTTGTCATCTCCTGTGAATTATGGCAACCCCTGCGTTTATTTTGGTTCCCAACTAGAAAAACACAGGAGTTTGACAACAAGTGCTAACACAATAGTCTGGTGGCATTCCCCTTGAGTTTTACAAATGTGATTGGACAAGCAACGACACGCGCATGACATTCATTAGAGCGGATGCTAATGGGTTTCATGGGACCATGCTGTCGGCCTCGTACGACAATATCTGCCAATATGTGGCCAGTGAAGAAGAACCATAGTCAGGTTACTGGAGGTTACCTTTTTAAAACAACACCTGGCATAGCCTTTTTCTCCTCTGTCACTTCCGGACGCATTCCCCGAGGATCTCATCTTACCACTAGGGGGCGTACACTGAGATAAAAGGGCTCGGGTAGTTCCTGGTTTCACTGACTACTCACAGCGTCGACAGTGATTGACTGACATGTGATCGATCAGCCATTAAAGGTGTTTTTGGTTTGATAAACAACGCAAAGATAAGATTTTCCAAGTTCATCAGCGCTGCAAAATGTAAGTGTACAATATCAAAAAGAAACTGGGACACTGTGAAAGGTTTAATTAAAACAGAAGGCAATGACTGTACTGTATTCAATTGAATGTAGGTCAAAAAAATTTCAAAGACAAGATATCGAATGTTTAAATTGGGAAACCTTTGTTGTCGTTTTTTTTAGCAAATTTAATTCCCTCATCTTGAACTTCATGCATTCTGTTTTTATTTATGTTTTACACTGGGTCCAAATTTTTTTGGAACTGAGGTTGTTGTAAAATCTGTTAATGAGCTGATTGGATGGTTACTAAAAAGGTGGAGTGCAGATTCAATCAAATTTCCCTTATTGTTCGCAAGCCGTCTGATGTTCATTCACAGCCTTGGCTCTGCAAATGAGAGACAAACAAAGTGGCTCCCACCGAGCCACACAGCACTTTTCCGTTCGTGCTCGTGCTCACAACGGGGGAAAGGCCTTGGATGTGTGAAGAGAAAGGCAGTGGGAGTGAGAGGGACAGTAAATCTGGCACATGCCAACGATCTGAAGGAGCGCTGACGGGAGGTGTGGCTTTGTTTAGTTGTTGAGTTCAAATATCAACAATCTTTCTCCCGAGTCGCTGACTCCACCCACCGTCACAATATGCTTTCTTTTTTTTTTTATTCTTGTATTTTTCCAAACCACTGTTGCAACAAGGTGCAATGCAGGAAAGCCGCTAATTGATTGTGAGTAGGCGTTACTTGTGAGTCTGGGCGAAGTTCCTCTCAGATTCAGGCTTTTGTTCTAAAAGTAATAACCAGCTCCTGAGTCCTGAGTCCTGAACCTCGGGGCGTTTTAGGAATTTGTCCCCTGATGTGTCAAAAGTCAGATGATGACGGATTTCCTTGTAACTTGTTGCATCTAGCCGTCTTTGATCAAACATGTCCGAGTTTTTAACAGTATTTGAATGTTAATAAGTTGTGTTTTAACACTGCATTACACAAAGGATTCAGTATTACTGCAGACTCCAGTTGTATTTTGCATTTATTCCAAATTGAAACGACATCAAAAGAAACAGTTTTCCCTAAAGCGCTTTGGCAGAAATGGGATCTCAATGAGATGGACGGGAAGAAAAAGACCCCTCTCCTCTCTTTGCTGGTATGTCAGATTAACCCATCAGCTTTTCCCATCTGCCTGTCACTCAGAGCAGCACAATGAGCCTGTAGCCAGACTGGGGTCATTAAAAAACCATCAACAAAGCAACGGACCTCCAGGGACTGCCAGGGGCAGCCTAATCTGGACCCCAGTACCAACCCAATGGGTGGTCTCCCTCCCTCTCACCCGCTCGCTCTCTCCCTTTCTGGGAGGGTGAAATATGTGCAACACGGTAGGTGGGGGTGATGCAGATGAGGCCATCAGTCACACGCAACCATGCATGTGCAAATGTGCTCGGACTCCATCGCACACGTTTTTATACACACACACATATTTCTTTCAATGACATATTAACAAGCCGGCACATTGCTGGGTGAGAAAGCAAATTCATCACAAAAAAGAGAAGTTCAAGCAATGCCGGTAAATCATCTGCAAAAAGTACAAAAGTGCTACTTTCAGTAAGTGACACTGGGAAAGAAAAGAGGAGCCAGGGACTCTTTTTGACGACTTTATGCAAATGCTCACTTCAGCCATCTTGTCATTCTAGAAGTGCTAAATGAATCACTTTGAAAGTGAGAGAGAAGTGTCTTGTTCGCTTAAGCAACAGCAGTTCTCCAAAGCCCATCTGTCTGCCAGTAACGGTGGCATTAGGTGACTAAATAAGCAACTGCTGGTCTGTTGGGCAAAGGGGAAGATCCTCTTAAATGCTCTGTGTATTTGTGTATATGTGACTGCATGCAGCGTAGATTATCTGCTTTTATTAGCAAGAGGAAATACTTAATGGATGAATGGAGATTGTGTGAGTGTGTGTGTGTGTGTGTGTGTGTGTGTGTGTGTGTGTTGGACTGATAGGGGGATTCCAGACACAGGAACATTCATCTAGAACCAAAGATCCCGTGCTCACATTGCAGCACTACGCTCCAGCGCATGCGTGCACTAACACACACACACACACACACAACCTCCATCTCATTTTTGTGGCACAATCTGTATAACCAAGAAAGGAAATGAGTGTGTGAGTGTGTGCATAAACGCATTCACATGTTAAGTGCCTCTGGGTGTGCATGAGTAGTTTCGGGGACTGGATATGTGTCGTTCGTGTCTAAAAGGTGAATTCCCGGGTAAGTGTTCTACCATCGACAAAGTGCCCCTGTCTAGTCATAAATAAAGCACAACATCCACACGCAGACAGAACCTACATTGAAACCACACACACACCAATATTGTGTAACAGAATGTAAATTCTATGGTTAGGTACATCATCCTCTGAGTAGGATGATTGATCTGAATGGTAGATTATAGAAATAAGCTGGAGGAAATACTGACTAATTTTATCTGAATCATAAAAAATTACCCATGACAACAATACAGAGAATTTACAGTTTAGGGCCTGCACTAAAGTCACACATTACTCAAACAGAGAAGAAAATGAACTTTGTTTTGAAACTCGACCAGTCGCAACAAACTTCTTCATTTAATGACTGTTGCCTTTATGATGGATGTTCATATAATGAGTTATCAATAACTGGAACATTCCAATTCAGATTAATGACTAAAAATAAAATAAAATTTTTAAAATTCTCACTACTTTAGAATCTACATAAACTTTCAGTGATTCGTTGTCTTGAAAGCTACAAGAAAGCTTTATTGTTCAGGAGTAGAAAATAATTAGCATAATATGTTTTCTTTTAAAAAGCCCACAATGAGCATTTTTCCTGGTGTGTCCACGAGCCCAGCTGCTCATCTCAAGTGGCGCACTGACATTGTGTTGGTCTATTTTGATGTTGTAAGTAGAATAAAAGTTTGCATTCTTTCCCAAAGGATGTTTATATTTACTTTAGATGGGCAGATGCTGCACTGCTGATGAGCCTGACTTAAGTTCCCATGAGCTGTGCTAACTTGGCATAATAAAAAACAAAAAAATATTCACTTCCAACCCTCATCCTCCCTCTAATCACTCTGGTGCACTTAACGGGTTAATGTTACGGGTGAGTAACATTAACTCGCAGTGTATTTCACACGGTGTATTCTGTCTATTCAGTGTCACTGTTTTCACACAGCAGTTTGACAACTACAAAATGAAACAAACCCTGTATATATATATTACTTGAAAACTAACCAAATCCAACTTGGAGCCCTTTCCCGCATGTCTTCCCTTCTGTCTCCCCCTTCCACTCTGTATTTCTCCCACTATCATTTAAAGCCGTAAAATGGCCAAAAAATATCTTTAAAAAAAATTAATAACACAGGTTTGTGTTTTTTAAAAGCTGTATGAACCCTGATTTCACAGAGTAAAATGTAAGTACGTTTCAAGTTCTTTCAAAGTACCTAAACCAAAAAATTAAGTTTTTAGAATGAACTAATACCAACAGCAATTATATACGCTGACACTGTTTATCTTGGACCACTGTTTGTATTAACTCTGATTGTATGTTTTTACAGCAATGGATCAACAGAGTACTTATCATGCTATTCGGTAGTTTAGCTTTTCTGGAACGAGACGCCAGAAAACAACAAAGAACTACAACGATGGGATTGTTTCATTTAAAATATTAACACCATGTTATGTTGAAAATCAAGCATTTTTCATGGGGTATATTCAAATCAGAAGCATATTCCTAATCTGAAATTAAATGGCTAAAACTATAATTTTTCAAACTTTCAAGACTTCATAAGAAGTTGTATGTGTGTTGATTCGCAGGAGCTGAAGGCACGGCTGCATACATCTGTTTAAACATGAAGCAGATCAGAAAACCTCCTCTTTTCTGATGGTAAGGCCTGGAACGACGTGAACATAATCAGATGCATCGATGCGTTTACAACATGGCGGCACCAACAGGCCTGCAGAAAACGGGTCAATCAATGCAGCTTTCCTCAGTTTTGTGAGTGTAAGTGACCACTGAAGATACCTAGTTTGTGACTGAACGTGTCTGCGAGCGGTCAAGATCTGCTCGTAAACAAATTAAGTGTAGTGAAAGATGTAAACTTCCTTACAAATTTGACTGTAAGTTAACTGTCGACTGCTGACTTTAACTTAATCGAGAACCATAAAATTTGTTTAATTTTCAGTGTGAGAAATTTAACAGGATACTGGTTACCTATTTGAATTAATAATAATAATATAAAACTTCTGCATGTTGCACAGCATAACATTAACAATGAGTTTCAATTTTCATCGTCATTTATTCCCTTTAGAGACCGACACATACAATACAATAATATAAAAATACAATTCTATAAGAGAGCTGTATTGTATTTAATTATAGTACTGTATCATTAGATCATCCAATATAGTGATATTATTTTAGATTACTGGATTAGAAAGGTTGAAAGATTAATGGCAGAGGTTATGGTTGCCATTTTTGGGTCTCATCTAAAACAAAAAACAAAGAATCAATAGAATAATCAGTTAAAAAAAGAAAGAATAGTAACAGCCCTCCTCATAATTACAGATTTACAACAAGGTACTGAGCTACTGTGGCCGGCTACCTTAATCTTAAAAGTCTCATCTCACCCTATTTCCAGCTCTTGCAAAGACTCCTTTCAGTCTCTCTCTCCATTTTATCTGGTCATCAGAGCCCAGAGCTCAACAGTTGGACATCAAAGTGCCGACAGTGGAAAGGGAGGGGTGTCTGTCTCTCCTCGTCTGTCCCATCCCTGTCTGCAACAGCCACTGAGGGATTCCTGAGACGGACCACGGGGGCCCTTGGCTCTCACTTTACACAGAGAAACCCTATCATTTGTCCCAGTGCTGCACAGCTACCCGCTGATGCCCTGTAAGTGCCCGCTACACCACATTAGACGCTTTTCATCTAACTCTCTGGAGATGGGAGGGTAGTTCAAGCCTGTGTGTGTGTGCGTGCGTGCGTGTGTGTGTGTGTCTATCAGAAAGCCTTGATGACAATGACGGTGTAGGTTTGAGTATTGCAAAAAATATAGATTTGCAATGATAAAAGAGTACGCAATGTGAAGAGACATGCACACGTGCAGGTAAGCACACACACTACGCTGACTCCACAGATTCTCACAAAGTAGATATACTTATATACTTTATAATTAATTGATAATACAGTGAAGAATCTAATTGAAAGAGTTTGAGAGAAAAGGAGGACACATGGGTAAAGAAGTTTAAAAACTTTCTTTGCATTACATCAGTGACTTCTTTTTGTTATTCTCACATTTGTTTCTCCTGAAGATTTTTTAATGTCTGTTTTTATTTGCACACGTCTTTTGCTTGCATATCGCCGTTAAAAGAAACTGTTACTTCGAGGGTAAAAGTTAAACCTTAAGCTGTATTTTCTATAACTTAAGTTGTATTTGGAACACGACAATAAGAGTGCAGATGTGCTAGATTGTGGACCGCTCATGCCCTGATACTGCTCTGAGTTTAGAAAAATAATCTGTTTTTAAAGTCCTGTCTTAAACAGGTTAATAATTCTGCCTCTGTGTCATTAACTTGTGGTTAAGTAGAGTCATGTCGAGGTACTTGTAGACTTGGTTTTAGGTCTGTAACATGAGCATAGCTGTTTTATCTTGCCATCCAAATGATCAACTGGTCCGCACTACTCAAGTTTTTTTTACAAAGCATGAATAACACGAATAACAATATGAATCAGAGTTAGCGGGAGACTTTAAACACACGTTCTCCTCAATCAGTTTCTCAGCTGCACTTATTGTTTGTTAATGTTAGCAGTTGCAGTTGAGCCCAACTGTTTTAAGGGGCCTGTAATCCATATGACATCACAAAACAATATATTAGATAATGCATTACCGCCCTTTCCAAGTCTATTTGTGTCAGTGACCCAGTTAAAACATCCTGTGACCCACTTTCAGGTCTCCATTCAGCAGTTGTGAACTTACGGACTCCCGGTGTTTGTTTTGAGTCGCTGTGTTTTAAGGAACTTTTGGATGAGCCCCGCGGAGTTCAGAAATCTGAACAACATAACTCACCACAGAGGTGAGCGCCATCTGGAAGCTGTAGATGCGGGCGAGACCAAAGTCGGCCAATTTGATCTGTCCTCCGCTGGTGACCAGGATGTTCTGGGGCTTCAGGTCACGGTGAACCACGCGGTGCGAGTGCAGGAAGTCCAGCCCCTGGAGCAGCTGGTACATCATATCCTGTAGGAGAACAACACAGGAGGAACAAAGAGAGAGAGGGAGGGGGGGGTTATAAACATGACAAGGACACATGTGATACAGTGAAGCTGAAGTGTGGATGACATAAGCATAGTGGAGTCGTGACAGGTCTCAGGTCATGACACTGATGAGGGGGACACTGAGCTAACAGCTCAGACACACATGGACGCATGAATGTTAGGAGACGGGAGAACTTTAAATGATTATTTAAATGATTAAATCACACTTGATGACTTTGATTTTAAAATAACGCAGCCTTAAATATCCTTGAAAAAGTCAAAGACAATCAGGTCAGTGACCCCACATCAACATTTTAATTCATTCTTCCATCAAACCAGGCAACAAAAGGCCTGAGTGACAAGGCCCCGCAGTGAGAAGTTAAGTATAAAGGCTGAGGCATTGTGGCATGGAGGGAGTTAACTAGAGGAGGCCTGTGTCTTTTCTTGTCGACTGTGGCAGATGTTTGATAACTGACACACGCGTGATAGAGGCAGAAAGAGGCCCCGCTCTGTACAAGCATGGATCTCTGTTCCTCAGCAGCTGTCCTGCTCCAGTTAACTGGCGCTCGTTCTCTTTTTTATACCCAAAAGCTGTCCTCAGAAATGGCCCGAGGCGCTGCATCCATGGCACACTAGCAAAAGTAACGCAGATAAACTATGTAGAAACCAGCTTAGACATGTTCTTTTCAAACCGAAATACTCTCAAACAGGTCCCGCACCTGTAAACAAATAACAAGTCATTACAAGGGATCGTGGCCAGGTGGTTTCGGCAGAGCTATCGTTTGGATTGTTGATAAAGTGAAGTGGGAGCCATTTCAGCTTAAGGCCTAATAATACATAACCAATTACTTTCAGTTGGTGCTGTGTTATAAAAGAAGTCGATACTGAGATCATGATTATTGAACATGATAACTCACTGACTTTGGCAACATCATGCATTTACTGAACTCTTAAAAAACCTTAACATTCAAGTTCAACTGAAAAATAAAAATGTAATAAATAAATATACAATACACATATATACACATTTAAATTATAGATAAAAAAATATATAACACCTATGTTTTTAGCATATATTACAAAAACCTACTGAACACTACTAAACAAACTATATTTTGGTAAAATATTTTTAATATATTCTGTAAAAATAAACACCCTACTGTAAAGAAAAAGCAAGACGCTGGATTTATAATACAAGATAAAAAGGCACATCATCGTGAAACAGAAAAGTGACGCACAAATTTTTTTTATCTTGTTTTCATTATTATTGTAAGTAAAGGTCATAATTATAATATATCATTTTTTTGACTAATCACCCAGTCCTAGTTAATTCAGGTAAAATGTCTCCCCTGTCATTTAGTCTGATAGAAAACCAAACTCAGTAAACGGGACATTGTGCGGACAGGACAAGAAAAGAGACGTTTGTTGAGTAAAATGCTGTGATGCTGGTGTTGGTGTGTTGCATCCTAGCCTGTACACCTCCCTCCAAAACACACACACACTCCCTCCTATACACACACACATGCCCCCTACGCACACCCCTAAAAGCCTCTGCCAAGACCTCACAAGTGACATGGACCTGAGCCCGCAGCTCTATTCACTGGCCGACCAGCTGGTGAGTGAGTCAAAGGGGTCTGCACACTCAAGCAGAAAACATTAGCAAACGGCGCGGGGCTGGCTGCTGTGCTGGCCATAGAGGAGGAGACAGGACGCCCCACACAATGCTGTGGAGATGGGCAGTGTGTGTGTGTGTGTGTGTGTGTGTGTGTGTGTTTATATACACACAAACTGGGTGTCCCTCTGGGTGTGTGTTAACATAATATGTGTGTATCTACATTTCCATTTGTGTGTGTGCGCACCTCAGACTGTGTCAGGGTGCATCTGTGTGTGTGTGTGTGTGCAAGCATGCACATGTGTGTGTGCCCTCTGACCAAGGGCAGGCAGGATGCATAAACAGACCTTCCTTTCTACATCTCCATCCAGCCATGACCCAGCGAGGGCAGCAGACAGACAGGGCCATAGGAGAGAGGCAGGCAGTTGGTTATTTTGTGTGTGTGTGTGTGTGTGTATGTGTGTGCGGAGGGGGGCTGACACAATAGCATGGCCCCCCCATCAGTTCCTCTCCGCTTTAAATAGCCATTTCACCATGCTTCCTTTCAGCAGCATTTCCTAGTAAACACTAATTATCTCAGAAGTGTGACTCTTGGACAAACACACAAACAATCTTGGCCCCGTTGGCCTGAGTGCCATCTTCTCTGCTGTATCAATTATCCACACAACTGAGTCATTAAAAATATTCCAGCAATGTTCAACAGCACAACGTGCTGCATTGCCGATAGAGAAACGGCAAGTAAGTTAAATAAGCCAAATCAATAGTGCCACAAAGTTTAAGAGCACATGTAGCACAGGGAGCTACAGTGAGCCTTCTCTTAGCCTCACACAAAGTTGATTTCAGCAGAGTTGCTCAACACACAACTGTCTTAAACTGGCAGCACTTCAACCTCCAAACCCCACATACAACTTGGCAAGCAGGAAACAAAATCACACAAAAAGGCAACAGATCTGACCCTGAAAAACCAGGCGCACCAGGAAAAAAGTAGTCAGCCCTCTGCAAGATGCAGTCAAAACATGGCTTTCTGAGTGCGCCTCCTTTTCTAATGCAAATGTACCAGAGGCAGCCATATTGTTTATTGTAGCTAGGCACAATATGGGACATCTGCCGGTTAGCGTTAGTGTAATTCCCTCCCCATGCTTCATTAACCTCCCCCTTTATGGGCCCAGAGAATGGAGTTGTGGAAGCTTGGACGGTGGCGGCGGAGGAGGGTGGGCGAGACCCAAGCGCTGGCCCGGCTGAGGAGGACTGAGGCTGGGGCAGCCCGGCTCCTTGATGTCCTTCCAGCTCATTTGATTCCTGGAGGAGGACCTCTTTCATCAATGACCATGTGGTGGGTCTCGAGTCTAAGGAAGGCTGAGTGGGTGGTGGAGGGTGGAGGGGCTCCAATGGACAGGCTGGGCCAGGGTGGGGTGGTTTGGAGGAAAAGTATGCCTGTTCTTTTTGGTTTAGAGTCTTTGGCTGATATTGAATGTTTTTCTTTGGTTTAGTATTCAGGGATGACACTAATGAGATGGGCACAGGTGTGCTGAATATGAGACTGCCGGACTGTGATCCACTATCTGGTGTCATCTGGTATAGCCGGGGGCAAATTAAGTTGCTGTGGAAGGGGAGATATTAAGGGAGGGGGGGTTACTGTGCAGTGTCCACTGTCCTAGAAATAACAGGGGATGGTGCCAGTGTCATCTTGTCACTCCATCATTGTCCTTTTGTCCCCTCAAGGCTCCAGCTGTTCAGATGTTAGGAGAAAGCTAAAGAAGGAGGGGTTCCTTAAGGGGTCAGTATGCTTCAAACAAAGTGCTTATTGAATTGTTGAGCAGCGTCAGAAGCCCTCCTACCCCAAACCTTTCCCAGGTCAGAGTTGGGGGGCATTGTCAAGGTACCCAAAGATTTTCACTAAACTATGTTACAAAACAGAGGAAAGCAGGAAATGTCAAGGGCCGCAAACAGCCACGTTTGCATAAACAAAATAGTTGGCAACTATTTTTCTGTAGATCGCCGAATCACTGCAGCTCAAACAGATACATGTTCGGTTAGCGAATCAATAAACTAATGAAACTAATAATCTTTTTCATTGGCAGTGAAAGACTTTCAACATGTGCTTCAGTATGACAATAGAAGAGCAATATGTGGAGCCCAACATCCTGATACACAACCATCAGCGCACTGAGATGTCCATAGAAACTACTGTACCGCACACTGTATCAACTTCGGCAAAAACCCTGAGAAAGCCTCAGGTGTGATCCACCTGACTCGTCTACGCTTGCACAGCATCCCACCAACACTGCAGCTCGACACAAAACTTTCACACATAAGCCCGGCCCTGGGGTGAAACCAAACGGTTTCTCTAGCTTCCAGAACTTCTCTCTTTCAAATGTGACACTTTAAACTCGGAGGCCCCCCTGTACAAAAATAGATATATGGCTCTCCAATGTAGCGCACGATACATTTACAGACCTTGGGGTGAAACGTGATAAAGAGATTTTTAAAAAGACATGAGTGTGGGAAAATTTATATAAAAGGAGACAGTTACAGAGGAAAGGAGGTGGCGACACATCCATTTCCGACCTTTTGGCGAAGTGTAAATGGACACTGAGTGGATTTATTTGATGAATTGGAGAAACTGATAGCTGCGGCGAGTTCAAATTCAAATACAGAAATCAAACTACTACGAGGTACAAATGTTAGCATCAAATAGAGTACTTTTTAAACACAAGACTAGTTTTCTCACGTACGCCTCCATCTGTAATACAGTGCAAACTTAGAGAGAGAGGGTAGAGTGAAAATAGAGAAGGCAGGGAGCCTTTAATTTGGAGCCCATCTGCCACATGTGCTGCCCTTAAAAATGCTCTGGTACCTCTGATGTTGGAGGGAACTGCACTCTGTCCTCTGTGTCTCTGGCCAAGAAATCTCACTTAGAACCATGCAGACACGGCTGTGGCCGTGCAATGTTCAAGCCACCGAGTATTAACAAATAGCTTCCTATATATTTCAAGTAGAAACTAAGTATCTCAAAGTTAATTTGTACATGTTTTGAAACAAGACTGGGAATATAATCTATGTTTTCCACACTGATGTTTCAATAAACAAACAAAATTCAATAACACCAATAAGGCTTCCAGTTTACAAACAGCATGTTTCTTCTAGAGTACTTTCAAGATAACGAAGGCCACGGTTACCTTGATGGTCTCAGGTGGTACTCCGGGGTCAGGGGCCTTCTCCAGGTAGGTGGTCAGGTCCTGATCCACGTGCTCAAAGACTAGCGTGAGTTTGGTTTCTCGGTCAGTCCGAGAGACTGTACACACATCGAACAACCTAAAACAAGAGGAACAGGTGGAGGAGATCAATGCAACTGATTCAATGGGGTGAATGCTTCACATGCTGCAGAAGCTTCTGAAAACAAGACTGAACAGCTCTGTGTGACCATGTCTGCATTGTTTGAATGTTTGTTTTTTATGAATTCCTATCACTGTTCACTCATTCACCATTTAATTCAAAATGAACACTCAAAATAGATATCTAGCACGGTTTTGTTTCCACTTTTTTAAATGCACAATTCTGCAGATGGATATATAAATATTATAGAGAGTAAAAACAGGGCATGTTTAAAGCAAATAGAGAGATTTCCTACACAGTAAGACATGTCAAGCACAGGTGTAACTAATGACATAAACAACGACTTGTGATTGCTGGAACACCTTAATGTAATGGAGCCCTCGTTAATGTTATTAGTTACGCCTGTGTGTTTCCTGCTATGACAAGTCCAAATGTCTGCATGAGAAAAGAGTCTACTGACGCAGCAAAAATAACACGACGCAAGGGACAGGCTATCTTGCAATTCTCATTTTGCTTTTTATGGAAAAGGAAAAACCTCCAATAAAAGGTCAACAGCTGAGAGTTAAACATATCTCTGTGTTTGGCCAGAAACTGCATCCATTCTCGGACATTAAATCTTAGGCCAACAATCTGACTCAACACTCTTGGCTTGTGGGTAATTTTGATCTTACAGAAACTTGTGAGAGAAAATGAGCATGCTTGGAGAGCAGAATTATGATGTGCTGCAGGACACCCTGATAGCACCGTGTCAGGTTACCCTGAAAACTTCTATGCACAGCTCTTGAAGATTCAAGACCACAAGGCCCCAAAACACCAGAGTTTCTGGTTGTGTTGCACTAGGCAACAAACTAAGGCCAAGAATCCAGATTATGTCGGCAGACCTGCCAAGGCAGGCTTTGCTGAAAAGCTGAAAAAAAGCGATCCAGAATGTCCTCTTCAAAGAGCTGGGGACCACAAGCAGCATTCCTTAACCGGCACTATGACAACTCCTGATGCTCTATGGGAAGTCGAGTGGACCCTGGCTGTAGCTGCTGCAGAGGCAGCATCTTTCATCACAACAACATGGGAGACGAAGGCAGCCATGATGGATCTCCATCAGACACATTGTGGTGGGAAACAAGGTAATGGGTTACTGTAATTACATTGCCTTTAAAGTATGCCATTAAGTGTGAGTGGGCCAAAGAAATGGTACATAAACAAACATCTTTTGAAGTTTAAATTCATAGGCTACAAAACATAAAAGTGGTGAATTTGTCTCCCATTCCCCAGACTTCATCTACGTCCACTAAATATTTATTAACTTAAAGATACAATAAGTGATAATCCCTGCTACAAAGCCACCAATTCATGTGCCAGCTTTAACTTCCAACCTCGTAATGCAAAGATGGATGGGATTAGCGTAAATATTAACACCTAAGAGAGACAGCATCTATGATTATTGCTGCAAATATTATTTCATAGTGATTCTACTGAATGTCACATCAACATTTTGATATGTTTTCTGCACATGTGCAGCTATAATTCTAACCAGCTAATCTACATAAGCCGTTTAAAAACGCAGCATGGAAAGAAATGACTAAATCTCTCCGGAAACGCTTTCATTCCTATCCAACGAGGCATCGTGCGTCGTTGCCAACACCCTTGTAATCAGCGGACTTGGAAACGCTGGACTGCGCAGTGAGTGAGAGGCGATTCATTCAAGGTATTAGTACTGTGCATGATGTCACAGAATAGACGGCGCCCTCCTCTTGAAGCGCTGGGGTTAAACGCCCCTCACAGCTCGATTGTTGGGCTACAATGGGGGCTCTCAGCAGACACTGAACATATGGAATGAATAATGGGCCTCATTACAAACATCCAGGGGTTGCCTGGAGTCACACAGAAGGCCCACAATGCACCCTTCCTGGCCCTGGCTGCTCTGCTATGCTGGCTGGCTAAACCGGAGGATAGTGGAGTTCCTCTGATAGTTCAAAGATGATTTGAACCCTTGAACTGATTTGTTGCAACAAATGCTACTGTATATTATTCAAACTGATGCTTTCGCAGCAGTGCGGAAGTCTGTTCAACAACTAAATAAAACGGACCCAAGAAAACCTAAATGACGCATGTCTTCCAGTGAGAACAAACCCCATTGTAATCCCATTAAGAGAAACCATAACCATTATCCTCTATTATTCATTTATGCACTGGGGAATTATTGTTAGACGCACAAGGACACTAGCCATGCTTCTGAAACGTCCATTTAGAGCTTCCCCTTCAATCCCAAAGCACTCAATATTCCATAATAAAAAAAGCACCAAGGTCAGACCTTGGCTCGTGCCAACAAATGACGCAGTATCTGACTACTGACCTCTGAGCGCACAAGTCATTATAAAACTGAAAGAAAATGGCCTCTGTGTGCAGAGCAAAAAAGGACAACTTCAAACCGGGCTGGAAGTAACTTGTCTTTAAAATGGCTACATTCAGTCTGGAGAGGCTGATTCTGGCTCAACCGCACTTTGAGTAGTGTTAACCAGGGGTGTCCTGATTCTCCAAATCCTCTAAAACTTGAATTTGAGGCCAAAGTTTGATTCAATTTTTAATTTAAATGGTTTTGTCGGCTCTGAAGGCTCTTGATTGGTCAAGATTAACAGGTCATTGGTTTTAACCGCAATTTCACAAATACATTATTGACCTAGAATTGAATTTGTGACCCCCCTAGTACTGATATAGGCTATTTAAACAACATTAAACTTATGATGCGCTTTTGAATTGGTTGTATAGTATTTTTTTTTACAAGTATCAAACAAGTTACATACTGTATAGTCTCCATGAACAAATATGTAGAAATACATTAATGTAAGACTGACAGCTGGTAGATAAATATACTTAGAACATTTGAAGATTCAATCATGATCTTGTTAACTCCTTTGTTAATAAATATTATAAAATCACCTCTCACTTTAGAGCTGAAATGATTTGACCAACAATACAAGTGAACCTTAAATTGAGAATATTTAACCAAAGATACTTTAAATATATTACTGATGGAATAACAATTTCATTTAAAAACAAGTGCAACTGATACAGATCCTGCAGAAAGTTGACAATCTAATTATTAGAAGCTTTGAACAGAAACGTCACAGGTTTGATTTATTCCTAACTGAAGTTACTATTCTACTTGATAAAAGTTTGATTTTAGTTCATCCTTTGTATAAACAAATATTCTAAGTGACATCTTCTTTCTTAGCATTTATGCATTTAAAGCATGCAATAAAAAGGTGCATCAACTGTTGTACTTTATTCTGCAACCCAGTGTTATTTATTATGGATATGGGGGTGGAAATCCTCCAGTTTGTTATGATGTTGCATCTTTTGGGGCAGAGCAGACTTATTTCTAAAGTGCATGCAATGAGTCAAGTATTTGAGCCTAGCAATAATAAGAAGAAGAATGATTTAAAACTAGACACAAAGTAAAAACAATAGCTCTGATCTGACATGTGTGCACCTACTGCCTGCTAACAGTGGCAGCAAGCGGGAAGATGCCATGCAGTCGAAGCAGATTTCTGCTGCAAAAGCAGTGGCCAAGTATGAGTGTAGTCCTAACCTAAAGGTCATGTGAGGCAGCATGGTTACCATAAAAAGGAAGTAGTGTGTCTCTGTCTTATGCAGGCATTTATGGTACACGTTGTATCTTCCTCTCTCTCTCATACACACACACTCACTCACACACACACAGGGCTACCCACCTCTCCCCCTCACTTACCTGACAACATTGGGGTGCTCGAAAGCCTCAAGCTGCCTCAGTACCGCCACCTCCCGGATCGTGGAGAGAGGCATCCCCTCTTCCTCCGTCTGGACTCGAACTCTTTTTAGGGCTACAAAGCGTCCCCCGTTCTTCAAATCTCTCGCCTTGTACACTTTCCCGTAAGCGCCTTCTCCAATCTCGGCCACAGGTTCATATTGAGTACCAGTACTTTCTTTGTCCATTTTTGCAGATTTTTTTTCCTCTCGTCTCTTGTTGAAAATATTGCGGGGAATCCCGGCGAGGGTGACGAGCCAGAGAGTTTCTCACAAAGGCATATTCACAGAAAAAAGTTGGCACATGCAATGCCTAGATGACAGGGAGACACAGATGGAGGAAGACACCATCTTTGTCAGATTAGGTCAAACTGTGCTCCAGGTAGGCAATAACAGGACTGTCATCATGTTTTATTCCGACTATCAACACAAGAGCCCCGTTGCGTCCCAACTTCCACTCCTCCTCCTCCTATTACGCACAGCAACTCATGTCCTCCTACCACTAACACAAAGTAATGCAAAATAATTCAAATTAGCCACATTTAGCGTTTGTTTTAAACTAGCTTTGCACCAAATAAACAGCCTCGCGCATTCCGAAATTCGCCCCGCATGCAGTGTTGTTTAAGTTGCGTTCATGTGGGCTGTCTTGCTCTGTTAAAGGGAATAAACATTTAAAGAGAACACGCAAAAAAAGAAAGCACAAACCTTACAACGCAGGCTGTTTTGAGTCAGTAAAATAACAAGCTAGCTGCTTCTCCTGTCTTGTTTTATCAAAGTTTCTGTTTGAGGCGACACAAACTTGGCGAGCACGTGGCTGTCTACTGATTGCATTGTCTGAACTTCCTACAGCAACAGTCCATTTAAAACACTGCAAAAGTCGCCTTTCACACCCGAAATCGCTGTAAATGTGTAGAACAATGCACCCGCTTAGTTTTAGAGGTGTTTACATTAGCTTAGATGGCTTCCTCTAATTTTTTCTAATTTAATTGCGCGTGCACTCAAATAGGCTAATTTAAATTCTAGCGAACCAGGGAGTTGCTTTTTTCACTTTTCAAAATGATATTGGACTACAAAGCAACATTTCTAGCCCCATTAAGACATGTTTGTCACACAATTCTGCACAAAAATGACCACTTTCAGTGTTTACCTTGGTTTATGTTGTCAATAAAATGTCGTAACGTCGGCATGTCCGAAAAAATGCTGAGCAGGCATTCGTGTTTCGGATAAAAATGTCCTGCATCAAACGCATCCCTGTCCACTGTCCTCCATGCGGGGGCCACACAGGTAGTTGGACGGTGCAGGCTCTAATCCCCCATCCCTCAGACTGCACCAGCCCAGGCAGAGACACTCAAACAAGGGAGGAGGAGGAGAAGGAGGAGGAGGAGGAGGTGGTGAGGGGGGGCTGTACGAAACACACTCTCACTGCAACTTTGTGTGTGCGGGGTGTGGAGGGGAAGGGGGTGTAGGATGGGGGGGTCATAGGACAAAGGCAAACGCGTGATACAGCCCTCCAAAACCACGCTCTTCTTTGGATTTTCTCCTTTCTTTCTTCTTCTTTTTTTCTTCCATATATCCCCGGATAGGCCTATGCAACTGCAGCCCCGCTCCGCCTGTGTGAGCTCCGTCTCTGCCTGGCTTTCCCACGCCGGCTGAATGTGGCCTGACCCCCTTCAGAGAGGTTTGACACGGAGCGGGGACATTTCCGCATTCCTCCCCGACTACAAAGGCACACCGCCTCCTTTTTGCTCTCCCTCGGCCTCCTCGGTGCTTTACCATTCATAGTCCTCTCCGCGGGTTTTGTCTCCTGTGTCAAAACCGGGAGCACCGCGGGGATCGGAGAGGGGAGAGAGGCGGTTTATTGGATGGACGGCCACACTATCTATCTCCCTCAAAGCATTGAGGAACTCCTGCGGGAACAATGCGCCAGCGGGGAGGCAATCTGACAAGCTCGCCCTAGATGGTCCTGAGGGGTCAGGTTCAAGGCCCGGGGGCTTGATCTGTGGCAGGGGGACTCCTCTGCTCGGGTGGTCGTCTGCAGAGCTCCATGCGCCACGACAGGCGTGATGGCCATGTGGCTACAAGATGGAAGAGTTGTTTTTGATTTTTGAAAATATGGGAAATTCTGCAGAGCATCATCATCTTCATCATCTCAGGGTACACCTTTGATTAATTTCACAGCAAGACATGGGAGATTATGAAATCCTGCAAGTCAATAAATAACCTATTAATAGGCCTAATAATTATTAGAATAAATTTGCCACACAGCAAAATAACATGAAAAGAATAATTACTAATAATAGTGATCATAATTAGTTTCATATTAAAACAAAAGTACTGAAAATGAAATGTCAATTTTTCAATTTAAGTATATAGCTCAAATTCATCTGGAAAATTACATAAATAAATGTAGCTACAAATGAATGCAAGTATTATTTGGGATTTACTGTGAATAACTGAAAGATTTAATAAATCTCATCGTCAATTCTTCAAACATCCAATTTGACATTTGAATATCTTCTAACTTGTGCAAATAAAACTATATATGCTTAAACTCTTGACTTTTATCTGCTTATTTTAATATTTTTAATTTGTTTATTTTTTGCTTGATTGTACTTGTTTAGTTTAGTTTTATTTCAGTTGCTGGAAATCCTTGAAAAAAATGATACAAAATATGTGGTGTTTGCAAGATTTGAATAAAGGAAATTTAGGTTCTGCAGGATTCCAACATTTTAAAACATGAAACTTTGTTGTGTTGTACTTTGTCACCCTTTAGTAGAACGCTGTCACCAGAAGTCTTGTTATTTATGGCGTAATAACATCTAATTTAATGTGATGAAGAAGAGAAATAATACTGTATGTAGAGCTAATGCTAATTTACCACAGCTACAAGCTGCTGGGAAAGCTTCAAATGCACATTTAAAATGCTTGAAAAGTGCTTGAATTTTGACTTTGTAAAAGCCATAAGAAGACTGTATTTAAATTATATGTAGACATTTAAAACAAAAAGCTCTGTGTAAAAGTTCTTCAAACTCTTCCATAAAGTTTGTATTTCACATTTTTTCCTTTGATGCTGGACACGGTTTAGACATGACGAGACTTGATGTCAGATTATCCCAGTGAATAGCCAATTAAAGGCGTGTAACCAAGCTCCATTATCATAACTTCATTGGGAGGCTGCATTAGGATCGAGGAAGGACATTCCTCCGGTGCTTTTATTTACATGCAAACTTGTTTTGCATGCTGCTTGTAGAATCCAGTGATTTCCATTGAAAAGGTAAAGTTGGGGGAGATAATGACATGGAAGTATGTATTACAGTCTCTCCTGCTCAACTTTAGAGGCAACCCCGCATTTAAATAATTTACATCACAATGCAGGCAATGTTTCCCAGACCAATTACTGTAAATGTGGGCATTTACATTTTTTCATCATCATTGTTCATGTGAAATCAGCTCTGAGAGCCATCGGCCAGACTGAATTCATTTGCATGCATACATCTTATCTGGATAGAGAACAAACCAATTAGAACCGTTGTGTGCGGTACAGAGATGAGACACACACACACACACACACACACACACACACACACTGCAACAGTCATTGATTACTCAATATCTGACCCATGACACACAACTTTTTCTAAAGTTTCCACAGTCTGTTTGTCATGTGTTTACCTTGCTCGGCAGTCATTTAGAAAAATTGCAGGGACAGGATTTTCAAATTAAAAACATCCTGTTCTGGGAATAATACAGTCAGCATATAATTTATTGTTTAATCTGGGACTTTCTTGAACGGACGATTCAAAAGATTAAATTCCTCTTTTTTAGAGATGCAACAATTAGCTGACTCATCGATAAGTCAATCGACAGAAAAATAAATGTTTTCAGACTCATAAATGTGGAGATTCCCCAATGTTCTGTTTTATATCAATATTTTTAGGTTTTGGGCTGAAAAAATAAGATATTTGAAGATATCATCTTAGACTTTTAGAAACTGGGACGGACATTTTTCACTGTTTTCTGACATTTTATAAACCAAACAATTCATTGATTGATAATGAAAATAATAATCTTCAACCTAATTACTCTTGTCTAATTATTATTAAACAATTTGTGACATATTTTATAACTTTAACAAGAAGCTGATGGCCTTGAACAGTGTGAGAACAGCAACCGGTTCATCTTGATTTTAAGACACAAATGGTTGCTTAAGATGTGCTTATGTGGATTTGGTGGCTTACAGAACATTAACCAACAAGTTACTCAACCAGGGTATTTCATTTTTTTCTGCAGGATTTTATGTTTCTGCTATTTAATGTTGGGTTTTGACACATGCATTCTGTGTTAAGTCCTCAGATCCTTCAGTAAATATTAATATAATAGTAATAAATGATTCAATCACAAGTAAAAGTTCTGCATTCAGAACGCTGCGAGTGAAAGTACAGACATTGTATGAACAAATTAAAAAACTTAAAACACACATTCTGAAGAAAAGAAACATCTGTGGGTGATATATGACGTGAAAGATTATAAGGCTGGTGTTAGTTTAACCTTATCGCAGCAGTTGGTAGTTTAATGCAGCAGTTTCCAAGCTAAGGGTCAGACCCCCTCTGTGGGGTCACAGGATAAATCTGGGGGGTCGGGAGATGATAAATGGATAAAAGACCAAAGTTCTGCAACACCAAATTTGTATCTCTAACCTTTGCTTTTATTGTGAAATATTGGATCCGTTTTTAAAACCTCTTTTATGGTCAAATAATTATCAACATGAAACTATCACATGCCAGAAGAGCTGGAAAGCACTGTTGTTTCTTTTTGATAGTATTTAGTTTTTTGTTGTTTTTAAAAAAAAAATGGAAATACTATAGTAAATGAAATGTACCTTGAAATAAGTAGTATCTAAGTAAATGTATTTAGTTACTTTCCTCAAATGGTTTTAATTGCAGCTGGCTGTAGCTTCCCTACCAAACCCAGTGAAGATTAAAACATGTCTTGTGGTCTCTCCTAATCAAAACTTTTAACGCTCCAATGCAACAGTTAAGAAACCAAAAACAAGATGTTGCCAAAAGCTCCAAAGCTGGCGTTTCAGGTGAGTATTCCTGAGAATCTGCCACTGGCGTCCACAGCGTGAAGCAATGCTGTTTAGCAGAGCCACTCCTTTGGATTTGACAATGAAATGATACTGAAACATGTTTTTTGTTAAGAAACATGTTCACTCCATTGAAACTGGTCAAATGTTTGTCAGACTGGTCTGGTAAGAAGCTCTTTCTGCATACTTGAATGTTGCTGAGACAAGACGGCGCAAAGTGTTAGAGACGGGACCGCTCGTTCTTCAGGCTGAAGTAAAACCAGATAAGGAGTCAAATATCAGAGGAATACTCCGGCCTTAGTGCTGCTTGCTTTATTAGTTTCTTATATTTTCTGTCAGAGTTTGGTTGAAGTCTGGTAATCTAAGGCAAATATTTTTCAGTCTCTATCAAAGTGTAACAACAGTAACAAAAATGTAATATTTACATTCAAACAAATAAATCTTAAAGCTGAATTTATAGATTTTTTTGGCCACTTGGGGCAGTTTAACAAGCAGTAAACACTGTCATTATCTTAAAAAGATGACTTTTTGAACGTCCAGCAGACAAAGCAACATTTGAAGTCGTGTTTCTATCCACCAAACAAATCCAGTATTCTTTTAGCTCTGTTATGGTCTCCATCAAATCATGAGGGAAATAACCCAATATTTAGGACTCCGTTCACCAGCTAAATGCTAACTAGTTGCTAGAAACAGTTAGACTGCCTGCTGGTGTTGGACTCAAAGTGGATGAGACTGATGAGAGTCAAGCAAAACATAAAAATTGCAGCCAGGAAACCAAAATAATGCACTAAAAGATGCTAAAACTACAGAGGAACTGAGAGAAACTACAGTTACACCATATCTTAACTGAAGGTCAGCAAATCAGTTGAAATGTCCTCCGTTTTTTTGTGAAGTTGAAAGAAGGTTTATCCAAATGATACCCCCTCATTTTGCTACAGGAGCTTAAATAAGGTGCCATCTGACTGGCAGGAGATCTCCAGGGAGCTTAAAATTCTTATAAGTAGCTTTATGAAAAAAAAGAAAAAAGAAAAAAGGACCAATGCTCATAATAATCAACTCGTGAATTATACTGTATGTTGTTTCCAGTAAATTCTCACAATACAAAATATGTGTTTTCTGTTTAAAAAGTACAAACACATTAACAAAAAAATATTCCTTGGTCCAATTTTACAGAGGTGGAACAAGCTCACACCACTGATAAATCTGAGCCCAGTACAGTAGTAATATGATGTCTTATAATTACTACGGCTACATGTTTGAGTCATAATGTGCTTCTGCTGCTGAGCACCCCGGACCACTCTGAGATGTGAAATAAAATGCAATATGTTTGTGTATGTCAGTGTGTTTGCCTTCCTCTCTATGTGTGTGTGTATGTGTGTGTGTGTGTGTGCACGTGGCAGCTGCTGATCAGTCCAGCCAAGAGAGAATTATGGCCCTTCCCCAAGGGGACGAGAGAGGCCAACAAGGGACAGGTGACTCCCAGTCTCTCCCAGATCTCCTTACACCCACCCAC
>CAFUXE010001288.1:103138-124606 GCA_903364295.1 Serranus cabrilla
CCCCCCCCCCCCCCCCCCCCCCCCCAAAGACAAAAAGTGATTAGAGGTGGAGGGAGAGATGTGAAGAAAAATATGACTTTCGAAAGAAGAAAACAAAACTCCCCTCATTCAGGATTTAATTGCACAAGATGTAACACACTCGAATTATGTAAAATCATATAGCAAATTAACAGCCTTTCATGAATATTTTCCAACCTCCCCTAAGATTGTTGATGCTGAAACGGAGAAAGAGAAGACACACAGCCAGAAGTGAGACAAAGGGACACAAGTTGAAGAAAAGTGAGAGCTTTTTAGTGAGTTTGTTTCACAGTAACTGCCTACTCACATGCTGGCGCTAAACTCAACCTGGCAACCAAACATGGTCGCTCACTTTTTTTACTTCAAACTGTCACAAAATAACAAGAAAGTGAAGTTTCAAGTTCGCTAAGATTCCTTTACTATCTGGAAGATAGAATAAAAACATTATAGACATAATGATTTCAGCATACACAGTAAGTGGAATGATAATAGCTGCTAAAAAAACAACCACAACTCCTCCTACTCTTGGTGTTTTTAATCCAAGTTGTTTTCAGCTGGTAACCAGCGAACAAACTGCCATGGCAACAAGCCAGTGCTTTAACAGACATCGAGGTGCAATAGATCCACAGTTATCTAGTCACTTCACACAGCCCCAAGTGTTTGTTTTGCGAGTTGGGATCTAAGAGACAGGCCTCGTCCTTGTGTGACAACAATGACACTCTGTAGTGAGCTGGGTCAATATTAACTCACTACAGTTTCAGGACGTGGAGAATTTTAAGACTAGGATACAGATAATGACATTAAACAAACACAACAGAACTGGGTTCATCTTTACATGAATATAGCTCTGTTTCGCTTTGTTATTGTCATCATCGATCTATTTAAACGATGCCACAAGATGGCTAATGATGTTTTCCGATATAGATATTCTGTCAATCACAATATAGCAATATCAGCTTATCAGTTAATTATCAGAAAACTACGTTTTTGTTACAACATCTTACAACATTTTGGAAAATAGTATGATAATATCATCACATCAATTCAAGTGGATAAGTTCGCATATTTAAATATTTTAATGCCAGAATAATGAATGCCACAGAGCCGCATTGATGTATGCCATAGGTTTCAGTCTAGATTTAATAAATCTTTATCTGGGCTGTGTTTTTTTTCAAACATTTTGGGACAGAGGGTGATAGTGTCTAAGTCTTTAGATTCAGTGACTCCAAACAGGAGTACGTGAGATTGTCAGGTAGCTAAAAGTAATGACTGAACAGTCCAAGTGACTGGCCAAAATGTAATGGATAAACGGTATATAGTTAAGGTGGTTGAAATAGTTGTTCAAATAGTACTGACAAAACAATTCATGCAATTAGCTTAAAGTAATGGACAAATGGTAGAAAGCTAGACTCCAAGTAGCAGTAGCAGACCACCGTGGGGGGACACCGGATCAGCTGTTCCGGAGCAAAGGATCCATGGGGGGTTGGGGGTGGGGGGTTGCCATGCCAGTTAACACCCGTGCACTGAACTGTGAATGAGAACACAACACCATGCATTAGCTTTGACACTAACATTCACAAATTCAGGGGAAAATTAGCTATAGAGACCAAAACTGTTTAGTTTCAGGCTGTAAACATGTTTATTTCTACTGTTAATTTAGACAATTTAACATGGGGGTCTATGGGGATTGACTCGCTTTTGGAGCCAGCCTCAAGTGGGCATTAAAGGAACTGCAGCTTCCATATTGGCTTCATTTTTCATCTCCAGGGGTCTCCACTTGGATCTCCCCTAAAATGACAAACAGATGTTAATTAATAGAGAAAAAAGCTTTTGATTAGTAATGTGTTCTGTATGAAGCCTGATGTTTCCATGTGAGAACTAACAAGTGACTGTACAGTAACTCTTCTCGTTTCCCTCCTTGTCCTCCTCTTCCTGCCAACTTCACCAACTCAGAAGTCAGCTCAGAGTTCATCCACATCCCTTCACTGGTCCACCATGGTATTGCAGGGAAGTCTGTGCTTCTGTCTGTTGAGACGCGCTTCCCGCTGGATGAGGTTGAGATCCAGGGAACTTGGTCCCACACCAGGCCGAGCGGCACCAGAACCACGTTGGTGACATTTACCAAAGAGGCCACAATCACTGACATGATGTACCGCAACCACCTCCTCTTTAGAGAACCCAATGTGTCTTTGCTAATACGGAAATTAAACCAGGACGATGAGGGGGAGTACCACCTGAGTCTGAACATAGAGTTTCATAACAAGACGGGACTAGTTATCAAGGAGGAGAGAACCGTGCATGTCACAGTTGATGGTGAGTGTTTTTCTTTAAGGCATTACTACCAGTTTTACGTCTTCTATTGACTCGGCCCTAACTTCTCTGTTTGTTCCTTAGTCCCTGTGTCCACTCCAGTCATTGAGAAGAGTCCAGCGTATGCAGTTGTTGAAGACAAGGCAAACGTAACCTGGACTTGCTCTGTCGAGAGAGGGACACGAGTTGTGTTCCAGTGGCTACGGGACAGCCTCCCCCTCGGCCCCAGTGACAGATACCACTTCTCCCAAGACAACTCTACATTGTTTATCAGTCCTGTGAGAAAAGAAGACAAGGGAACCTACCACTGTGTGGCCAGCAACGCTGTTAGCCAGGGTCGGCACAGCAGGGCCGTGGAGCTCAATGTCTATTGTGAGTGGATCTATCCATCTGTATTCTACTTTCTTTTCGACTTTTCTGTCCCTGCAGTAGTTGCCCTTAGTGCTAGGTTGGACAAAAAGAAACATTGTGACCCCAGTTACATTTAGCCAGGGGTCTGAATTACCCTGTTTACGCTTGGTTTTAAAATGCATATTGGACAATCGAATCACAAGTGGTCAGGGCTAAAAGCAGGTATAAACAGGGTCCAAGTTGCACTGTGATCAGATCGCCCAAACCACTTGCTGAGGTGGTCTAATACGTATTTGACCACATATATTTTGTAGTGTCACGTGAAAGGAAAACACGTCATGCAGGCTGTGTGGTGGTCGTTTTAAAGGCATATCACAAACAGTCGTAAAAATGGAGAGGAGCTCTAATGTACCTGATTGGGGTGAAAGTGAAATCTGATGTCTGATCTCGATTTGAGCAAAAGATTCAGTCCAAAGAAAACTTGATGACTCATATCATTACAGGCCGTTTCGGAGTGTATAGCTTGCAAGATTGCAACAAGTGACTCGAGCTGTTGTTGTTATCCAACGTATTAAATGTGTGCTGGACAATTTCATGTTCTAGCGAAAGTGACATAGGTAGTAACGAAATCCAAACACATGTGGTCAGCTGATGATACAAACAGGTGTAAACGGCAATGTGTCACCTGTCCACTTTTGATCTGATCACCCATTGTGATCTTCTTTTTAGAAGCTGGTGCTAACTTGCTGTAAGCCAAGGCAAGATAAATCTAAGTGAACCAAACTGAGAAAAACTGAGAATTCCTTTTTCTCTCTTTTCATGTTATAAGCCATGTATAAATGTCTGTGAGTTCAGACTCCTTTCTGACAACTGAAAAAAATGTGACTGTTACGGCTATTTGCATGGGATCAGACTCATCTCACAGAGCCTCTCTGTTCTACCTTAAAGTGCACAGATGCACACTGACAGATAAACTGACCTGGTTTTGTGAGTGTAAGGTTTGACCCAGAATGTAATCATTCAATGAATTCATTTGAATGTTTTTTCATTTTCAACTGATATTTCCATACTCATGGGACCTAAAGATGCACAGTATTACTCTGGAGGAAAATCATTTACTCCCTTCTCTTCGGTTACTGTGTCCAAACAGTTGGTGTGTTAATAACTTGGCACCAAGAACTGCAGCTCTATTAAATTTAGCTTTGCCATCACTTTTGTTTGCATAGACATGTTCGTGTTAGCATTCAGCAGCATCCTGCAGGAAGTAGATCCAATACTATCAGTTAGAATAACTCCATCAGCTTTCACACGTTCAGTTTATATTTGAGTATTTATTACTGTTAATGTATGACTAACAATGACATCTTCATTTTCTAAGACAGACAGAATTGCATAGAGAAAGGGAGGCTTATGGGGAGCAAATGTTAATGCTGATAGTATCATTATTTTATAGCCGTTACATTGTGCAATCAACATTTGCAAGCAAAAAAATGTGTCTCAGGAAATATTAATACGACCTTATTTATTGCCTTTGAGATGGACCCAAATAAATCTTTTTCATAAGATTCTTTTTACATAATAGGGCTTATTATGTTATCTACTTGTAGCAAGCAATATATCTTGATTTATGAGGAGAGTTGTTATAAAATCCGCACTAGAGCTGTTTTGTTGTTCTTCTTCAAGGGAAAGCGCTGCTCTTTCATTTCCCCACCAGGATTTATCTGCTAGACCTTGGATAAAACCTATGACCTTGTTTCTAAGGCATTTTCCCGCTGCTGCCCAATGATGCAATAACATGAGACGATACTTGGAAAAAAAATAAACAATTTTGTGTAATAGGTGCCATATCAGCAGCAAACTGTCATGTTTCTCTGACCCACTCTCACCCCTGCAGATGGTCCCTACAACCTGGAGGTGAACTCAGGCCAGGGCCTGCGGACAGGAGAAGTGTTCACCATCAACCCTGGAGAGCTGGTCTTCTTTGAGTGCCAGGCCGACTCCAACCCACCCAACAGCTATGTCTGGATCTCCAAGAGCCGCAACGCCACCCAGGTCATCACTGAGGGCCCTCGGCTGGAGGTGCGCTCCTACAGACTGGCCCAGGCTGAAGAGTACCTGTGCCGCGCCTTCAACAACGTGACACAGAAGCAGGACGAGGCCCAGTTCACTCTGGTGGTGGCCAGCTTAGGAACAGGTGGGTAGAGGGTGGATCGTGGCAGGAAAAGAGCAGAGCGTGGGTAGATTTTGGGAATCCTCTGAGATAAACACTCTGTAAACAGTGTGTTGTGCCAAAAGCAGAAGAGGTTTATGAGCTATGAGAGATATATCTTGACAATGACGAACACCAGGGCCAGCTTGGGGAACATGTGGGTGGATAAAATATCATAGTTGACAGCAGTGTGTTAACAAAGAGGTGAAAAGTGAAACCAGGTTATAGATGTAACATGAAGGATACACGGCTATTGAAACTACATGAAACTGGCATTTTATCTCTGTTGCTAGGTTCCAGCGCTTGCAGTCTGTATTAAAGTTCAGTGGCTGGGAAAGTAAACAGTGGATAACAGCTGTTAATTTGTTGACTAAGTTTTATAGCATGTGGAGTTTCTGTGTACCAAATGTGACATTGATGTGTTGTCTTGGTGATACCGAGCGAGGCTCACTGATGGGTGCTGCAGATACTGGCTAGGATTTAAAATGCTTTTCATTAAGTCAACAGAAGTCATGACAGAATCCATTTTTACTGACATCAAATCTCTCACGAACATTTCCAAAGAAACCTCTTGACTTTCCAATAGGACAAGGCAGTACTTCTGCACACTGTCTGGTGCTTTAAGGTACGGCAGTTATAACATGCTAACAGGCTAACATGATCAAATGTTAATGTCAAACAGATCATATAAAACATGTTCTATTATAGTTTAGCCTGGTAGCATGCTTGCTAATTAGCAATGTGCAGCTGAAACTGATTTGAACAGGGTTTTTTTTAGGTATAAGCAAAGTTTGGTCAAATCCAAATTTTGATGACACTACAAAAGATCACCAAAGTCACAACTTCTATGTCAGAGACAGCAGAAAAAATGCTGACATTGTACATTCTACAAACCACAGAAACGTTGACATGAAACACATTTGGCACCCTTACATGTAAAAGAGACGCTGGCCTTTGTGCAGCACTGAACAAATGGCAGCTGAAATTCTTTGTTTCCAAATAGATTGTGCTTTTCTGTGTCACAATGTATTTTTGCTGCATGGAGCAAGGCCAGGGGGCAGAGGCAGTGCGCTCTCAAACTTAATTCTGTTTGAAAGTGAAACTTAACTTAAGTTAAGTTAAAATTAGTTTGGGGTTCTGACAAAGTGTCGATATGTGACCAACTGAGAATGTATCAACGTATCTTTGGTTGCCAGAAATGTACAAAGCCAACTTTTAATTTCCAGTGACTGGATTAAGTGGTGGTGCCAGAGAAAAATCACAGAGACACTAAAGTCATCATGATTCATCCTCTGGGAACCATGAATGTGTGTACAGCATTTCATGAAAATCTAAATAACGTGGCCAACATGAGTAATATCAGTGCCCCTTCTATATTTGTTTCCAGGGAAGGAGAAGCACACCCAGGATGGCGGCTCTTTAACCCCTCTAGCAGCCATTACCGTCTGCTCTTTGTTCGTCATTGGCTGCATGCTGCTGTTCTTCCTCAGGAGAACCTGCCATCCTAAGAGAGGTAGGAAAACATCTGTTTCTGCTGCTCTGACAGACTCGGACTGGTTTTCAACCTGTGAATCCAGCAACCTGTCTAACATGTTTTGTGTTTAAAAATCTGCATGTCTGAGTGCCAAGATGCTTAAGATAACACTAACGGCTTGCTGCACCAAGATCTTACATGTCGACGTTAATCATGAATGTAAATTACTTTGCAAATGTCAGTCAAACTGAAAGTAACCATGGCGAAGTATCTACTGCATTTGAATAAAGATAACATTTAAAATGTGTGATTTATGTATTTTAACATAATTATTTCCCTCTGTCTCTTTCTTTCTATTGTCAACAGTGCTTATGAGCATATACAACCGGTAAGAATCTTGGATATTAAATTAATAAAGACATTAAAATACTAATTTTTGTATTCACATAGATGCTTCAACTAACAGCTTTATTTCATTGTTTTTGGCAGGCCGCTGTCAGAGCAGAAACGACCACACCGTTCAGGTGAGCTATTGGATTTTTTTTACATGCTTACCAAATAATAGAGTACGCCTATATCATATTTGCATATATTATATATACCCATTGGGATGATTATAAGCATGAACAGGGACTTGGCTTTCTTAAAAAAAAAACTGGTTTGAGGAGGAGTTTCAAACAGAAAAGTAAACAATGGCAGGATGTGTTTCTGATTCCAGCTAAAAAGCAGTTTCATGGTGTTATTACATTCACAATCATGTTACTGTAAAGTTTGACTCAAAATAGATACTAATGCGCTGGTTTGACATTAAAGCCCGTGTATCAACAGGTCATGAAGATGCAACAGAAGACTTTGGCATCTACGAGTTCGTCTCCATACCTGGGAAAATGGAATCTGCGCAGGTATTGAACATGGAATAAGTCTTAATGCAGCAAGATAATAAAAGGGACACTAAGTCCAGATTGTTTTGGTGTGAGTTGCTGCGTTTGGGATACTGGCTCATGATTCCTGGAAAGAGGCAGGTTTTTTTAAATGTATTTTTTGGCACTTTGAACACCACAAGCCGAGTGCCATCTGCTGCCATTATATTTGAGTTGAGCAGACATCTGTACGGCTGATATCTCCAACACTCTATAACTCATACCAAAACAACCTATAGTGATAGATAGCACTACAGGTAAAAGAAAAAAATATTTTAGTTTATTTTGGCTGAACTTTACCTTTCCCCTTTTGTCTGCTGTTGATAAGTTTCATGCCATTTTAACATTTCCCTATGCAATTGTCCTGCAGGCATCCTGCAGATCTCTGGCTCGTCTCGAGTCGGTTCAGGATATGCACACCACCATCTACGATGTGATCAGACATGTTCCTGAAACACCCAGTCACAGTTTGCTGGAATAAGCTGAGGTGGAATTTACAGTCATGACACTTGAAGACTCCTTTGTAGCTTTATTCTCTGCTATCAAAGCTTGAAACATTGGTTTTGGTGGCCCATTTGTTTTGCACAAGGGATGATGGAGACTTGTGTGAAGACACAACCTGATCGTGCACTGTTACTGTCCAGAGTTTTGGACGGACATTAAATGACTTTTGCTGACATTATTGTGAAAATGAAAGTGTAAGTATGCCTTGAAATATTTGTTGAAACTGTATCGCCTTTTTTGTAAAAAATGGACATCACTTCATGTCATATCAAACCAAGCAAGTTAGTTAAATATCTTACCTACAAGGTACGCAAACTATTTAAAGCATATTTTTAATTTTAAATTATATGGTTTTATTTGCCATTTCAATAATATCCTACTAAATTAACTTTACCGCCAATGAGAGTCTGCTTTATGAGACAAGTGTTATAATGGATGCATTTTCTTGTATGAAATCTATTTCGATTTATTGTAAATATTGTACATGGATTATACTGCAGATTCTTTATACATATTATTCTATTTCTATGTTTCGCTCTATTTATTCCCATAGAAACACTTTACCCTGTTTCCACAAATGTAGCATTGTTTCTGCTCAACATGGACATAATGAAATGCTGAAATATGAAAAAAAAAAAGATAAATTATTGTACAGTTTGCATTCATATATTTGTTTTGTACTTTATTAAAGATATAACTGTTTACTATTCTGGGTATTTCTATATTTTTTTAAAATATGCATTCTTTAATCGGACATTTCTGCATTTATATGCACTGCTTTTATGTGTATTTTTCATAGAACAGTGTGAGCAATCAGGGCACGAAATGAACACTTTCTCAATCACAGCTCCTGAGAAACAAACAAAGAAGAAGCTGAAACCAGCAAAGATGTCAGTTGTTGTTGTTTCTTCACAGCTAGTCTTTGTCTGATGTCCTGGCTGTGATCTCTCTTCTCACAAGTGTTTGAGTCGTATTTGTTGTCTCCAAACTGCTGCAGAGTGCTTGTGTCTCTCGGCTTCGTTGCATTGGTATGCTGTGTACCTGGCGTGATATGGAGACAGGCAGCAACAGACGGATGGTTCAGCATGTGGCAGAGTGCCCTCCACCTGCTCCTGCTGACACCTTGTCACGACTAGATAAAAACGTGTGTGCTTGCTTGTCGGCGTGTGTGAGTGTATAAAAGAGAGGTAAAGGGACGAGGAGGGGAGAGATACAAACCAGACACAAAAGTGTTTTGTTAAGAAAATAGAGGTCAAAATTTATATCCAATTTAGAGGCTCCGGCACAAAGTTTTGTATTATTTTTCCCACCTTGAAAGGCAGCCGCCTGCTTTCTGCTATGATTCAGCTTATTACCAAAACATTGTGCTGTCCCCATTGCGTCACTCATTCCGTGACTGCCTCCATTCAAATTCATGTCAAACACTGAAGCAAAAAACATACAAATCCACAAGCTTGCAGATGTAGTATTGAAACTTTTCTCAGGATAGAGATCTCTCATTCATTTGGCATCTAAATGGTTTGTTTCGGAAGAAAACTTTACATTTTTGAAGGGTTATAAAAATAAATGTCACTTTGGCGAAATTATTATTTTACAATATTGTCAGTTGTCAAGACCTGAACCTCACACTGAGTCATACAGTGCAGCTTATCATGATGCTCCCCTGCATGATAACAAGCAGTTTATTAAATCTAGCTCTAATAATAGCTGATGAACTGACCAACTGAGTGTGCTGTGTCTTTGTGGTGGCATCTCCGGGTAGAGGTTGCCATCTGTTCCGTCTCAGTGTATGCTTTAAGGGAGGCTCCCGCACTGTGGATGACTGACTAACAAACAACAGTGGAGTAAATTCACCTATGAGGAGAGCGACCTCACCTTCATTTGACTGGGAAATAGCCTGAGGCATCATTAACCAGGAACTATGAGCTCACTGTGCCTGCTGTCTGCGGCATGCTGCTCGCTTTTAACCAAGCGCTGCTCGAAATAACACCCAAGGAGGCAATTACAGAACAGAACAGGCTAAATGGGTCTGCTTGTACCCATTTTCTAATTATTTGGAACAGTTTACAATTCAGAGCCAGGTCTAATGACTTGGCAGAGATGGAACTACATGGAGTCACGTGGAGGCACAAAGAAATGTTTGCTAAATAATGCAGTCACAAAAAGTTATACCTTTATTGGAAACCTTAACCTGCTTGAGACTAAATTACATGTATTCATTGGCTGTATGTTAACAACTAAATGTCACACATACAGAATATAAAGCTATAGACACTTGTGGAATTAGTTAACCTGAACTATGATAAAAGTATCACAATGTTAAAATACTCCAAGTCCTGTATTCAAAAGGTATTTTAAGTAATAAAAGTAAAACTACTGGTTATGCAAAACAATGTCCCCTGTCAATGTAATTTAATACACAGTATATTGTACTGTTGGATTATTATTATTGTTGCATTGAAATGTAAGCAGCATTTCAGTGTTGTAGATTGTAAAAGAGAAGCACATTTGAATTACTTTATATAGTGTTAGGAAGTGTGTATCATTCTTGAGGAAAGTAACTGACTAAGCTATATAAATAAATAAATGATATGATATGTTAGTGATATGATATGATAGTGATATGTTAGCAGAAACTTTGTCAAGCACATGCATTGCTGATAACATTATTGATCTATTCTATTAAAGTGTCCCTGTAAGACATGTCAGTGTGACAGGGGCTTCAGCATGCACAATAACAAGACACACATGCTTTTCTTTCTGTGACATGTGAAAATGCCTCATCTGACACCTGCAGGTGAGTGATCGAACAGAGACGTAGAGTGACATTTTTCTGAGGGAGGCAAAATAAACAAAGCTGTTTTCTATCTATTTTATTCCCATTTTGTGACACCACCATCAAGTGGTGTAAACGAGCCATGCATGCATCATAATGCCAAAGCTTTACTCCACTATTAAAAACATTATGCACATGTATTTTAATTGAGACACATGTTTAATTTAATCCAAAATATTTTCCGTTTTAACACTGAAGAGCTTCTGACAGTTGAAGGTAAGAAGCAAGCCTCTTATTAATGTAAAACTACCTTTCCCAGAATGCTTTGGAATCCCCAGTTCCTGCCATACCAGTCACGTGACGGTCAACTATGGCTCCCCTCTCGTAGTGATGGAGGCGCATCGTTGACAACAAAACAAAACAGTGACTTTATTCATTTACTTGTCCACTGACACAAGTTGGATTTAGGATGCAGAAGATAAAGTCTCTCATGGCCCGGCAGGTGAGCAGAACAGGTCCACAGACACCGAGCTGAGGGCCGTTTGACTCTGACAGCTGCAGGCGGCTAGCATGACAGCTAGCTAAGCTAACTGCTAATTTGACAGCTCATCGTGTAGCTCATTAAAGGGCACATTCAGCCCGAGTAACAGCGGTTTATTTTAGGACTGCATAAAAACTAGGAACTTCTTATCTCACATGGTGAAAGCACATGTGTATTAGCAGTAACACAAGCGGCCTAGGTGTAAGAGTTTACATTAGACAAGCACAACAACAGGGCACAACAGTGGAAACTGGGCGGTTAGGGAAGTTCTCAATTTGCACTGCAGTAATGTTACACTCATTGGTTCACCACTACACAACACAGAGCATATCGCTTTCAGAAATCTGTCCGTAGGTTCCACTTTTTACTGTTTGCTGCAGTGTGCTGATGAAAAGCAAGCTATGTGACAACGGGAGCAACAATACAGTAAAAACCGTTAAAGTTACCTGACTTGTTGGGGTTTTAAAGGTCTAACAGTGACTCTTATTTTGGCAGGGCCTGAAAAGCCCCCAGGAGAGTATGGCAGACCTCAGTCCTGTGGAGAACCTGAGGATCCCGAGCAAGGTAAACTTCATGTGAAGGCTGAAGCAGCAGCTCTTAGCTTTGTTGTTGTGATCACTGCATTTAAGCTGTATATTCTATGCAGTCAACATTTAAGTTGGTTAATAATACATATATATGCTTGGGCTTTGTATTGGCAAGAATCTGGCGAAAGCATATGCATCAGAGTAAAGGGATTGCTACTTTTTATTGAGATATTTCAAGCAGTTTTGAGGAAAACTGTCATACTACTGTAAAATACACAAACATATGCATAAAATCTAAGTAAAAAAAGTTAACTTGCAATCACAACAGTTGTGTCTGCATCTGCGTTTATCACCATCCATGTAACATCAAACATCACAGTGCTTCTTTTTGTACAGTCTCACTGCTACGATTCTTTGCATGTAAACTATTATTTACAAATCAGTGCACTGTTTTTTACAGTTGATATTGCAGTACAGGATTGTGTCAGGATGGGTTCGTATTTGACCCAGACTATATTGTATAATTTATGTTTCAGGCACAGCTTTGTCCACTATGCACTGTATTACACTTAGAACTGCTTCCTGCAGATGACACAAGTTACCTAACACTTACTGGTTTCCGAGTAATGTAAAGAGACTGATCGCTCCCATTTATATCACTTAAGGACGCACTTAACATCAATCCTTACCCCAGGAGTGTGAAAGAGGGTGCAGTATTTTACCATTTTGGCGTGGCAGTGTTTGAAAATGCAATCAGTCATGCTTAGTCACAGGAAGCATTTGTCATTATCCACTTGTACAAATTCAATTTACCAAGAGCAGACAGAGCAAGGCTGCAGAGAGGCTCTATATAATGTATAGTCACTTACTCACATACACCTCAATGCACTGCTAGTTGTTGTCATTGCTTTGACTTTGCCCCGAAGTGATGACCTTCTGTTAAAGTGGCTGCATGCGATTTGTAAGGTGACCAAGGCTATTTATTTACAGTGCAGGGTGATATCAGCTAGGTCAATTCAATTTGATGTTAAATTCTCTCCCTGGCTTTTAGTGGTTAAATTGTGTTAGTCTGTCCTTAATGTGAGTGCAACTTTCTTTTGTGGTGTGCTTTGCGGATGTGCCATGTGAGTATTAACTACCCGCGTTGGAAAAACACAGCAAAGATAAGACTAAGAGGAAGTGCTGCTCTACTTTATCTGTAAAAGTTGCGAAAGATGAAGCTGAGAAAGTTCTTTTAGTCTGTTGTTTATTTTAAGTCCTGTTATCCTGAGAAAAGAAAAAGGCTGAGCAGTGTGTTCACAGTTTGTCTGTTTCCAAAGGTTCATACACAACAATATTTTTGTGTCAAAAATGAGCTTTTGCTTGGAGTTATTGTCACAATAAACAGCAAATGCGGGCTCATGATAGATAGACCAAAGATATTATTTAGCGAGCTAATAATTTGAGGTCATTGTATCATGTTTGTGCAGATTCTGTTGTTACAAACCTGTTTTTGCAGAAAACCAGCCAGTGACACAGATGAAGCTGAAATAAGATAAGCAGCCATTTATTCCCCCGGTGTAATTAGAGGCTGACTGAAAGCAGAGGGGAGTGTCGGAGCAAAGATTTGTTTCTTTTTATGGATGCTTGTTTTCTTGTGGCTTTTGGATTGGTATCAGGGGATGTGGCCAAACTGGATAAACAGACACCAAACACCCTGGTATTCAGTCAAAAATATTCCTAATGTTAATCATAGAAACTCAAGAATTACTGTTAATCTTATAATACCAGCTGTGTTTGGCTTATGTGGTATGAGGCAGCATGGTATAAGTAGACAGACATATTGTGGGAGTCCAGTATGGATATAAGGATTATATGTATCTCAGCCTCCCTCTTTATATCACAGATGAAATAAGTCTACTGTGTGCACTGCAAACACCTGCCTTTTGTGTGTTCAGCCAAAACACAGGGCTTATTATTTGATGATGTTATGCACTGACTTTATTTACATTGCCGCAGGGCCTTTCAGCTTTCAGGGAAATGAAATCGGACCCACACAGGCTTTGTACACACCGAAACCTCCAGTCCCCTTTGATTAAAGGTGAATAATCCTCTCAATATGCCACAGCCGCTGCCACTGTGGGCAACACTTGATTACTTAACACTCCGCTCCGTGTAGGAGAGTGAGACCCAAGGTGCTTGACTGCGTGCATGTATTATTATTACACTTAATTCTAATAATACTTACTGCTTAGTAGAAGCCGTGTGCTTCCAACCATTTTAGCCACGATTCACATCATTTATCATCCTCTCCGGGAGCTGACAGCAACATCTGGCTCACTGCAGGGGTTGGACTGTTGCGGGGGATGATTGAGAATTGATGCTGTCAAGTCAATATTTGGACGTGACTTGAAGGGTTGATTGTGTTTGAGAGAAATGCAGGGAAAACATACAATAGATAGCCTGTAGTAGATATGTGTGTGGGAGGGCAAAATTGACTGCATTTATTAGCGCTGTCTTTCAAAACACCCATTCACATACACAGGAACATAATGATGTATCAAGTAAAGGGTAAAGTTACCAGAATTTTACATTTTGAAACAATACTAGTAAAAAAAAGACAATACTCGACAACTCTTTTAATACCACAGCAAAAAAGGGAAAAAAAAATCCTTTTATTTGTTCCTATTTTTCTCATGGAGTCGAATGTGGAGTCGCATCGTTTTAGACGAGTTACTGAAAAATTGTATCGTTACTTTTGACAATCTTATTAATCAGTGAATAGTTTTAAATGTTTTTTATTGTGAAGCATCTTTTCCAAAGATAACAAAATATAGTGTAAACAAATATGTCACAAAATCATAAAATAAATACATAAATAAATACAATAAATAATTAAAACAAAAAAAATCCCCAATAATAAATCAATTTAAAAACAATAATAATATATAACAATACCATTACTTGTATAACATCACCTGAAGGACCTCTAACCCAGCCTGCCACTCTTCCCTTATCTCTCCATCTCTAACTGATGAATCATTTCCCGCTCTACATGTAGACTCACCACTTGGTTTGCTGTAGTCATTAACAGGAAGTGGCAACTGATATTTTCTGCAACTTTTGTTCAGTTCCACATGATACCCTGCACCTGTTTTGTTGAGACATCTGTGAAAACTTTGACAGGCCATTCTCTTATTTTAGTTGTCATTTTAATAGATACCTGTTTTCCCTGTATGGGGGATTACAGAATCGGATGAACTTTAAATGACTCATGTAAATGCAACATTTTATTCGGCTCTTTTGCCAGATGTCGGGTTGGTCATATGTATATATGTGCAATCGGAGGTCAGCAGCAGTTTACCCTCAGGGGGAACCGTCCTCTCAAAGAAAATCTGATCCCTCTCGTTCACCTGCTGCTGTGTACCTGATCCCCTCTGTGAATTTATGAAAATGTAATAAAAGGTTAACCTTAGTTTTGATGAGAACAGATTCAGACAAAACTGATGTCTAAAGCAATGGATAGATAGAAAGTCATTTATATAAAATAAAGGCTAATCTGCACCTTCAAATAAATCACAACCAACCAACATTTGTTTTTCTATTTAAATGTATCCAAATGGCTTCAAGCTATTTTTGTTCATCTCTCTTGGTTCCTGAAATTGTAAAAGCTGATTTGTGGGTTCACACTAAAACAAACAAGTCTTTTTTTCCCTCTTTCCAGTCCTTTTCGTTCAAAGCTGCTGTCCCTCTGGGACTCAGTGTTATGGATTTTCTTCACAGGTTTTGTGATGCGCTTTATCTCTTAACCTCTTCAACTCGAAATGGAGCCTTTGATGTTCTCCATCTTTACAGTCTCACATTGTATGCTAAAGCAGTGCTGGAATCAACAAGACTTCTGGATATAAAATTTGTCATACTGACTTCCAGTGAACTGTATATAAACTGAGGCACAGGAAATCCACTATTCTCCAACTGATACAGTGATGCAGCCACAGAAATGGCTTCTTGGACCTGATTATTTTAAAAATGTAAGAGAAGCTGAAACCGTTAGTTAATTAATTAAGTAGTTTAGGTCATTTTTCAAACAGAAATATACAGCTGCAACAATTAGCCGAGTCAAATCATTGATAAGTTAGTAGACAAAAAACCATCGCCAACTATTTATTGTTACAAAAATTTTCCATGCAAAAGCCACCAAACAATGGAGATTTCCTTTTTTTATTTTTCAATTTTATATCATATAAAAAAACACCGTTGGATGCTTATTTATTTATTTTTTGTAACCATTTTCTGACATTTTATACACGAAAAAAGTATATGCATCCAGACAACAATTGGCAGGTCATTGGTTGTTGTCTGTTCAACTCCTCAAATTTGAGGATTTTCTCTTTTCTGTTTACATTTTTAAAAATTTAATATTTCTGGATTTTGGACATTTGGTCAAACAAAGCAATCATCTACGGATCCTGGTAATGATGATTTCTTCATTTCTTCTCCAATTTCTGACATTTGATCATCTAATAATAAAAATAAATAAATAATAATAATAATAATTAGTGACTATTCCATAAGATAAATCATGAGACAGACTATTCCATAAGATAAATAATGGTTTGCTGCTTCCCTAAATTTAAGATTAGTGAAGCTTTGGAACAAGCTGGTACAATCTATCTCTGTGACGCTGAAAAAAATGTTTTATTGATCTTTGTTTTGAGAAACAGTAGATTTTTCCTGGAGGCTTTGGTTTCCCTGAGGCAAACAGTAGTACCTCTATCCCCCTGCTGTTATTGCTCGAGGTACATGCAGTTACCATTTCCCACCAGCAGGAGTCACTCTCAGTTCACTCATGACACTCAAAAAGCATTCATTTACAGAGGCTGAATGTTTGTGTGCTCATTAATGCACCTCCTGATGAATATGAGTGGCTGAGTGCCTCCAGTGTGTATGCAGTGTGTATTTTAAGTGTTGAGGGCTTGTTTGATGATCTGTCATTGGTTCATACAGGCTATCTTTAGGGGTATCACAGCTCATTTTGACACATGTGCGATGGCCTGAAGTGACCCAATCAGATTTGTTTCTGAGATAAGCTAATCATGCTCCCAAGGGCCTGCATATGCACTCATATATCAAAGGACTGCGTGGCATCACAGATACAGAGAACCCAGTGATAAACAGTGGGAAAGGACTGTTAAGGAAATACAACATACTAAATAAATTCGGTACTGTTACTTGTTAACCCGGCAGCTGACAGCAGGGTTGCTGTCTGGATATTGCTATTGGTCGTGATGTATCCTAATGTCCCAGATGACAGCAGTGTTAAACCCCTTGTTAAGGAGCAGATGTGGCTATACACCCAGTTGAATTGGCATAAATATTCAAAGCTGATTACAATGAGGAGGTTTTGATTTGTTCATGTAATGAATGATTCCATAGTGGAAATAATTGACCCTCCTCTCGGTCTCCTCGGCCCACCGTCTTTCTCTCGTAATGTCTCGCTGGATTTATCATAACCCTTCTCTTTTGTTTATTTGGTCTTCTGTTTTATCGGTGGCCCCCATATTGTTGAGCACCTTTTTGTTTATGCGCTTGATTTTCCGCATTGAATCAGCGCCCCCAGACGAGTATCCGCTTTGATTCTTTGATAACGTTTGTTAAATGTCCCGCACTTTGGATGCAAATAGATTTCTAATTTCAGCATCAAGATGAGAATTTCATTAATTTGTGGAGGGAAAGGGGGGAGGGGGGTCGTTGTTTGTCTCTCATCCTTCAAAGTGAAATTTGATCAAAGCCTCACAGCGGCTGATGTTGGGTTTCACATGCGGGGCATGGGGGCGTCTGTTTTGTTTAGTGCCCTACGCGGCGGCAGGGAAGGAAGAGAATTATTTAACCCGAGGTAACCTCTCGAGGAGTCATTCATTTAAAGATGTTTAGAGTTTGTTCGTCACTGCAGGTGGGAGTCTGAGGGAGGGAAAGGAGAAAGACACAGGTGACACAGAGGAGGTGAATTGCTCTAACCGCTCTGGAGTGGCTTCACATCATTGTCTTTTGTTTCGCTCATTCCTCTCTCTTTTTCTTTTCGCTCTAACTTTCGATACCAGTGAGTCATCCCCCTCATCCCCTCCCCTCCCCTTTTCCGCTTTCCTTCTCATTTGAGCTGATTTACCACCCACCCCTTTTGATGGCAGAGCGTGATCTCCTACCTCCACCCCTCCTTTCCAATCTCACACACTCACCCACACATTTCCCCCGGGGCCTTTGCTCACTCCCTTACCTGATTCGAACACGGCAGCGCACACACTCGCCTGGAGGACTGTACATTGCAAACACACACAGACACACATTAAAATCCTTTATTAACATCCTCCCAGTTGCCTTGTATAAAATTTATATGTGGTATATTAAAGCGATTCCGTTGTTGTGTAATTGAATTAAACTGGTCTGTATTTTACTGCAAACATTAAAATGACTCGCAGCATATAAATGTCACTCAGCACTCGCACCCACGGAGGCAGATTCACTCACATGGGTGACACACTTCATCGACTTGCTGCACGCTTCTTGCTGATAGTAGCAGGAGAAAATATTTGTGCTTAGGCAGGTGTGTAACAGGGTTTTCTTGATCAGTGTCTCAATCTCATGAGGTCTATATGACCGTATGTGTGCAGATTTTTGATAGACATTCCAATATTTTTTTTAAAGATTAATTTTTTGGCATTTTAATGCCCAAATTAGACAGCCACCGAGAGAATGATGGGGGGAGACATGTGGCAAAGGGACCTTGGGCTGGATTTGAACCTGTGTCCACCGCAGCAATGACTCCCCTTACATAGCACACACTCTACCAGTGTGAGCCACCAGGATACTGCAGACGTGTCAATATTTTAATCAGAGTAGAGTATGGATGCATATAGGGGGCGAATAGGTTGCATTTATCCAATAATTCCTCATCCATCCTGGTTCACCTTCTTCCCAAGCCTGTGGCCTATTTTTTAGTGCCATTCGGCTTTAATGTGCTGTTAGACTCAGCATTACTTCACATAAAGGGTTTTCACTCAGAGTGAACCCTTTTAGCATTAGATGTTCTCTTTATGTGGGATGTAATTTAATATTTACCTACTAAAAATGTAGGATTTTTAGCTGTGTGGGCAGTGTGAGTCCAGGGACGGCGTTGACGGTCAGTTAGTTGGTCGGAGACTGTAATGTCTCTGCTGGGTGGATCGCCTGAACCCCTGAGGTTGAATTCATTTGGTGATCCCCTGAGTTTTCCTCACACTGTATTAAACATGAGCAGAGGTCACTCATAGGTTTCTAAAGAGCCATTGTTGAGACCAGCAACATTGTATGATTTCTTACAAAAATCTTGCAACATGGTTTGTATGATATCCTACAAAAAATAACTCTTTAAAAAGCATACAGTCACTGTTTTAAATACATTTGTAGCGTTTAGATATGAAACAACTTAAGGTTAATCCAGCTAATCCAAAAATGGGCAAAGTGGTGAAGAGTGGGTGAGCTGAGGTGGACTGAATGAAACCTTAATTAAGCTACTTAAAGCGGTGCCAACATGATAAGCATGTTAGCATTGTCACTGTGAGCATGTTTGCAAGCTGGTGTTAGCATTTAGCTCAAAGCAAAGCTGTGTCACTCTACAGCTTCACAGAACTTCTAGCATGGCTGAGTAAGGAGAACATTTGGATTTCTGTGATTTTTATTTTTTTGCTTCTGAAACATTATAACTTTGTGTTATCACTTAGTACTTTTACTTAAGAAAAGGATCTGAATACTTCTTCCACCACTGCACACTCATAATTTTTGCATTCATGAAAGTGTGATGCATTGCCGTGGAATCTCTATTATTGAAATTTATAAGCACATTATGAAGAGCATAAATTTCACCCTCAAATGTGGAAATTCTTGAATAAAATGGCTCGGCAAATTGGGTGTGATTTGGAAAACAGTCTCATGCTCATGCTTTTCCTGTTGTATACTGCAAACCAACCACTTATGTTATTGACCCGTGACTAGGCTACATCTCTGCTCCCTGGGAATGCCGGCTTAAAACCCTTCATCTACAAGACCCTCTGCAGCAATGAGCCTCGACGGATACACAGCATGTTAATCAATAAGGCTCTGATGTTTCCCAGAGATGCTCTGAAGGGGAATCCCTGTAGTTTTTTTTCCTCGTCATTTCTTTCTTCTCGTCTTTCCTCTCAAGGCTCCCCACATCTCCCATGACAGCCGTCCAACGAAACAAGCAATAATCTGCTCCCCAAACTCTGCGATTAACGTTTTTCTTCTTCAGGTTTACCCACCGCTCACCTGCTCTTTCCTTCTCCTTGCCTCATGTCCTGCACCTCATTTTTATTCCTTCTTCTCTTCACTTTGTCCTTCACCCTTGCCTGCGTCCTTAAACTCCTCTTGTGCTTTTAATCCTATCTACATTCCCTTAGTGCTCATTCCCTTGGCATCTTTTCTCTTTTTTCTGTATTACCCTATCTCTCTGTTTTGAAGTATTTTTCTTGATGTTTATGTTTGAGGATTTCATTACTTTGGAAATGATGTAATTCTCTGTTTTAGGCCCATTTTTGTTCTTATCCCAGACATAAAAAGTGCACACTTCAAGGACATCTTTTAATCCTCTCTGTCTTTGTCCCGCTGTCTCAATCTGTCTCACACTCTTCCAGGAGGAGTTGCGGGAGCTGAGGGAGCAGCCCATCGACCCCCAGGCGGAGCAGGAGATCATCGACAGCATCGAGGAGGTCTACTTCTCTAATGACTCTTTCGATATGGTGCAGCACGAACTGGAGGTCAGTATATCTCTGTATACATGGACGAGCTCACGCCTTATTGACTGAATTAGCACCACTGGCTTGTAAAATGATGACAAGAAACTATTAAGTTCCCACGCCCATCCATAGAATAATAATTCCATCAAACCCGCCACATTTCACTAATTTTGATAACGGAAATATTGCATTTCTAATGTGAATAAATATGGTTCCCTGCACATTGAACATCATCAGACTGGCAGATTTGCTGCTCTTTCTCACCTGAGCTGCTGTTTCTTACACTTTCTGCTGAGCCGCATGCGTACCATTGACATCTGGATTGATGGATTGCATCCGCTCAACAGAGGAAGGGTGTGAAATCTCATTAGATTTATCTTGGTATTGCTACACCATCTGAAATGAGACTCTCAGTCAAGGGGAAAGTAATTACCTATCATCCTTTGGGCCATGGATTTGTAATATCTTCTTTCCTTAGCAGAGTTTGTTTTCTGTTTACTAAATAACGCCCCCTATCTTCTTGACTAATCTTACTCATGATCTGGCAAAGTGTATTTATTGAGCAACTTCTTTTTGTTTTTTTGAACAAGAAGAGCCGCAGCTTTCCATAGTGAGCCGGGCTTAAGCTTTTTTGATGCCCAGTGAGTTATGCTAGAAAAATTAAGATGCTGGAGAGTGAAGATTAGCTCACTCAAGATAAATGAAATCCCTGCTATGGCCCTAAGCGCCAGAACTTCCATAGTTTTACTTTGAATATTTCTCTGTCTGACACGCGCCGAGCAGGAACTTTCACTACGCTGAACATTTTTGAAGCAGCTGTACACAGGTTTGAAGGGCTTACAGAACGTGTTTGCGGATGTGTCTGCAGAAGTCTCTGGTGCATTCACTTGTGTAGGAGGATGTATTGTAAACAAACAACAAGGTTGTATGTTTGTGTGTGTGATTATAGAAACTACCACCTGAGCTGAACCTGCAGGAGCTGGAGGAGTACAGAGACAAGCTGAAGAGACAACAGGCAGCAGTAAGTATCTTTCTCATACACACACACACACACACACACACGCACACAC
>CAFUXE010001288.1:124623-138223 GCA_903364295.1 Serranus cabrilla
ACACACACCTGAATCTCCCTTTACTTGCAGGTTTGTAGATGGTCTCTCCTGTCTTTTTGTATCCGTTCTCTCTAAGCCGCCCGAAAAAATAATTGAGTTGAAATTTTTTTAGATATAAAAATGGATGATGCAACTTCACTTCCTCCCACTTTACAAAAATTAAGATTAAGATTTCCTTATTAGTCCCATAATAGGGAAATTCAACCTCTGCATTCCTTTTTTTTGACACACCAGTGAACACACAATGCTTGGGAGCAGTGGACAGCACATTATTCACCCCAGGGAGCTGTGTGTGTGTTAGGTGCCTTGCTAAAAGGCTAAAAGATCACATAAAACAGTTGCTTGTGGCTACACACAAAAACAACAAAGTCTTTAGTGACAGAATGGTGGACAATGGATTCAACCGTACAGCTGTCAATGACGCTTAAGAGTGAAAAAACTCCTATATTCTGTCCAGTAGATGAAGGACAGCGTCAGCAGCGGGACATTTGTTTACAGTGCCTGCGGTTGATAAAGCTCAGTGTGAAACCAAACCAAATGAAAAATGCAATAATCTCACAACTTCACCACTGAATGGCACTGAGTCCACCAGACTTTATATGTGAAAGCAAACATAAAAGTGGTGAAAAGTATGACGTTTACTGCAGCCAGCCAGCAGGGGGCCATCAAGATGTTTGGCTTCCCTTTGGGGGATCTGTCTTGTTATCCCCTCTATATACTTTTTTTTTCTTTGCAGAGCTGTCAAACCAAATGCAAAGTTTGTGCTATTTTTTTTTTTTTACTTCCTGTAATTGGTCCCAAAGTCCAAACCATCAGACAAAAGGTTTTGCTTTGCTCAAGGGCACCTTGGCTGTGCCCTGGAGGTGACTAGCAGCTCTCCAGCTACCAGACATAAAAAAGTAAAACATCTGAAAAAATAATAATTCCCCCAAAACCTGTTTTAATTTAGATAAGATCTTAGAGTTTCTGCCTTTGCTCCATTATCTCATAGCAGTTTATCTCGCAATTTTGGATCTCTCCCCAAGGATCCTGTCTTCATGCCTGACAACTTATAGTGTTTCCCCCCAAGTCAACATGTGGAGTGTGTGTGAGTTGAGAAAGGAACGTTAACGGCCCTAAACACCATGATTTGTTTGGGTGATAGGCAATCCAAGCCAAAAAGAACCACCTGCACCCAGTAGCCAGCTTGTGCTTTGTGCCTCAACTCTGATTGTAGACTCTTCTGACGTCAGCGACCATGTTTTCCCCCTGTGGCTGCAGCAGGACCATTTACATAGTCGCCGTCATTCTGAGGTCAGTCAGGTACTCGCGGTTTCAGACTGGATAGCTGGCCTGTCAACAAATTCTATTTTTAGAAACACGTGGTAGAGAAAGCAGTTTTTTCCCCCCTCTGCAGCCTCAATCCTCACAGTCCGGTGCAGATTTCTCCCACTCACCCTCCTTCCTGACAAGCTTATGTACTTTCGCACACCTGTTTCGCTCCCTCAGCTCTACTTTTGTTTTTTTGTACTTTGCCACATCTATTCCCTCCACAGCTCCTCTTATCCCTATTTTTCATACGTGCTGCTCTTCCCCCACGTCCCTTCTTTTGACGTTTTTGGCAGTTGCCCACAGAGCTGTCGGTGTAGTTGAGATGATTCTCCAGACTTTGTGGCCTGTTGCATGGCGAGACCTACAAGTTAGTAAAGCCCAAGAGAACTCAAACGTTCTCTCACACATAGGCTCTCTCTGCTTCTCTCTGGCTGTGAGCCGGCAGGCACCTCATTGGAATAGCCATGGTAATTGGTCCAGTGTGCTGTCAGGTGGAAAATTCGCAGCTATGTTTCTCACCAAGCTCATCAATACAAACCTGCAAGCCTGAGCCTAAATGAACAGACCCTCTACCTGCTTGTCTACCTCAATGCCCCGAGGCTTTTGTAAAATATCTTCAGTGTATACCTCTTTTAATTTGTTTATATTTGTTTTGACAGGCTGCGTTTTCTTGTCTTCCTTTCTGGCAATCAGCATATTGCAGTTGTGCATGCTAATTCTGTAAAAATATTACCATAAGAATTGAGAAAGAGACATTACATACACACTGTGTACAGTACACACAGTAGAGTACACATAAAACAGCTTTAGGGATACACACATATATACAGACATCAGGAGAAACAAAACAAAAGAAAACATTCTGACTAGTATACTGCATTTGTGTTTTTCCACTTTCTCTCAGGTCTCACTATCACATCAGTCATTTTCAGAATAATTGCCACAAGAAGAAGATTATATCTGTTGCCATTTAGAATGAATACCTTTCTTTTATTCTGCAGCTAATGATTTTGATAAATATGTAACTATATCTCCTGTCTCAGTCAGTCACTGTCAGTGTGGTTGAATTATGCTTCAGTTTGGTTCAATACGGGCAGTTCGAAGGCTTGATCCCAGTAAAATCAATGTTACTGAAAAAAACAGGAACAGAAAAATGTTTGAAAAATACTCGAAGAGCACGGTTTAAAGGGGCTGCTGAAACAAATTTTGAAAACAAATCAGAATTCATTTGACATTGTACTGCAAAAAAAAAAATCCAACACACATATTTTGAAAAGCCTTTATTGAAGTCACATATGTGGATGATTGAGAACGTGTTGCCGATCTCCTGCTACGACTGAGGGAAAGACCATCTCTGTAGGTGGGCATCCTACATGTGTGCATTCATATTGGACACATACACACATGTATGCACACACCCACACACACAAGCCTATGGAGGCACGTAGTCGTCAAGAAGTGATAATAGTGCCTTCAGAGTCTCACCATGGGGCTGCTGTGTGACGGAATCCCCCCTGGTAGACAATGATGCTGTAAAACAGCGTGATGTAGATGTGGGTGTGTGTGTGTGTGTGTATGTGTGTGTGTGTGTGTGCCTGTTTGTGTATAAGGGCTTTGGGGTTTGAGTAAAGATGCGGTACTGTACCATATGTACTGCATGTCCTTGTTCTTTTGTTTGCCACTCTTTCTCCGTCCTGCTGTGAGACGGTGTGTATGAGCTGATGTGTTGACACATAAATATCCCTTTCTTTTTTCCTTCTCCTCTCCTGAGTCATCTGCTATATGGCAGAAAAGACTTTCTGTGGTATAAGAGAAGAGAGGAACTGCTTTGTTTCTGTGCCACAGTGTCCAGGCTTAATTGGCATCTTTGACACACCCCTGACGGAAGCTCTTCTCAAGGCCAGTTACCTTTTCGTGCAACGGGTCATCAGCACATACAAAAGATGTCAGGGGCCAGAGCATAGACTGAATAAAACAAGTGGAATTTAGTTTATGGACTACCTTATGTCATCTAAATCCTTATCTGTTTTAAAATCAGATTTACTATTATTTTCAAATATTATTACCAGCAATACTTAAAGTACTTGAACCAAGTCCTAATTTACCCCACACGTAGCGTTTATTTCTGAGGACACTGCAGGATGCAGGCTGAACTCATGCATTTGCAGATGTGTAGTTAAATGCAAGTATATTTGAGCCTGAAGAGAGTTCGCATTTTGTTGTACGACATAAAATACTTTAGTAAATCTCCCAATGTGTGAATTTTTAAGTTTTTGTTAGTTGCTAAATGAGACGACAGTTGTTGTCTGGGACACTAAACGTCATAAGGCCGGACACGGACGGGAATTTTCTCCGTCGTCCGCCTTAAATCCTCTGGTTGTGGGTTTCAGTGTTCTTGCAAACTTGCAGAGTGTCGATTAGGTTAATAAACAATTTTTTAGGCTACGGTTTCACTAGCCTGTCAAAACTGCAGGTTAGCTTGTCTGAAGCATAACAATAGTGACGTTAAAGTAATGCGACCACAGTGTAGTGTATTATAGCATAACGTTAGCTTTTTACTTCTGTCGGCAACATTAACACTTCAAACTTCATTAAAGTGTGTTCATTTGTGAAGATTATCCTGCTGAACAAAACACGTAAGCATCAGAAATGTGTGTTTGCCACAGAGCTTTTTTTCTCTCTTGTAAATCCAATGTAAGGATCCCAAAGGCTAATTTTAAACACACCCATGGCGATGGTACTGCTGTGTTGGCCTCCAAAAATACGTCATTTGGTTTGCTCTCTAATGTAAGGTGGGCACTGCCTTTGTAGGTACAACCAATGAGCAGTGCTTTTTACCTCCCCATCCACCTCAAAGCGACTTTCTTCACATAAATGTGGGCTGAGAAATGAGGCAGAGAGGCATGTTGATAACTTGGGTGAACATATTCAATTTTTAATGAAACTTGAAAGCTAGAGATGACTATCTCTCCTGCAGCAATAATGAATTCTCTCCCACTGCTCCGTTTTTTTTCTCTTTAACTTAGTAATACTTATGCAACCTTTGCCTAAACCCTGCCTGTGTGCCAAATGCCTTCCTGTCTTTCAGTCCGGCTGAAACGATGTCCTGCTGTGCAGAGGAAGTTTCAGGTGGTATGTGTGAGTCAAAATGGAGCACAAGGGATGACATTAAAATTGCATTAAAAAAAGGGACACAACTTCAAAGTGAATACGGGTTACATTGCTCTGTGTTACCAGTGGAAATGCTCACAGTTGACTCCTGCCTCTGTCCTTAGCTCTCTTAATCAGGAAGACTGACCTTCACTATTACTTAGCTGCCTGAGACTTTTCACTGCTACCAACCCTAATTAGTGCTAGCTAATTTAGCTCTAATTGCCTCATACATCTCAGTAAACACTTGCACAAAGTAGCAAACAATTTCTCATTCAGACACATTTATTATAAGCCTATGTATATCTATAGTCTACAGCCTTCTTGCTAATGAGCAAACTGTCCAAACATGTTAAATCTCCATTATCGGCGCTTGTATTCGTCAGCTTTTTTTCACTCAAATAGATGACGTGTGTGAGCAGCAGAATGTAGTCTGTATTAAGCATCTGTCTTCTCCTGTGACTTCCCTCATTTCTTTCCTCCCTCATGGTTTTTGTCTCTGTCGAGAAAAATTACATTCATTGTCTTTTTGTGTGTCTGAGTTGATGACTGTTTGTTGCCAATCACTACTTTTGGACACCATTTACTCCATCTGCTGAATATTACATGCGCTGTGCTTGCTTACTGCACAATTAGCTTCCATTTGTGTATGTGAGGGCGAGCTGAGAACGAATGACTCTGGCCTTGTGGCTCAGGTGGGAGGGTTTGGTTGCTCACTGCTGGATTTCCATTATGTGTTTCACTCCTTTTAACAAGTGTACTGTTGTAGTCGGGGGGTTGCCATTGGGTGGCTTTTGGGGCAGCTCTGTGAATGGTTGAGGGTGTGTCTTGGGCTTTTTAAAAAACACTATTTCACACGTTCTTTTTTCTGCACCATTTCCTTCTCTTTCTTACACCTTTTCTGAATATTACTGTATATATTTTCATCGTATACATGCATTTCAGTAGTCGTGTTTCCATCAATCAAAAATCCCTGGCAACATTCGCTAATAAACCTAGTAAGTGTTTGGTGTGAAATGGCTTTTATTAGCTTGGGTTTTGAGACTACAAGTTCATAATGCAAAGCCTTTGTTTACCATGCAGGGTGAGTCTAAAGACACTATTGAGTTGCAATATAGGACTACAGACTTGTATTCCTTTAACTTTTTATAGAAGTGTCGTATGAGAGTCATCAGTATGTGTTAACCTTAGCTCCCTCCAATCTGTAAGACCTTTGTGAGGTCCTTCAGTGTGGAGGAGGCTACGATTCATTTAATTTCCATCGACCCTCAGTGTTATTCAGGTTTTTCCTTCCCCTCTAAAAGCAGTGATGGCCAACACTCATATCGGGGGGTCATGCTGATCTCATGACCATGCTGAACATCGTGCTTGATGCCATAAGCGGGGAACATGCTCTTTAGATAATTACAATTTCACCTCAGCTGTGTGTCAAATTGGTAAAAGGCACAAAGGAGAGGAGAGAACATTGGGAAACACAATAGGAACCGAGAGAACAGAGACTACTCTGAAAGAAGCAGGAGTAATGCTATTGAGACAGACGTTGTGTGAAATGAAACAGAAAAAAGGGAGATGCTCTTTTAAAAGGCTTCGGCTATATTGTGCTTTAGACACAGACAGCAGTGATTGTTATTCTCGCTCCATACTTGATAGCAAGATTGCACTGCCCAAACTGTTTTTGTGGGGTGACATTTGGGAAGAACATCAAACTGTCTTTTCACTCTTTTTTTTATCTTACATTTCTCATTTTCTTCCCCCTTTTTTCTCTCTCTCTCTCTATAGGTTTCTAAAAAGGTCGCCGATCTCATTCTGGAGAAACAACCCTCTTATGTCAAGGTAAGCTTCCAGTGTCATCTCACGACCACATTAAACATCTGTTTAAGTTGGCCCAGCTGCTCATCTAAAAAAACAAAAAGGAATTCCAAACATAACTGTTATATTTGCCATTTGTTTTTGAGGGCGAATTGACTTTTTTTTTTCATTTTCACGGTTGGGCATTAGGTTGTTTTGATATCAGGGCGTCAGTGGATGTGTTCCTGTGTCAGCTGTCGAGATGAGGTGGAATTTCCATAAATCTGACTCCATCGGAAGTGAGAAATAATCTAGTTTTTATTCAGAACATAGTGAGGTTGTGAATTATAACTAAGTCTATGAAATCCCTCTTTTGATCGCTTAGTGGAGTTGCAATGAACTGAAATGAACCAGTGTGCTTGTGATGATGTCTTTATATCAAGTAAGAAGATATTCAGTCTATTTTTGGTCGGATCCAGTGGAGACGAGAGATTACAGGAGACTACGTTAGCTATAGTGATGAATCAAAAAGGTTCTTTTTAAGGCCCCGCTCGAAACCAATTTTATGGGGGAAAAATTCACCTATTACCAAAATAGCAGTTGATATCATTTTTGAGCCAGAATGAAAATACACCTTTTCCACGCAGATTGTGCACCGAGATGACTCTGCAGAGGTACTCATGAGGCTGCTTTTTTAAAGAACTTTCTTTAAGAGTATTTAACATTATTATGCATTATACATACTACATTATACATTTGGCGAACTAGGACAAACTACGTGATGATGACCCCTTTTCTAAATAACCATAGACATAATTTTCTACATTATATGTTCTGTAAAAAAGTACCAATAGAATAGCATGTAGAATAAAGTGATTTTGACAGAAAGAAAGATGAAAGAAAGAGAAAGAGAGAATGTAATGACATTCAACGAAGGTCAGAAGGCTAGAATTGAACCAAGGAAATTAGTTGCTAGTAGACAGTTAGTTGCTCCTTGACCCTCTCAAAAACATGAGCTAATTGTAATTTGAATCTACTGCCACATCAAAAGGAGAAATAAATGACTCTATTACCTTTTTATCTTGGATATTTGTGCTTGTTAGTAAATGACACTCTACACTGATGCTGGTGCAGCTACAGAAGCCAGCATCATGTATATGTCTGTTTTGAAGTCATCTGATTTGTGGCTGCATCAAGTGACTTCAAAGTAAGTGTTTTGGCAGGAGATGAAATATGTCTAAATGTCTATATTTGTATATTTGTCTTTTCATGTATTTGATTTAGCAATTAAACGCCACAAGTCCAATCGCATATATCACTTTTTCAGTTTGTTAGAGTTTGTCGAAATTGCGTTTAGTCAGAGAAGCCTTGATCCCAGTGAGACACAGTGGATGACTGACAGCTTGGACAAATTTTGGTATGTAGTGAAATTGCAGTAAAATTACCATCATTGTTAAGGCTCCTGAAGGTCAGTCTATGAATAGCAAATTGATCATTATTTCTATGACCCTCCCTGTGACTCTGTGCAGTCAAAATGACAGCAGGGCTTATTAGCGAACGTTGCTGGGGATTTTGGGGGCATTTTCATTGACCCATCTCAGCCCTCGTTCACTTGGTCTACAAATGCCCCGTGGAGTTCAGAGGGCACTTCAGTTTCTACATCCACCGCATTAATGTCGCAATGAGAGGGAAGATACGGTTTCACAACATCATTTCCGACCATTCCGAAAGACCAGAAGTAAAACTGACCAAATTGGTGCTTGTCTCTTGATTTGCAGTTGTTGAGTAGCTTATATACAGTCTGGCAAAAATTCTTTGCCCTGCATCTTTGAGGCTGCTCTCACTGTTCTGTGAACCACAGGTTTCATCAATTTCTCCACCATGTTTTCCTTCCCAGGGCTTCGTATCTCCTGTGTGTGATATTTTATCAAACATGTACACAGAAACACATACTGCTGCAGAAACACAGCCACAAGGCACAATGCCACTTCTCCCCAAGTGCTTGTGCGCTGTGTATAACACATCGGTGGACACATAAATTGTGCCGACACATACTCTCATGCCTCAGCGCCTGAAATGATGGCCCACTAAGCGTCGGATGTGAGTCATAGCCATGTACTGACTAACCTTCCTTCTGTTGGGGCCCTGTGTCTGATCGCTGTTGCTGCCCTCAAGTGACACATGCACTCAGGAAAGGGTCAAGAGTGCGATATGGCATGGAAGGTTACATGGAGGCTAGAGCTATTAGTGTTTATTTATTTACAACCGTTGATTACTAATTAATAGTCTTAGTTGCCCACATTTGCTGCACTTTTCTTTCATTCTCGTACCTCTGCATTTCAATGAAATACTCAAAGTTGACAGTATTTTTCATGACTTAAAGGCATGATCAAGTTAAATTGCTCGATCAATAAATAAAGAGAGAGTGTGACGATGTGACACACTTGCAGGCAGAACAAACGATCCTTGCTTTCTGCCCCTCCTGAACCATTCTCTCCTCTGTATTCTTTTCTTTTTCTTCCTTGTTTTCTTGCTGCAAATCAGTGCACAGACGACCTGGATCACTAGCTTTTTGCGGGCATTCATCTGTGGAGGAAACAACTCCTGTCTTGTGGTCTTTCATAAATATACTGTGGAGACCAGACGGACTTCTATTAAAATGTCTTGTAATGTGTGACCCGTTGTCATCGGTCACCCGTGTAATGTGCAAAACACAATAACTTCAAGATAACCCATTTTTAAGACAGACAGTTGTGTAATGTGATCAGTAGAGCAATCTGATGACTTTGGAAGTCGTGTGGTGTGTTGGGGCCATTAGACTTGTCAGGAAAGAAAGATTGCCTTCTAGGAGTCCAAGTTGAAATGAATTAACACCAGGTAGCCCTGACTAGGTCAATCAAAGCCACCGGAATGGGCTTGGACTGGTATTCAATTATTTTCCGCTAGAAACACTTATTCGTCACAGTTACTGTTGGTGCCTTTTGTTTGTGTTCCCCAGTTGCCCCGTTTGAAAGAGATTGGTCATTTAGTGGTCATATCTGACAATTACAAGGGGGTGTTGAGGCTGTTTCACCGGGGAGGAAACAGGGTTGTTATTATGTGTGGAGGTGTGCAGGAATTGTCACTTTCACTTAAAGAACCATATTTGGTGACTTCAGTGGACATCCAAAATGGGCTCCCCATGCCTCTCCATGAGGTCGTAGAACCACATGGATTTCTCCGAGCTAATCAGCGACCACAACGGGTGGAAATGTTCAGTCAATAAGTATTTCAATGAGCGGCCTATAGAAGGCTACAGCAAACATTTGGGAATTGGGAGATATAAACAACTGTCTGTCCATCTGTCCGTCCGTTTTTTTCCACCCATAACCGCTTATTCTATTCAGGGTCTCAGGGGGCTGGAGCCGATCCCAGCTGACTCTTGGAGAGAAGTGGTGTGTACCCTGGACAAGACTGCAGACTATTGACATTAACATACCATATGCTAAAACTAAAAACTCCGTCTGTGAATCCCAAACAGCCGCATCATTAGAATGTATAGGCAGGGTAGCTTATATGGAGCCAGTGCATAGACAATGTGCTGGAGGGTCACAAGGAGGACCTCTTATGAATATATGGATAAAGAAGCCTGGAAAAAAACTCCCCCATAGCTAAACATCTACTCCTCTTTGACCTTCACTTTCCACACCAGTGCCTGTGTTTGTTGACATTGTAGGGTTGTATAGTTTCATTGTGCTTGAGTAGACTTGCCTAACCTGTATGTTTACAGTACATGCCTGCATTTGTGTATGTTTTATAGTGAGTCAGTCTGGCTTTATTCCATGAAATGTTGTTTAAGGTCATCCCAGTCATGCAGACCAGCTCTTTAACCTCTTTTATCTACTTAAAACTGACAATCATCGGAGTCCACCTCTGAGCACAGTTACTGTATTTCCCGTTCCACGATCTGAGCTGATTTAGCCCTGTATCTGTCAGGTTAAGTTTAGCTTACAGACGGGAAAGACGGCTCAGAGGAGTGGGATAACAACAAATTGTAGCCTCGGGCTACACACTGAGCTCTCATCATGTTGAGTGTGTGCGCCTGAGTGTGTGAATCTGTTCGTGGCTGAATTTGTGTATTCAAGCTGTTTCGGTCTATTTTCAAATGAACCCTAGTGCCGTTCGATTGCACTGTGAACCTAATCCGAACAAATTACAGGAAATGAATCAAAATACAGCGGATTGCTAATATTTGCTTGACGTCTGGGCTGAAGAACACATAAAGGAGATTCTGAAAGTCCACAAAAACAATGAGTGATGTTTATAAAATCATTCAAGATCAACCGGAGCAGAGAGGATTTTTTTTTGCGCACAATAGATCTGTGCAGAGTCAAGGTAAAAAGATGGGATTAAAAAAAAAGAGATAACATAACATGTGAATTTGTAAACTTTATTGCTACTATTGAACTATCCCTTTAACACAGGCAACGTTAATGTAGCCAAGTGATATAAAAACTGTCTGTAATCTAAAGTAAATAAAGCTGCAAACGATTTATTGACATTTTAACCAGTAAAGTTTTAGCTTTCTAAAATATCTTCATAAAAGCAGAAGTATCACTGATGTTGTCTAACAGTCCCAATTTCAGGAGTCATAAGAGTTGCATGTTGCTTGTCCCCTCAGAGAAAAGCCCGGCTATTGAAACAACCCTTGTAAAGCAGATCTGAGGACTTGTCAAGGTCTTCGTCAGCACTGGAGATCATGAGGGCAGATTGGTTTGAATGGGATTATTGATCTCGTACCCGCAGCTGAAGTGCCTCTTTGTTGCCGAAGATGTTGTTGTTGTTGGTTTTATTACCATTGAAAATGAATTTCCCCAGACTGTATAATTTGACAAAGGGTTGTTTTATGTCTGACAGTGTTATGAGGGCAGTTTTATTTGAAACATGCATCTTCCACCTCGGGCACGACATCTGGTAGATCAAGAAAATAAAAAACAAAACAGGAAGAAAAAGAAATTGAAGATATAATAACGATGCAATTTCTCTCCCCTGGCCCTGCTTTTGGCTGAGAGAGTGTTTGTTCTCTGCCGAGGTCACTGAAGTGGCATAATTACTGAACTCTCAGAGCACAGTGCTCATTGATCCTTTTCTAAATGTCAAAGCTCCTAAGAAAGAAAGAAAGCTTTTCCCTGATTCTCTGTGGGTTTTTGAAAGTTGTTCTCCTGAGCTACATGGTACTTGGTGAAGCATGCCTTACCATAATGTAATGATCATGTATAATATCTGTCGACATAACATGCTCCCAGCAGGGTGCATCTCACTGAAGAGAGCTCTCATATATAAGTGTGTGTGTGTCTTCGCAGTCATTTCTGGGTAAATTGTATTATTGCAGGCATATTCCACTGACAGCCCTGCAAATGAACCAGTACAACAATAGATTTCTGTGCTGCACATTTTACAATCCCTCAGCATTATAATAAAGCTACAGTACTGGGCCGTTGATAGATATACCACCAGTTTTAGTGCCAAATAGTAAATAGTTCCTTGGGATCTGAAACATTACCTCTAAAAAATCTCAGTGTTTATAGATAACAAAATGCGGCTTTGTCTTGTTTTCACCACTAACCTCTTTCTTGTTCACAGGAGCTGGAGCGAGTGACGGCCTTACAGACCAACCTGCAGCTGGCAGCAGTCATTTGCACTAATGCAAGGAGGTAATAGTGTTCTATTACGACTATCTATTCACAAAATGAAATAGCCCATTCAAACCGCATCTGCATACTAAGTGCTTTCCTCATAACTGCGATAACATTCCAGCCCTTCATATATTCCCTGACAGTTAATATGGCCACCAATGAAAAACGATTCGGTCTTGTTTGTCCTTGAAATGAAGTCAGAATGAAAAACATCCCACTGCTCCTTTCTGCATTATGTTCTTTATTTGGTTGTTTGGCCTGTTGTTTCATTATCGTGGGAGATTAGACAAGAAATTTAGTTTTTTTGTGCTCAAAAGTTTTGGGTGGCAATAGTTTACTGTATATTTTGTATTTGCATTTTAGAGATACATGATATAGTAACAACAGTAACAGACCGTTCCCTCTCTACTAGTTCAGCCTGCAAAGCATAATCTGAATTGTTGCTATATTCTCCCTGTACTGTGATGTTCTGTGTAAAGGCAACTGAGTGTCTCAAAGGAAGGATTCACAGAAGCCAGCTTGGGTCTGTTGGCCAATCAGAGGAGAAGACAACTGCTGACAGGCCTGCTGAAGTCACTGAGGACCATCAAGACGCTGGTACAGTGAACATTTATAACTGATACATAACATATTCTGTTTAAACTGCTTCCAGTTGAAGTTTTAAGGGAGATCAGCATTTTGATACAAAGCCCAGACAGCTGAAGGGGTCCGCAGTTATGGGAACTACTGTTCTTTCCCCTTATATATTTATATTATCTCCCCTGATCTATTTCTAATATTTCCTCTTATCTATTTATATTATCTCCCCTGATCTATTTCCAATATCTGCCTTTATCTATTTCTTTTTTATCTATGTATTTCTATTATCACCCCTCATCTTTTTCTAACCTCTCCCCTTATGTTATTTAACCTATTTATTGACTTCTTCACTTAGTCCCCAGTAACTGCCTGCTTGTTATTGGGCCCTTGAGCCCAGCATGGATTGATATTCTCACTTGGTTTTCAAAGCAAAATTAATTCCTTCCAGGACGAGTGTCATGACCTGCACAGATTGTCCCAGCATCCAGTGTGATACCTGTATAATTACCTGAACGCTGTATACAACTCGAACAGTTGTCTACACGCTATCATTTTAATTAATTGTTTAAAACTTGGTGGTCTATGGTAATGAATAAACCTGGATAATCCTTTGCGAACTGAAATTTAAGGTTTCTTTTTAGCACTGTTATGGTTGGTTTAACATACATTTATTACCTGCAACACTGTCTGTTTAGTCTGTGCTCCTGAGGGAAGTGTTTAATTTTCCTGTCAGTGTTATTTTGGATCACCTTCAGAATTTGACCTCCAACTGCAGGACTCCCCCCCGAGCTGTTTCTGTCTGAAATACCGTTAAATTGTCTACAATAATATTTGCAGCTAGTCTTTTGCACATGATTTAAAATCAAGATTAAAGTTAATCAAACATAGTCTGTTTAAATCACATGCTTTGGTAATTTATCAATATCACTTACAATGTAATACAGTGTAATATAATGGCCTGTTAGTGATTTTATGCTGTTTTCATGTCCTCCCCTTGTTATTCTTCCTCTCACAGCAAAGAACAGATGTAAGACTCAGCGAGATGCTCGAGGTATTGTGATCCCATCTACTCACACACACACACACACACACACACA
>CAFUXE010001288.1:142969-169384 GCA_903364295.1 Serranus cabrilla
CCGTGACTTCCACGTAACTCTATTCCAATCCTTATGTTCCCTGCAGGGAACAGATTGTTAATTAAGTTTCTCTCCTCATCTGGTATTTATGCATTCTGTCTGATCATGGAAGAGTGCCAGTGTGGGAAGAGCTGCATCTGTACTCACATGAACACTCACTGGACAGTGTGATTTAGAAACGTATCAATGGAATTAGTCACCTGGGTTGTTGGCTCTGAGTTGACCTTTTGATTTTTCTTCAAAAACTTTTTAAAGATCAACATGGTTTGTTTGCCTTGTGTTGCACCAAACATTTAAGGATCCATGTGTGTGGCATTGTTTGTTCCTGCTTCAGACTCATTTTATACCCTTTTATACCGCTAATGCCCTCTTGTATTTGAATTTAGCATCGTGATTATGTTGGGTACTCTTCATAACTATTCCTGTGTTCTACTGTGTGTAAAAGGAATAATTGGTACCAAACACGTTGGTGTGCTGCGACCCTGATCCCGAAAAGGTTGGGACGCTGCACAAAACCTGGAGTGTTTATGATGAATCAAAGGGATGGCACCTTCTGAAGTGATGCCCTAATCTTCTGTTCGCCCCTGAGATGAACCAGGAGCACTTCAAGGGATAGAAATGTTTTTTTTTGAGTCCTTTCTAAAGGAAAAAAAAATGTCCCTTGTGAAACATCACCAGTGTGTACGCCTATATTTCCATCTAGGGAAATTAGAGATGCTGGCCAGCCAGAGGAGTGGAGATTTATAAAAGACCTGCAGGCAGTAAATTTAGCAGCGCAAGCTCGAGCACCTAATGTACCCAATCCACATACCACTGTACCGCAAGTTCCACGACGAGTAAATGTTTTTCAGTTGCTGATTTGGCTAAAGCATTCTTCAGCATTCCAGCACATAAAGATTCGCAGTACCTGTTCTCGTTTTCTTTCAAAGGAAAAACTTGGAAAAGTTTACCAGTCAGCTTCTTTGAAAGTCCAACAATTTATAATGCAGCATTGAAGGGAAACCTGGAAAGTGTGATATTATCTGTTATTGCAGTTTGTGGATGATTTAATAATTTGTTCTCAGTCAAAACAGGCCTGTGAAAGAGACACTAAAACATTTTTGCAACAGTTAGCATGTAATAGTCACAAGGTTATTCTTGGTAAATTGCAATTCGGGGCGCTTCAGTCTGCAACACTGTGGTGTGGGTTGATTGCGTCCTCTTGAAAGAGTTTTAATAAACCGTAAAGACCACTCTCTTGTTATTGAATCCTCAGTTCTTCAGAAATTTCCGCAAAGGTTTATTTTTATTTTTTATTTTTTTGTCTGCTATGCTGCAACTGGCTCTTGTTCGGGGAAATTGCATTGGCCTGCCTCACTCTCAGGTGTGCTAGCCTCCGAGCACTGGTCTTGTGTGATGCTTCTTTCCTCTCATATGCTCTTCCAGTACTGCTCAGTTTGTGGTTTAGCTTTTGTTACTCTACCACACTGCAGCGTGGGAGTACCAAAGAAAGTTGTGCGATGAACGGTGCATTTATCTTGTTGGCCTCTGCTCCTCTGGTGTATCTCCTCAGTGTTTGTGCCAGAGCTGGAAGCCTTTGTGTAGCGCTCTCCTGGGTCTTGCATATGGACATTTAGACACAGTTCTTTTGGAGGCAGGGCCTCACATTGATCTGTTAACCCCTCTGTAGTTGAGCCAGCTAACTTTCTTTGAGTATTTTCTTTACATTGGCTTCCAATTGTGGTTTCCACGGAGGATGCTGACTCTGACTTGATATCTGGTGTTATCATTGCTGCAGTGTTTATCAAATACAGTTTGGTGGTCCAGACTGGTCTCCCTTCAAAAACTACACCATAGGTCGTTCGTAAAAAAGTAGCAAAATACAACCCATATTTACATTTTAGAAAGTCCTCCACAGCCCTCTGACGGCCGTATTAATTATAAAGGACGGTGAAGTGAATCATCAAGCACTGAAGTTGCAGTTAAGGTGGGAGGGAAGGGAGGTACATGGGTCAAACAAACCCAGGACTTTCATTGCATCATGTTTCTGTAACTATGTCACTTCTGGACATCGCGTCATCCACTTAAGCACTTCACTTCCTGCATTTCCTAACTGTCTTTTATAACACCTTACCAGGAAGTTTTTGCTCTAAACATAGATCAGTGGTTTTGTAGCTTGAACTCAATGAAACTGCAGCCTTTTCTTACTACAGCGAACCGTATGTGTATGTGTAATGACGTGGGCGCTATTTTTAGAGCGGTCTGCCTTGTACCATGAACTGCTCATATAGGTCATTCTGGGTATTGCTAAACAATCTATTCTGCCATTTAGGCAAGAGATCTCACAGCGGCAGACTGCTCTTTTAAACTTTGCTTTTTGTGGGGGAAGCTATTGCAGGTAGGCGGTTATGAAGGTGGTTGCCACATGACAGTGTGAAAGCAGCTTAATTCATTTTTTTTCATACACCTTCTCAAAAACATACTTGACCACCATGCCATATTTTATCGACAGACTAACCTATAGAAGAAAATAAGGCTGACAGTGCCAGGTTTTGAAAAGGCATGCTCATTTTGTTACCTGTTTTACAAGCGACCTGTGCGACTGAATCTGCAGTCCCCTCAGTTTCTCCGCTCCCTCCTCCTCACTCTCCTCACTCGATACCCAACTGAATCTAAGATGCTTAATTAGCAATTTGCTAAGGACACTCTCTCCCCTGGGAGACTGCGGTCTCACAAGGCACAACATAAGTGCAGGCTGACCTGAAAAAGACCCCAAGCAAAGCAGGGACAGAGAGGGTGGAAAGAGGATGAGTGTGACTGGACGCAGTGCAGGGGAGTCACAAGGGAATTGAATTGGTGTCTTGGGAGGGACAAAGTAGTCATGATTTCTGTTGGTACTTTGCAGTTTTTGAGATAAAAGAAATTTCCAGGATGAGGCTAAATCTGAAGCTGCTGCAAAGATGCGTAGGAGTTTTGTATCTGTGAGAGTCTGGGACGTGCACGGACACACATTCATAACACACTCACAATTAAGCAAATCGCAAAGTAAAAAAAACCCAAAAACATTTGCAACAGAGCTCATGTTTTCAAATAATTAGTTGGAAAAACATCCATCCATTATAGTTTTGCTTCCGTTTTGCCCTGCTTGTTTTGAGAAGGAAGATTGTGAGATAGTTTGTTGATAAAGTGTTTCTCTTTTAAAATACTTTGTTAATTTGGAAATATAAACAGTGCCATATTGTCCTAAAATAATTGCTCAATAAATCAATTAATAAAATATTCATAAATTGCAATTTCTCATTGTTAAATTTCAGAATATATAATTTGCTGTCACTGGAAACTGAGAATATTTGGAATTTTTTACTTTTTGACAAACTAAAAAAAATTTAATGAATTTTCTCTCACTCCAGTAACTTTGAATGGGCATTCTCCAATAATTATGTCATTGTTTAAATAATTCTTTACATTTTATTGACCAAATCAATAATATCTGACACAGTTATTAATAATAATTTGATACTAAAAAGCTGTAATTAATTGACATTCTGCTTCAGCATTGAGAAACTAACCCTCAACAATCTCCTTTTTTTTCCGAACAGTGAATTGAATTCCAAACTACAAGACACTCTGGAGCAAATAGAGGTACGTGCCTTCCTGTTTCATCTCTCATTACGTTATTTGCAGGCGAAATACGTAAGGAGGCTTTTAGCAGTGAATAAGATTGAGCTCTAACCTTGTAATTTTCCAGAAGCCCTCATCTGAAAGAAGCAATTTATACTTCATTTTGACATTCTGATAGTTTGCCTTTCTCATTCTGGCTCTGCCAAATATTGACACATTCAGAAAGTCATTATGTTAGTGTGCAAGCACGGTAAATTGTATCTGTTTCATATCTGGCTGTGTCGTGATATTTGTGTGTGATAAATGGTATGCAAAGCAATTTTCTCTGCACCGCTGCTCATGCGCTTGAGTGGATTAATTACTTACGGTTTCATCTGTACACAAGAAAAAGCTGTGCATGTACACACACACACACATAGACACACTGCAAGGTGCTCGTTTGTTTACCTGGCAGCGTGACGTTGTGAATAAGCAAAGCAGAGATCCGCTTAAATCATAAAAGTAAACAGAAAGCCCAGACGCACACACCAGGAGGAGGATTTTAGTAGCAAACACCTTCACGCAAGAATGCTAAGAACCAAAAAATATATATGCTGTCTATATGCCTTACACAATAGAGTTTCCATTATTTGGCGATCATATTGTATAAAATCCCTTGATGAAGTGTTTTCTACTTGCAACACATCTCACACATGCACACATACCATTCTACAAAGCAAGCTAACCATCTCCTCCTGTCCAGGCCCTCAGCAGAGACATGATGACTGAGAGAAACTAACACTGTCTCTAGTCTCAGCATGATTAGGCTAATAGTAATATAGTAACTAATTAAGTTACTAAGTTACTCTTTATTGAAAGAGTTTCAAAGTTACTTTTTTAAATTCCATTTGAATATGCCGTTTGGTGTGTTGTCAACTCTTATGAAAAGAAAACAACCTTCAATTGAATGTATTTATTTATCTATTGATCATACAAACCATGACTACAACATACAAAACTGTTTATCTGGCACAATGTCGGTGGTTGTCAGTGAGGTTTCATTGCTGCTGTAGGTGTGCTATTGTTTGATGTACTTTGCAGCAGGCATAACAACAACATGATGGCGTTTTTACTGAATAATGTTTGTCTTGATAAGTAAAAACCACAGTATCAATGTATTTACCAAATTTTCAATACTGAATTTAATCCATATAGAACTGCAAGAGCAGGAACCAAAGAGGACACCTTTCACACTCTACATGCAGTGGATTTATTAATCAAGTGAACCACCATAAAGCAGCATTCATTCCCAATCACTTTAAAATAAAAAAAATAATTAAATTTAATAAAATTCCACCACTGATCTTCACTTAGTCCAGTGATGCATTTATTCTCCTCTGATGGTCCCATTTCCTCAGCTGGGAGGTCGTTTCTTCTGCTCAGGACATTAAAACAACAAGGTTGAAAGCTTTTGAGGGGGTGTTCAAGTGAATGTTGTCAGCTGGCCCCTCCTTTCTCCAATGCTTTCAACACCACATGAATGCAGCAAAAATAGTGAAAAATAATTGTGATCCACTCAAAAATTTAATGGGTTCTTCCTTGACCCATGCTTGACCCATCCAATTAGTTTCATGAAAATCGTGTCAGTAGTTTTTCTGTCACCCTGCTGACAGACAGACAATCATACCGACCAAGCCTAAAACTTGACCTTCTCAGGGCTGATATTAATTACTCAGTAGCCACTTCCTCTCAAGTCGTTCCAGATTGTACGTCAGCGGCACCCATTGCGTCATGTTCAAATTCAGATTTAAACATAAGGCATGAGAAACTGCGTGTTGACGTAAGATGTTTAATCGCTTCTAGCCTTTCTAAGCACCGTGTTCTTTTAAGGTGGGCTTACTGTGTCAGGGTTGTTACACGTCCCTGTTCACTCTAACTTCCCGCTAACCTTGATTTACTTTCTTACCTCACTTTTTATCTCTTTGTCAAAGACTTACACACACTCTCACATTTACACCTCCCCACCCACATCTACATCCAATTGCCCTTGGCCTTGTGTGGTAGCTATACATCTACACATCTATATCTAAATCCCTGGTCTTAACGTTGATAATCCCTCTCTTTTCCTTTCCTTTGTCATCCGTCTATTTCTGTCTCCAGGAGCAGCTTGATGTCGCCCTTTCGAAGACTTGTAAGCACTTTGATGTTTCGCACTACACCAAGGTCCAGCTGGCCTACACCCTTCTTGGCAAGACGCAGGTCAGTGGTTCATCTACAGGGTCACGGGGAATGGCTGAAAGTCCTGGTCAGGATATGACTTTCACTTTTTCTGCATATGTCCTTTTGTTTGATTCTGTCTTTGGCTGGTTAAACCATTATAGAAAACATGAAAATGTAATTTGCTTTATTCAAATTTCTCTTTCTCTGTCATTATTATTCCCCCTACCTCAGTGAAGTGTTTTCACTCCAGTGTGTGAATTCAGGGTTTTCTCATTAGAGCAGAGGATATTTAAGGCCACGGGGCAGGCGTGTCATCCTTTGTAATTACGCTTTGCTCTGCTTACTGTCAGTCAACCGACACCTACAGAAATCACTCACAGAAATGAACAGAGTATTCCAAAAATAATCCTTCAATAATATAAAAAGAGATCTTGAAACAGAAAAAATAGCTGAGATGATACGATCACAACAACATGTTTGTGCAGTTCATTTAAAGCTGTAAAACATTAATTCTGAGAAGAACAACAACAAAAAAATAGTAAAAATGCAAATAGACAAATATTACAAAGCGTAACCTTAAATGACACAGATTTGATCTTTTATCACTGCTGCCTTCTGTCTTACTTCCCTCGTTACTTCTCATATTCAGCTCTCGGCTTTAGTCAAAAAGCATTGATCTCTCAGCAAGGCCCTCTCTCTTTAATAATCCATGCACCATCATCTTCTCCAACATTTAACTTGGCCCTGATATCTCTTTCTTTCCCTCTTGCAAAGCCCTGATCTTACGCTTCCTCCTTAAGAATAAATCTATTTATTTTCAGCTCCCTGATCCCGTGCACCAGTGCTCTCTGCTACGGGTATTTAGTCCGTGCTTGAGCTGTAAGCGAGAATGATAATGTCATCTGTGAAATATTTCCCACTCCAACTATGCATGGTCATTTTGCACCACGATGAGGCTACCATGTCTGAAATTAACACCTTTCAACCAAGTTGATATGTACTTTGTGATGCCACAACTGCTGTTCCGTTCCTTATCCAGCATGTTGAGCCGCTGCACCTCCTGCACTGGCACATTTTTGCTGAGCCTACAGGTGCCGGTAATTAAAGCCTGTGAGGGTTCAATGCTCAGGGCTCATGGTGGATGCTGGAGCTCGGCCAGATTGTGCTGGATGGGTGTAAACGGATGGAGATACTTGCCAGTCTTAAATTGAGTTGCACTGGGAAAATAAACATTTTGCAAACGAGGCATTTGACTGTACGGCTTTAACATGTTTTACATATTTTACTATTTCTGTGATAAAGTCATATTACTATCTCTACATAACACTGGAGTGGCATCGAGAGGGCAGACCTCCACCAAGGTCAATGGAGTATTTGTGTGCCAATCGGAGTTGGGAAATCGTTCTTGTCGAAGATGTGTAGAGTTCTATTGGTCGGAGTATTTAAATAACTTGTTGGTAGCTGTTTCCAGTACTCGTCTAACAATGTTGAGTGAATGAAATGAATCAGGTGAAATATGTACCAAACTTTCTGACTTATTTTTCTGCTCATTCCAACATGATATGCTACACCTGTCCACCAAGTTCTATGAGGCTATTAGCTTTTCTGTAACTCTGCTAACAGCCAGAAAGCATCGACTCCTCAGCGTAGGTGACAAATTGTTCAATTGCTGCATAACACTATCACTATGCACTCGCACAATGACAAACCAACTCTGTCAGAGTTTTCTCGAAACTTGAGCCAATGTTGATGGTGATAAATAAGCTGTATGCCTCTTGTCATGAGGAGACGTCCTTGAGGTGGTGATTGAGTCATCTATGCTTGTTGAGAAAGCGTAGTGTTTTTCTTATTACTGTGATAATGAGCATTTTCAGACTCAAAAGCCTAACGAAGGAGTTGTTCTTGACTGCCTCTTGCCACTGCCCCTGAGGGCTTGTAGTTGTTTTCATCTCCCCGTCTTCTTTTTTCTTTTGCTTGCACTGAATCGATTTGTCACACCATCTCTGCATCACTGTTCCTCACAGTCAGCTAAGATCTTTGTCTGAATCTTAACTTTTCATGAATGCAGTGCACGCACATGCATAAAATAACACTTCTATCGGATACTTTTCAATTGGATACATGAATGAACTTTTATCCAAGCTAGTCATCAACGCACGGCTCTTGACCTACAGTACCAAACCTCATTATGATGTTTATTTTCTTTAGCCTAATGAGTCTGACCCCCAGTGTGCTTTCCCAACAGTACTGTAAATTAAACACCTGCTTGTGTTGAGGAACGAGTCCTTTTGGTTTTGCAGTTGATTTATAATTATGTCTAAAGATTATGATAATGTTGGTTGCCATTTTTGCCCCTTTTTTCTTGTCTGCAGCCTATAATTTGTACAGCCAGCAACTACTGTGGTGTTTTGGACAGACGAAGTGAAACTCCCTCAGAAAAGAGGAAAGAAATGTTTATTTTGCTTTTGTGGCAGCAGGCAGTCAGAATGGATGGGGGCAGATTTTGTAGTTGTGAGCATGCGGAAAGAAAATCTAATTGGACTGCAACACCCATTACCTATAGGGCTTTGCTCAACGCTGCCCACGTCTCCTGCGACTCTGGTGTCCTCAATTCTCTGGGGTCCAGTAGCGAGACTGTGAGTGGGAGAGAGCTGAAAAACAGAAAATTATTGTAAATGTAACTTGACTTTGAAAGAGAATAAGTGATGGCAGACTTGAATTGCAAAAGCACAAGCTTATTGCAGTGGAGCAAAATGGTACTGCAAAGCTTTTATGTGAAACCATGATTAAGAGCATTTTTGGGGGTTACATACAAGATTAAATCCCTGATTATTAGTCCTTTCTTATTTCTTATTATTAGTAATAAGAAATCCTACTTTGTCATTTGCAAGCTGTGACTGTTTAAAAAAGCTGCTTAAATTGTTAATTTTATACAAATAATATTTAAAAAGTCCAGCAGGGGTCAAAAGAAGCCCGGTCCTATCTATCTCAATACAAAATGAGACTCCTTCTCACTTTTTTTATTACCTCAGTAAAAATGATTGCGGTAAGGTTATGGTCTTGTTAATCATGTAAATAATGGTCCCATCTAGAAAAAAACACCCCACGCTCCTCCCCAGTCCAATTATCTTTTCCGGATTAAAAAAACAATGATGATGACAGACAGAAAGCAACATGCCAACGGCCGTAACGCCAAACTCGATGCTTCAAACAGGCAGTCCACAAACCAGTGGGCAAAGTCACGGTGCATAGCTTGTCTGTGTTACAACTTCAGTATTTTCTCAAGACTTGTGGAGACTTACTGTTTGGTCTTGTTGAAAAACTGGTGAAACCTACATTTGCATTCTTCACCCATGAACATTGTTGGATTCGATTGGTCTCATACTGAAATTTCGCTCTAAATTCCTTGAGCACTGTGTCACCTGGCTCTGCGGTTCTCTAGAGCTCTGTGAAGCCTTTTAGCGTCTATTAACTCACTGTTTTTCATGTTAAAGCCCACAGCATCACTGTTGGTTCTTATCACTGTTCTTAGCAGGATCATGGCTCAAGATTATGGTGAAAGGGTTCAGAGTAATCCTGCTGAGACGAATAGCACCTCGACTAAACAGAACTGTAGGCAGTTAGCTGTGCTAGCTGTCACTATTATGCCTCTGCCATTGTTTTTTTTTATGTGTTTGTTGCCGATATGCCTCATTAATGGGACATTACCCAGCAAACTGAGTTGGTTTTAGAGATGTATATCATTGAAACTGGAGGCAAAATTGCCCATTTTTACTTGGACTTGAACATTGCAGTTCCCCAGACAGCTATGCCCATTTTCCCCTATAGCATATTGTGTTGGTGACATAATATGTCTGCAAATAATTCAAAAACCAAGTAAACAGTTTGTGCAATTTCCCTGCTGTTTGCCTTTTGACAGATCGACACTGGCAGATGACAGTGACATCTTTATATAGTTGTTTTCTTAACAGTGTGTTTGGCTCTCTCTGCAGACTGCCATGGACCAGCTGCACATGCACTTCACCCAGGCCATCCACAACACGGTGTTCCAAGTGGTGCTGGGATATGTAGAGCTGTGTGCCGGCAATGCTGATACCAAGTTTCAGAAGATGCAGTACAAGGACCTGTGCACGGTAAGGAGTCCAGTGTCAAGAGTCACACAATAACGCAAACAAATGAACTGATTGAAGCAGCGGTAGACAGAAAACTGCTGTGTTCTGCAAGGTAAAATTACTGTTTTTGTCAAAGTTGTCTGGTGGCTTTGAAAAGAGCATATATAAGGGCTTCAATTCCCTGTAGGAAAAGGCTGTCTGAGGGCAAGGTAAAGCAGTGAAGATATATGCACGAAATACAATGCACTCTTAAAGTGATACTAAAATACATTTCGCTGCTGCTGCCGGACACAGCAGTACAATGCTTAGCTTTAGCACTGAGGCATGCCGACCGCCTTCTATTCATTATAGAGTAAAAAACATCACCTGCAGGGTGCTCTGATGAAAGGACATATGACACACTCACACACTTTGTTTCTCAAATTATGCCTCTAGCTTTCTTATTACAATGTTGCCTTGTGTCATGCCAAGTGAGGCTACAGATTCTTCGTAATGGAGTGAAATAAAGGAGTAGAGGAGAAAGGTATATCATAGCATCTCACTATTAGATAATGAATGTAGCTCAGGATACAGAACCAATGCACTGCAGCAGTAGCACTTTTTGTGTGGGCTCTCTACACCAGACCACACATCTTTTTCTTTCCCTCCGGATCAAAATAAATCCCATTTGCATGGCCAGCAAGCCATAACTCGGCCAATTCATCATAAACTTGCTGGGAGTGAGTTTTCTCCCCGACAGGGGCTGTGTTACAATCTGACCTGCAGTGTGGGGGAGCAGATAGAGGTATAGGTAAAGGTTATCCCTGCCTGATCAGAAGGTACAATTTGTTTCTTTAAGTCTCTCCTGATATGTCAGCTGTCGTGGGTTTATTCCTCCCTGACCCTCTTGTTCTCTGTTTGGCCTTGCTGTTTGAATGCACAGCTTTTACAAGTTGCATTGCCAGCTGTGCTCAAATCTACAGTGCCCTGCCCTTTACCTCTTACCTTCGTGCTGTTTCTCCTCCTCTTTACTTCTCATCTCTCCTTCCCCTGTGTCCTGCTTCTCTTTATGTATATTTTTTTCTGCCCTAGTTGGTAAGTGGCATGGAAGGAGCAATATTCAGTTCATAAAGGCTGAGGGGCTCCAGGTAGAGGGTATTTTTTGGTTTGAGGAAGGAAGTTTTTCTTTTTCCAGAGAGCACAGAGTGACTATGAATACATCAAAACCATGACACTATAGATAGATAGATAGTAGAACAGTTATTGCACTGCTTACATACTTGATCTATTTTCATATGCCTTTGTTACTATATGTTGTACAGTATATTTTATATTCAGGTAGCTGGAACATTCCTCCCTTAAGCTGAAGTGACATACATTTAATTATCCATATCTTTCTGTTGTTGTTTCTTTTTTCCTGTGGACTTAACTTCATTGTCATTAGGCTTACTGGAAATCTATGTCATGGATCCCCTGAAATGCTGTGTGCATGCAGCTGTACAGTAGTTACAGACAGATCCTTATGTTTACTTGTGTTTGATAGATACCCTGTCAGCACGCTGCGTTGCCTGGATGATTCCACTCAAACCACAACCACGCACACACACATATATACTGTACAAAAGCTCTTACCAACTTAAGATTGATGGGATGTGTCATTACACTCCCGGCTATATGATCATGATTGATAGGGCAGCACATCCACACACTGAACTGAAGAGGTAACTGGAAGCAAACTCACAGTTCATTTGTGTCACTGACAGCATTCAAAGCCTGTATGCTGTGACTTTTATAGGGTGTGTTTTGCTCACTTTTACTCCTCTCACTGTAGAACATTTTATTAAGGACCACCTGCTTTTAAAATGGCAAAAGGAGAGCTAGCTAAAGTAGCCCTGTCATATGAGTGTCTTTGTAGCTTAAACTAGACTGAGGTGGTTTTGAAAAGATGCGACAAAATCTTTTTGAAATGCCGTCCAGTGTCCCACTCTGAGGTTGTTTGGGGCTTTTACAGCATAAAAACATTCATTGACTAGCTTCAGAAACCTCTCTGGCTAGTGTCAAAAATACACCTTTAAAAATTCTCTTTCAGATCCACAGAGAATGCGTTTGGAGAATCAGCTCAGCATTGTTTCTGCTCTTTCCATGAATTCCATAGACTTACTCTTGAGCAAGGCATTGGACTCTCACCTGCTCTAGCGGCACTCTCAGTTAATGCTGTGAAACTCTATCAATACGAAACTTGGTGTTTGTGGAGAAGAGAAAACGTATTCTGCTGCCGTTCCCTTGATAAATAAAGGTGAAGAAAAATGTTAGAGCCACATTAGACCTTCTGAACTTGCCTCTTAGTTATGCAACTTAAAATTCAAGGGAAATGGGAACACTCCGAAAGGTCGGTTCTGATTGTGAAAGGGTCTTATTAATTTTACATCAACATCTCATCATTATTGGCCAGTCATATTCCTTATCAATCCCCTGGTCTGTCTGACTTTTCTCCTGATGGGAATAGGACAGTTCACTCTCAGATTCATAGGAGGTTTTTATAGGAGGGGAGGCGACTGCAAAGGCTGAATCATATACTGTACTGCACTTTCATATTGTGCTTACCACAGAAGTTGTAGTAATAATATCCATCCGACCAAGTGGTGGCATTCTAGACTGAAAAATATCAAAAATTCTGAATGCACAATTGTTTCTGATAATTCCATTAAGTGTAATTGTAGGGACAGCCTCTGTACTAGCAGGGCTTTACCCTCTTAGCAATGTTTTTCTGTTTTTTATTGTTATACAAATCCATGAGCTCTAGTGGTAATAGAAAAATCACCCCAATAATATCAAACAAATGCTCAGTAACCCATAGTGATCCATCCCACTCTCAATTGTGCATTGTCCCATTATTTTCATTATTTCCATATAGGCTGACCTTCAGTGCCATTGCATATCTAAAGGATGAACTATTTTATGAGGCTGCTGAATGAAAGCTTTCATCATGTTAAGCAGGGCTATGATCCTAAGCTGACATTGTGTTTTGAGTTAATCATGGCTGCTGATAGCTTCATTACAGAATGAAACTAATCTACCGCCAAACATTGTGCATCTTATCATCGCAGCTCTTATGGATGGAAATTGGTCTCATGTTGTTTGTTGTTATTACTCTGTCACAGTTGCAATAGGCATCTAAAGACTGCTGCAGTTTATTATGAATAGTGTATTCTTTTTCCCAGAGGAATGATCTGTTTGATTTTCAGGCCACGATGCCCCATTCATTAGATTTTTCTGTTTTGTTACTTGGATCTTTCATGTGCTTCTGGGGAATATGTCCTTTGAATAGCGACATAAATGCCTCCCGCTGAATTCCATGGAGTCTATGCCTTTGACAAACTTTTTAAAACCTTGTTGTTTTACACGCCATGTCTTTGTGATGAATTATGTTAACATGAGCAACATGAAACATACAGCAAATTACATTATAACTATATAATTATAACATAAAATTCTTAAAGAAATTGGCTTTGACAATAGCGCCAGTAAGTAATTTGAGCCAAGCAGCAACAAAGTTTTTACTCTTAATGGTGTGCCACAGGGCTCTATATTGGGTCCTCTGCCCTTTACATTATACATAAGAATAGGTTTGTCTGATAATGATGATAAATGTATTTCACATTCGATTGCTGAGGCCTTTGTTAACATACAGACTGATTTTATGTCATTCAGAATGCTACAAAAGATTTGAAACTTGTCTTTGACCTTTCAAAGACAATTATTTTCTGTTCAATAGATTAAATCGATAATGATACATTTTGTGTTAACAAAGTTCTTTATATTCTCATAAGTTCTATACAGGAACATTGTAGCACAGTGCCCCACACTATTAGCTGATTGGTTATTTAATTGCACTGTACCCAACTGCTTAGATGTGTGGTTAAAATGTGTATATATTGGCTCAACATTAAACCAGACTCTCTTTACAGACTTATGCACCAAGTGTGTTGATGTGAGAAGACAAGAGATTTCGCATTAGGAGTCTGTACTGTACTTTGTTTCTTTTTTCTTTTTTGGCACAGAAAGTCTACAGATTGCTGACTATGCTTTTGATCTCATGCACATTAATCAGTTTATTTGTTCTTTTTTGAAAGGAGAAGGGGTTGTGATTGTCTTTTCCTAAAGAGATTGAAAATGCTGAATCAAGGTTACCGGTCCTCACTTGCACATCTTTTTTTGTGTGTAAAATGTGTGGCATTTCTGTCATGCACACTCCTCCACACGCCCACACGCACAATAAAAAAAAGCAAAAAAACACTCAGCACTTTGTCTTTTTCAAACCTCCCTGACACAGCTTGGCATATGTCATGTGCATAATTATGGGTAACTGTCTTCAGAAAACCAAATGGCTGAAAATAGATCTAAAGCCTGCCTCCTCTGAGCTCACACCACTCTACTTGTTTAGAAGGTTGTGTCCAGCAAGGTGGATGACAACTTTTATTTATTTATTTTTCCTGTATAACCTTGCTGCTGGTGTGACATGCAAACACTTTTATGTCTCTGGTAGCCAATAACATCTACACACCCACATACACACACATACGAACACACAGAGCACTTTTGTGTAGGTGTACTTCTTCTCATCAGACCCACTGAAGATCCGCTCCCACACACAAACTCACACCTCTTACCCCGACATTGTCTCCCTTCACCCCAGTTGCCTGGCAACATTGCTGCTGTTATATGGCTGACTGGTGGAGAACATGGGATGTCAAACGTAAGCCTTGTTTTGTCCAAACTGGTTCATTAGCTTAGATATCTGACCGGTGGTGTTGAAGCCTGTTTGTACTGAAGCTGTGTTTATCTCTATTTGTTTTGGATGGTGTCTTTTGCACTGGTGCACAGCTTTTTTCTTTAATGTACATGGAATGTACATTATGTATTTTATGTCATACAATAAAACATGAACATCTCTTAAGCGTATGTTAACCACAGATCTTATTTCAGGCATCTAACCAAAGACTCTTAATTGTTTTACTGTCTTACAATAATTCCCTGTCTTACCTAATGACAAGTTCATGCTCTGTTCTATGGTTTTTGTTGTTCATGGCAAAAACAGTGCTTATAGTCCCTACCAAAACCTGGTAATACAAAGCCATTTCTGTCAAAACAGCTCATAGATAAAAGCCAATATTAGTTTGTATTATTGGAGACCTACTACTCTTTGTACACCCTGTGATTTCCACCAGTGACTGCTTCCCCCCCAGAAAAAGGCCTTATTTACATATTCCACGTATTGTATAATTGGTTAAGTGTACTAATCACCACTGTGGATAGTTTGCTGTGGTTTCAGAGGTGTTGTTTTGTTGCTGAGATGTTAATTTAGAGATGAGTTTCCACTGTTGTTGTTGCATAAAACATCCCCAGCAAGAAAACAATGATTAATGTCCATTGTAGCAAAGGTATTGAAACCTCTCAATTTTGAGTGCAGTTAAACAAATTCAAATGAGGATTTATTACGGTGGTAAGAGCATAATTGGCTATTGTCATTGTAGGGTTTGCAGGGTATGTTGATTTGATGTGCTATTGAGAGTGGGTAGCTAAAAGTCTGAGGTGCATTTAAAATGTGTATGAAAGCATCCAATATTCTGTGGTTTAATGGAGTCTTTATTGAATTAACGTTGGCTATTTCACTTTTCACACTTTTAATTTAAGCACTAGAAATGTTTGAATATTATACAGATATTTTCGTTCTCAATTTCTTTATGTTACAATTCTGAGAAATTCATAGCATTTAAAACCATCCTTACAACAGTGCTTGACAGCAGTGGGGGCTGTTGTGCAATTTAGCTGCCTTAGGCAACAGCTCTGTCATTAACATCTTTTGTAATGGCAGCCATTACATGATTTCTTGCTGATGGCTTACAGTTGTGAATGTACCTCAGGTGTCTCACTAAGAGCTGTTATGTTGAGAGATGGTCCTGGAAAGTGGTGGTTTGTCACTCAGGGACTTGGGCATGCCAGAAGAAAAAGCCAGAGGAAGGCGCAGGAGTTTACTCATGTTAGTTTTTGCACAGTTGGGGACTTTATTGGAATCACTGTTTTCTCTCAGCGGTCACCAGTGTGTGAGGCTAATGCTGTTTATATTTACAATGCTTTTGTGAAAGGAAGCACAGGCCTGCAACTACTCTTCATTATCATGGTTTAAACAATGTGAAGTGCGGCTGCAGTCAACAGCACGGTTTCATCTGGCAGTGATTAATTCTTTTCTGGACATGTTGACAGAACTCTATTGCCCAGTTATTCAGTACAGCCTTGAACTGTGTCAGTGGCTGCTATTAGGCCAGCTGTACTTTTCTTTGGTGGGCCAAATTAAAATTTTATTTAACACACATTTTTCCAGGATGTCTGGCCTCCTAAGATCTCATAATCTGAAGTGTTCATTTGGTGCATGTGCGCAAAAACAAAACTAAATACATGCTCTGAGTACTTTCTATCATACATTTTAACTGTCTTGCTTTGGATACAACACCAATGTGATAGTTCACAAAGCTAACTGCAGTTGCAGTTATTCCATGGGTAAATGATAATTTGTCATAAAAAAGGACATAGGTCAACATTAGAATTCTCTTAAAGGGGGCATATTATGCTCATTTTAAGGTTCATACTTTTGTGTTTTTGGGATTTCTACTGAAAGTTTCCATGATTGAATTTTAAAGATACCTGTATTCAACCTGAAACACTCTGTTTTAGTGCCTGTCTCTTTAATACCTGAAAAACCCCAGCCTGCTCTGATTGGTCAGTGTTTCCGTGTCTTTTGCATCTGCACCTTAAGCTTCTCTGCACCATCATTGCAGCTGGGTAATGACTGTAACAGCACAACCTTACAGAAGCCCTGACGGCTTGTTTAAAGATACAGGTTATGTCTCTTTCTCTGTGGATTGAGCTTTTTGATACTTTCACAATATTTAAATAGCACCTAGACCTGCTTTTTAATAAAAACAAAACAAAAACAGAAACAAATGGAAATCTCACTTTTTACAATATGGGACATCATCACATAAGTCACGGTACTGTCAGAAATATCATTAACTTATTTTTTTCATTTCTAACTTAATACTTTTTTACTGATTTATTGTTCGACAGAGTGTCTCACAGTGTGCCAAAATAATAAAGTTGCCATTTTATGAAAGCAATAACTCACTTCAGGCCTTGGGCTGTGAACATTATATCACAGCTGATTTATTACCTTCTGATGCACAGACAATAGTTGATTATCCACCTTCATAGACATAATATAGTCCATGCAGGTTCTAATACAAGTTCTCCAACTTAGTTATTATATTAAAGTGTCTATAATTTGTTATATTAGAAAATGTACGGATATGAACTAGACATACAAGTGCCATTACCACATAAACCATACATTATATCATCGTCCTGAGAGGGAATAGCCCTGTGAGATCAATTTTAAATCCTCTGTACATGTTAATTTTAAACTCAACTTGTCATGGTATGATAGAGTATAATAGCCTACCTAAATGTGCACATCAGAGATTTTTGACACCCTCTTAATAACGTCATTATTTTAATCAGTGCCTACATTAATTAGCTCTTACATAAGATGAAAGCGTTTCTTGTGACACAGAAAATAGATGTTTTCCAACACCGTGTCCTTGAATGATGACTATAAGCAGGCTTTAATTAGAAGTAGCATGATCAGCTTAGTTTTTGTTTGAGTGTCTTTAATTTATGTTAAAAGTATTCCAGCACTGTGTGTTTCATAACTCTGAAAAGATTAGTTTTTTCTTTTAGGTAAATTAAGGCATGTAGAAACAAATTACACACAAATAAACAATCTGACACAGAATTTAAATGCTGTAGAAAAGAGTGTCAGTGACCTTATTTTCATCGCTTCTCTGTTGGCAGCATATCACTCTGGACAGCTACATTCCCTGCCTGACCGATCTGTGCAAGGCATTGTGGGAGGTGATGCTGAGCTACCACCGCACCATGCAGTGGCACGAGGAGCATGACAAACAGGAGACCGCACCCACTCCAGGTAAGAGACTATACCTGTTTAACGAACAGTGGATGTAGCCACAGTGACGTCATTCATTAGTTTGTGGACACATTCTTTTTAAGCTGTCAGTTTGTCGCCATATTATTTTTTGTTTTTTTTTAATATTTGAATGACTGGGTGGAGGGGGAGGCTACACTGGCCACCAACAACAACTAACACTAGCGTTAGCTTGCTTGGTTAGAAAATGCATCTGCAATTGTTAAATATAAAAACAGCTTCAAATAAAATTTAACTTTGTACCTTAATGAACTTCAAATACACTTTGAAAGGGTCAAAGTTCTAAGACAAAAACAAAAAAACCCAAGAAGACAGCATTTTAAATGCACACAGTGCCATGGATATGCATTGTCACATCTCTTACCTTATTAATAAGGACTTTTACTCTAAATGAGACCATCATTTACAAAATGAACATCATGCCATATTGAAAAAGACTTAAAACTAGTGATTGAGAACATAAATTAATTTGGATTTGTTTTTACTGAGGTAATAAATAAAGTAAGAAGTAGCCTAATTTTTCTCATAGATTTATATGCAGAGTCCCTGCTTGCCAGTAGAAGGAATGCAGGTTTAAGGAACTTCCACATTTTCTTCACTTTTTAGACCCCAGAAGTTGCCGCTTGGTTTTACCCAGTGATAGTTGGTATAGCAGTTGGTATAGCAACACTACTTTTTTTGTTCTGTCCTGCCAAAATACAACAAAAACATGCACAGCTCAGATTCAGAAAGAAAAGATACGGTTACAAACTCTCACATGCTCCGGAGCCCAAAGAGAGAGAGAGAGCACATGTCTTCTGACATGCACAATATCACATTTGGTGCCTCCAACTCCACGTCCTACTTTCATTTTAAATCTCTCTCTGTCACCTGCTTTTTCTCCAGTTTCTCATTTAGACTTACTAATAAAAACCAAATCTGCTCCCCTATACCCTAAGCTGAAAAAGTCACACACAGATTCAGTTTACAAAGAATCGGTGAAAATGGGGTCAGCTTCCTCTGCACGCTCAGGACTGCCACTCCTTCCAGGCTGCGTGATTTCAACATACAGTAGGTTTATCAGCTTGAAAGCTCGCAGAAAGAAATGCCTGAACTTGGTGTATGAAAAGAGAGGATAGTATTGAGTGTGTGTTGGTGCTTCGGTGCAGATCACAGTGTAATGTCACTGAGGCGGCATATATTTTTTAGCATTCACTAAGCTCCCTCTCATTGTAGAGGTCATTGAATGAGTCAGTAGTGGAAATATCACTTTTGATTACACTGCTGTTGGTATAACAGCTCCTCTCTGCACCAATACAAAGAGACCTACATTACAGTTAAACAGCTGTACAGTATCTCTGTGGTGCAAACAATGCCTTGTATTTATTAATTCTTGGAGCATTATCGTTTTTGTATTGGTTTGAAAATCCGTCCTAATTACATGAATATAAATTATATTGCATGCACATTGTTAAATGTACAATGCAGAAATAATATGACCCTGTCGTACGGTTGCATGGATAAATTATGCACAGGTGATGAAGCATGGATGATGAATTCTTTTCTTATAAAAATATGTCATGCATGACTTTGAGCATGCTCTGTTTCCAAGCTAATACAAACAGGACTTTTTAGGTTATGATGGTGCTGTTTACAGATAAAATTAGGGCTTGTTCCACTTGTTTCTTCATGTCATTATGAGTGACATTCTTGACCTTTTAATATTTCGATCCCAAGTCCAAGTTCTACCTCCTTCATCATTTCCGAAAAGTAAAAGCAAGTTACCCATTCTTCTTTTTGACATTTTGTGACGATAACAGCACACTGACTCTCCACTGGAAACTCTGTAAAGCTGCACACTGACGTTACGGCCCATTAGGAACAGTAAGACGACTGAACACCACATCTGTCCAAACCCAAAGGCTTACGTCTGGATCAACAAGAAAAGTCTTGCTTGTGTCGCAGCTTCTTTCCGCCCTGCCTTCAATGAGCCAGATGTGAAAACATCAGCTTCGAGAAGCTCAGTTGTCAAGGCAATACATACTTGGCGGTTTAGCAGTAAGCTCCACAAGAAGTTGAATTTCTTACCGGCGTAAGAACAGAAACCATACTGGATTTGGCTTCTAGCAATTTCGACCTCACCACTTTTTCTATCATTTGTGTTGCCAAAGACTTTGTCAGGTATTAGCTGCAAATGCAGAGCTGTCAAATTAGCGAATACCTTCCTGCTGCGTATCGAAAGATAGCTCATTTCCATTTCCTATACCGTCCAGAATTCATTAGGCAAATGGATGAGGACGCAGAGACATCCTGAATGGTTGTATACATGCTAAGTCCTCAGCCTGCTTCATTAGACCAGTCCTCCTCGAAGGGAAAAGGACGTACACCACATTCCCTTTCATGAGGCACATCTATCATCTCACTATTTGATTGGCTGTCACCTCTGTTCTCTGTGTAAAGGTGGCCGCGACCCTGGCTTTGTCCTGGTTTTCACCTTTCTTTTTTATTAATCTTAATGTGTGTGTGGGGTCCATCAGGGTAATGATTTACTGTACAGGCTTTGTCTCATTTGTCGAAGAGTACGACGACCTCCACAGACGGTGACCTCCATGTGACACCGGAGGCCATCAGAGTCCTGATGGTCAGACCTGCTGAAGATCACTCCTCTTCTGTCACACACACACACATACACACACCCGCCTCTTCCCTCATTGAGATGCTCAAAAAAGCATCCCATTGAATTTCAGCCTTTGGCCACTTGATATATTGAGCTGGTCAGCGTACTGTTTCAGTAATTAATCTTGCCACTTGATGAAAAGAAAGGTCGCTTCAGGAAGTAATATGGGCCAGGGTCGTATCCCTACCTGACAAAATAAATTTGCAGCTGTAGCACGCACCCTGTCAGGTTTTATCAGCGCTGATGGCCGTCAAGCACAGGGGTGGCTCCCTCTGTGTGAGAGCACTTGAGTGTGTGAAAGTAAAATGGCCAGTTTGTGCATCTGTTACATGTTCACACGGAGCATGGCCGTGCACCCTGTAGGCTTATATTGAAATGTATGGCAGCTGTCTGCTCCGCTGTGATAAAGAAAAAGGATCAGTTTTCTGCAGTCATGCAGGGTGAGAGTTGGCCTTCACACATCATTAATGTAAGTAGTAACACTAAACCGGGGAGCATGATATGTGAAATAACTGACCTCTCCCAGTGTATATTGCAATCTTCTTTTGTTGATTGACCCATTTCATCTTACTTTTTTATTCATGCATGCCTCCTCTCCCCTGAGTCAACATGCCTTAGCACCAATCTTTTTATTTCAATATTTACAACCTGCTTATAGATCATGTGTGTAAATAAATTAGATTTATTTGAAAGTCCCTCACATGCATCTCTTTTAAAGGATTCCCAGGTTGGGAGCTACATGCAATATTGCAACCAAGCCTTTCACCACATTATTGTGTGCATGTGAATTAAAAAAAGACAATTTGTTATTCTCAAACGGCACCAAATCAGCACTGATTGAATTTGTTAAAAATGTACAGGGCATAAAGTGTGATGGAGTGTAATCCCTTGAAATTAATTGGGATTTATTAACCAGATGGTGCAGTGCTTCTGACCGATAAACTCCACTGTATGCTACTCCCAATATCTGATAGATTTGTATGATAAAAGTGTTCCCAGCTTCTCGCTTTTACTATTTGCTTCTATGATTGTGTTGATATAATATTCGCCCTGTTTTGACTTTTCTCTCGCTAAACTTTCACAGATTTGTACAAAGTCATGTGCATGCCGCTTTTCTGTGAGTCATAGTTTGAAACAAGCGGGGGGTTCAGTCCCCTGTGGGTGTTTGTCCTGTGAGTCAACAAGAACTCTGTTACCCACAAGCTCACCAGAGGGCAAACACTTACTACCACCCACGGATTGGCAAAGGGTGGCGTTCCCCATCATTTACATTCTTTACCTCCTCCCTCTCTGTAGTAGCCTTCATTAATGACCAGTATTCGGGCTTTCTAAGTAGATAACCTGGTGAGGCTGTCTAAGCCCTGACCAGGTCACCAGTGGGAGTTACCAGTGACACAAACTGCTCTGACAGCTACCGCAGAGTGTGGGGGAACTAATGATGATGTAGTCTTTTTTACAAAGTTGTTGGGAAGTTGGACAAAGGGAGAAAAATGTATGAAGAAATCTCATATAAAGCATCAACTGAACCCTTTATGTGTTTAGTTAAAGAGACCACCAGTGCCTTCATTAGAAACCTCTTACTGTCAGAAGCTCAGCTGTTGCTGTGAGATTTTAATTTGAAAATCATTTGAGTCCAGTCAGATGCTTTGCAAAGACTAATCATCAAGCTGCTGGGAGTTTTGAATAATGACGTGACTTGCTGCCTTTTGTAACTTCCCCATTAATGTCTGATGAACAGCTTGATATTAAAGTGGGGCATGATTTAGAGTCTGAAACAAGGGAACTGTCATTTTTAGGACAGCTTTTGGAAATATTAGTTGATACAACAGTATTAAAAGAAAAAAGCTTTTATTTTCCATTGATACAGCCCAAATCTTAGTGTAGCACTCGGAGCTCTCAGTTTGTGTCACGTCTCTGTTTTCACTTTGACTTAAGTTTGGGAAATATGGCTTATTGATAATATCTTTTTAGGCTGTGCTCGGATCTCTAATTTCATATTTTTTTATAAGATAACATAACTGTTTGATAGTAAACAAACATTTAGTAAACTACATTACATTTAGGATATTAAAGTGAAAGTTTGAGCTGGATGCTGTTTTAAGAGATGGAACAGATTCATGTTACTGCTAACTCTACTTTTTTTATACGTATCTTCTACTTTTTGTTATATTTCTGCCCGATATACAACATCTCCAGATATTAGACCCACTGTTATTTTACCCTGGAATTTCCTGGAATCTCCTGAAAGGCATAACCTGCTTTAATGCATAAATAAATTGACTAAAATGTGCAAGTAATATCTCAGTATAATGATACGGTCATCTGTGAAATTGCACATAAAACTATATTGGAATATATCAGATATATTCCACACATTGCCTACTCCTGCTTTGTCTTAACCAAATGTTTTTGCTCTCCATTCCTCACACCCCTCCAGCCCTCGGTGTCATTAAATGAAATCTGGTTATGTCAAGCCGCATTAAGATGTCTCCCTTTGTTCTTTGGTCTCTTAGAGAATGATGCAATTGTTTAAACCAGTTCTGTCCTTATTAATGACTCACATTGCAACCAAGGTTGTTAAGGTCTCAAGGACGGTGTTTGAAAAACCCCAATTTATGACATCCATTTAAATTTGAAATTCCTAAACGAATTCCCAGATGTTTGATTAAACCCTGCCACAATGTCATGATCAAAAATCATAACTAATAGTGGCTTTAATGTGATAGTGCTGGCTGTGGAGGGAAAACGATAGCATGAGAACAGATGCTTTGAATTTAAAATGCATCATGAGCAACGAGGTCCGAACCTGAGATGAATGTGAACACTATATATTTCATATAACTCTAAATACAATGGAGATGCTACACCCATTTCTGAGTGTGATGATTGCAATCAGTCTGTGGGAGGAGAAGATAAACTTCCTTGATAGAGACAGGCTGAGAGGTATTACTGGCCAGAATTTCAATCAAGCTCCTGTTGTGAAAGAGCTATCTCCTCGTCCACCAAATCCTGCTCATGCTCTTGTGTGTGAAACCGCCGTTCTTACACATTTTTACTTGTTTAATTAGATATACAATTTGAAGTTATTGCTAGGCTAATCTTTTAGTTCATCATGTTTAAAGGGAGCCCATTACTCTAAGCATAAAAAAAACTGACGTGAGTTCCTCTTGAGGATTCTTCTCCACTTTGAGCCTCCTGTCAGGATCCATAATAAGGCTGGACAGATCCTCCCTGCTGCTAATTGTATGCCTCAGAGTGCGATTAACACGGGTCCTTTGGGTAAAGTGCTGGTCCACATTCAGACGGATGGAAAGGAACAATAGAGCAGGAAAGCCAATGAGATGAACTCTGCTGCTTGGGTTCTTCCTCCACTTTGTTTCACAGAGAGATGATCAGCTGCTGGGGATGTTAATGATTATTTGATCATTGTTGAATCACAGCTGAGGGTATTCCAGCACTTAAGCATTGCACTCTGATGACACTGTCTGTTGATGCAGCAGAAGCATTTATTCCATACCATATTGTTATGCTAGTAGAGGCTGATGTAGCCTTGAGCCACTTGGTGAGTTACAGATGAGTGGTAGTTCACTTCTTTTAACTCCACATATCCGTTTTTGTTGTTGTTGTTGTTTGACTTGTACTTTCAACCACAGTCAACTTGAGGGAATCTATAAGACTTCATTCAACTCCAACTAGATACAACTTTTTTCATACATGCAGTAATACTTTTCAAGGCCTGTAAAGAAATTTAGATAGGTGAAGTTCCCATTCAAGGATTTTTTTTTAAAATACAGTAAATATAGATATTAGAAACCCCAGGACAAATCATTTCCATCGAATCAGTCTTTTCCACCATCACCTGCATGGCATACAGTCGTGCTGATGAGGTTTTTTTTTATTTTTTATTATCGGGTAATATGTCAATGTATAATCCCAAGATTACCCTTCCACATATTTTTGTCACACCTGAATAACCCACTGCTTTTTTTAATTAAGATGTGCATTTTTAAGCATCTCATGTTGGTGTCCGTATCACCATGAAGTAATACCTTCACAGACTCTGAGGTTTCTGAGGAGATTTAATTAATCCACGACCACTGATCCCAACTTGTCTTTTGGTTTAGGTTTTTCATGCTTGTTTCATGCTCAATAACTCTTCTCTCATGACATGTCGGTTGTGAAGGCTGTCTTCAACCTTCAGCTCTTCCTGCCCTTTCTCTGACTCTCCGTCATTATATTTATGTAATTAGATATATGCAGTGTGTGGGTGTAATAACATTTATGTTTGTACTTTTTTAATGGATGTGCTTTTTGTCCTGGTGTGTCATTATGAGGACGAGCTAATTGCCATAATTTCTCAGGTCAAAAGGGGACATGTTTGATTTACAATTTCACTGTTGAGTGCATACTTGTAATAAAAGCAGGTAAATGACTAGAGATATTTATTGTCTTGCTCAGGAGACAGACTCCTCACCCAGCAGCTTTAGTGTACAGTTGCTCTGTTTTGACTACAGCTTGAAGATTTTGAGTCAAGCCGAGTTAAATTATGTGTTTGTATGAGTAAGGCTTTAGGTCTTTCAACCATCTCACTGCTTCGCAATAAGAAAAACACTAGCCGTGATTCATGCCCGTCACCCTTGTTTTCTCTGACTAATGTGTGTAACCATCGTCTGGTTTAATGGTTAATGTCGGGCAGTGTACGATCTCAAGCACAGCGAGATCCACACGCATGCTGTCAGTGACACATTACATTTTCCTCACAGCTGAAGTCTTAAGTCTTGGAAATTCTTGCCCCTTGAATGTTTTTCTCATTAATAATCTGTTCTCATGCCCATCACTGGTGCATAAAGAGATGGATTTACTGTGTGGATTCACCACATTTGGGTTATTTGTTTCTCCGCCACTTAGAAATGGTTGTAATTATATATTTGGATTTGCCCTGTAATGATTGTGTTGGTTATCAGGTTGCTGCAGTGGGTATTGAGGCCTTTCTTCCTGCAGAGAGAGAGAGACAGAGAGAAATTAGGCTTCCATGTCCACATGTGGCACAGAATCCCTAGAGGGTAGTCCTGTAGCTGACCCTTACTGTAGAGCTTATTTAAAAAAAACTACAACTCCATTATCATCTGCTTATTCTGTGCCAGGTCACAGGGACAGCAGGCTAACGGTACTCCAGACATCTCTCTCCACAGCAACATTTTCAAGCTCTTCTCTGGGAAACCCAAGCTATTTCCATGCCAGATAAAATATATAACCTCTGAAAGGTTCTGGGTCTACCCAAGGGCTTCCTACCAGTTACATGTGTCTCAAAAACCTTTCAGTGGAGAGATTCAGGAGCCATTCAGATCAGATGCCCAAAACCACTCCAAGTAGACCCTTTTGAAACAAAGGACAAGCAACTCTACTCCCTCTAGTCTGAGCTCCCCACCCATCTCTAAAGCTGGCCAAGTCATTTCAGCCTCTTGTATCCGCAATCTCTTTCTTTTGATCACCACCATAAGTTCATGACAATAGATAAGGGTCAGAACGTAGGTGGAGTCATAAAACCAGAGCTTTGCCTTCTGGCTCAGCTCCCTCTTCACCACAGCGCCCTGGTGTAACGCATCACTGCCGATGCTGCACCAAATCACCTCATTTTTCCCTCACTCATTAACAAGACCCCAAGATACATGAACTCTTTTGTTTGGGGCAGCAACCCACTCAAACCTGAAGGGAGCAGTCCACAGTTTTTCCGGCAGAGAACCATGGTCTCAAACTTCCAGGTATTAAGTCTCACGCTCTGCTGAAAACTACCCCAGTGAGTGCTGAAG